>OX352309.1:2155662-2755662 GCA_947086415.1 Pammene aurita | reverse complement strand
TGCATGACGATTCCATTCTTATTACAAAATCCCCTAAACTCACCTGAAAGGTATTCACGGCCATTATCGATTCTCAGCTTTAACAAATTTGTATTAAAATGCTTTGTTACCATATTGTAATAAGTTTCAAACTTTTTGAAAACCTCTGATTTATGTCTAATTAAGAACACCATAGAAAAATGTGTATAATCATCAATGAATGTTACAAAATATTTATTTCCATCCCAAGTGTCAGGTGTAATCGGTCCGCAGACATCTGAATGTACCAATTCTAAAGGTTTGTTAGCTCTACTTCCTACTTTATTAAATGGTTGTCTACGACTTTTGCCTAAAATACATGGTTCACATAAACTGTCACTTACAATTTTATTTTTTAATTCCGATAAGCCATCTACCAGATTTTTACGCACAAGTAAATTTAAATTTTGTGAGCCTAGGTGACAATAACGTCTGTGCCATAAATTTGTATCGGTTGTGTTCATTAACTGGCAAGTATTGACATGACTTTGACAATTAACTGTGTATAATGTTCCTTCTTTGTTACCAATCATTATTAACCAATTATATTTATATACTCGTACCTTTCCATATGCAAATTCGATCCTTAATCCAACATCCTCCATTTTTGACACAGATAATAAATTTTTTCTTACATCTGGAACATAATACACATTTTTTATTATACATTTATTTTCTTTATTTCCTACTCTGAACACTGCCTCTATATTCCCTATACCAATAGCCTCTAAAGTTACTCCATTTTTAGCTGCAGAAATATTTCTGGGTAGTTTTAATTCTATATAGTCTGTAAAATGATCCAGTGAATTTATTAGGTGATCAGAACATCCTGAATCTACATAAAATTTCATATTAGGTTCACTACTCACATTACCACAAAAGAATGCCGTTGTATCCTCATTTTCTTCCACATAATTGGTACTTCGTTGGGTCCATCCTCGGCCACGGGAAGAGCCCTGACTCCATCCGCCACGGCCACGCCCCTGACTGAATCTGGTACCTCTGCCAAGTCCACCACATCCTCTTCCATGTCCATAGTTATATCCTCTTCCTCGGTTCCACTCTTGTCCCTGTCCATGGTTATATCCACCTCCTCGGTTCCACTCCTGTCCTTGTCCGTGATTATAAGTGTGTTCTGGTCTTTGTCGACATTGAAACTTCTTGTGACCAGGCCGCCCGCATGAAAAACAAATAAAAGCACTTGGAAATCCTTGAGTAATCTGACCATGTTCACTATATTTGTCGAATTTCTTCTGTTTCTCTTCTTCCGCTAATAATCTGTCTTTCACTGTATTTAATGTAAGGTCTCCTATGGTTTCAAGCGCAGTAACAACTGATTCATATGTTTTAGGCATAGATAAAAGAATGTAATTAATTTTCTCTTCTTCTGACAGGTCACTACCAGCTTCTTCTAATTGAGTACATATTTCTTGAATTTTCGTAAAATGCTCTTTCAATGGCGTCGTGTCGTTGTACTTAATCTCGCTTAATTTTCTTCTTAAAAACAATTTACTTCTCACGCCTTTTTCTTTGAAACAATCTTCTAAATTTTTAAACATTTGATAGGCGCTGTCTTTCCTTACATACTCCAAGTGACTATCCGCCACGGCGGCAATCAATATCGCTTGCGCCCGCGCTTCCAATTTGGCGTTTTCCTTCGTCTCTGAGTATTTTTCCCCTTGAATAGCTTCAAGACATGCATTTTCTTTCATAATACTTTTAATTCGGAAAGACCAATTGGTGAACCCCTCTCCGTCAAATTGTACAATATTATATCGATTATTTAAATTTTCTTTACCGTACGCCATTTTGTATTTGCTTCACCCACGCCGCGTTTTATACTTTACTTTTATTGCCGAAAACGATGACCTGGGCCCATAACTAATGTAATTTATATCGGGGCGCAGGTTTCTGTTGATAATTAAAAGATTTGGAATCACTTTTTCCTTTTATTTCACACAAACTTATTTTATTACAGAGCGATACTTCTTGTTCAAGTCATGGTGGAAGAGAGAGCGAGCACAGATAAGTTAGACTTATACATTAGGTGTCGGGGAGATGTTTGAGTTGCACTTTTTTCAACACTCAAGTATCTTGAATCTTGCAACAAAGCGAGTTTATGTCTTAAAATTACCCTTAAAAAATAACAGTGTCACAATGTCATCTCTCCAGGTCCACAGAGGGAGTATACTAGGAACTAAAGCCAGCAATAAAATACCACAGTGATATGCCGCGGGATACCTCCGATGCATAAAAATGGGATTTTTCCTCTGAGCTCCGATGCCTACGGGACGCAAAACGCAGGTGTGTAAACACAATCTCGTATTGTATATGAATAAATACTATGACTATGTATGTACTCATCAAGTTTAGAAAACAAATTAATCCTTTGCCCAATATTTTAGAAACAGGGTTATTCACAACTTGCGAACATATTGAATTATTGATTTATTGATTCGAAACAAGGGTTATCTTACCGTTTGTTGTATAAATAGGAATTAAGTAATAATTAATAAATATATAAGTAAAATGATAACTATGACGGCAAATATCTTGCTGCTGTTTACTAAAGGGTTCGAATACGGAGATGCCAAAAGGTTGAAAACAACTTGTATCGTGCCTTAGATTTTCTTGCCTCAGTTGGTGCTTGAATAAAAATTTTCTAATATTGACCTCAAAACTATGTCTACTTTTTAGGTCCCGAATAGGCGGAGGCAGGTTGTTCCAGCATTTGGTAGCAAGATATCTGAAACTCCCGCGGAAGGCAGCAGAGGAATGTTGATGAGTAAGAAGCTGCAGCCCACATAGTCTTATACCACGTGGCTTCCGAAATGACAATTTCTCAAACAGATATGATGGGACCTGATAGTTTATAACACCGAAGAGAAGGCATGCTAGGTGCATCTTGCGTTTGTGTAGCATCTTTAAGGTATTACTGTTGTTCAAAAATGGAGTGACATGGGCCCTAGGAGGGATGTTGAAACAAAATCTTGCACATGCATTTTGAACTCTTTGGACAAGACGTTTGGTTTTAGAGAGCAGGCGTGGGCCGTATACAAGGTCCATATAGTTTAATTTAGACATAAAAGTGATTCTACTAACTGGATTCGCAAAGTTTCACTCAAAAAAGGTCTAATCTTGTACAACACTTTTAATTTATAAAAACATCCTCTTACTGAGTTTAGAATATGTTTTTCGTAACGTAGTTCATGATCAATCAAAAGGCCCAAATTACGCGCTTCCCAGACTCGTTCTATGGGCTCACCCATCAGCTCAACCTGTACAGATGATCTAAGTTTAGATAGTTATCTACTGTTGGGTGCCGAAAATTAGGTACTTTGTTTTGGTTGGATTAAGCAACAAATCATTGTCCCTTGCCCAGGCTGCTATTCTAGTTAGATCAGAGTTTAGTTTACCTATGGCGCTATCAGCTTCCGACTGTTCAAATGAGATGTAGACCTGTGCCCTATTTAATAAACGCGACAATTCGACTTATTTGTCACTTTATGACAAATTAGTCGAAATGTCGCGACAAGTGGCGTTTAATAAAGATGACAATTAAGTCCAAATGCGACAGGTAAATACTGACAAAATTGTCGGGCTAAAAAACTGTTTAATAAAAACGACAATTGTCAGGTTTTACCTGTCAAGTATCTAAGAAAATATCCTATGACATATTTGTCATAACAATAACAAATTTGTCACTAATTCCGACATATTTGTCATAACACAACATCGAGGCATGCATATGAGACAACATGAGGGTAATATCAAAAAAAGTTACCTACCACAATTTAACTTTTTTTTATTTCAACTTGTTTGCTATTTGAAATGGACGTCAAGTTAACAATTTTAGGGCTCATCTATGAAAACAGAGAGGTTTTATTTGGCAGATTTAGTGATACTTTAACACATGAAATTAAAATTAATAAATGGAAGAGCAATCACAGAACAATTGAAGGGATTGGGAGTATTTAAAAAAGATTGGAAATATCTTCGTGACACAACATGGCAAAACTGGAGGAAAAGGACAGCTGTAAGTACTTAAACAATTACTTGGTTTATATCATCTTGTTATAAGGCCAACATGTTATGCTTGATATATGGTCGTCTGTACTTGTAGAAAGTTGTTTATAAGTACTGACAAGTTAAATTAACCCTCACTCACTACCAACTGGACTATGAGGCTGTTATATTATGCTGGGTTATACGGGCGTAATAAATATATCTCAGATAAATATGTATATGTCTACGACTACAATGAAATTATGATGTAATAAATAATAAATAAATATTTTTACACAGGTGTACCGTCACTTTACTAACTCCGTGTGCATCTGCAATGACATGATACTGTGACCCACATCCCACCCAATGTAATACACATAAAATTTGTTGAAGTGGTGTAAGTGCCATATTCCTCCTTGTTGCGTGTAAAAGTTGCTGTCCAATTTTATTTATTAAGTATTCAACGGTAGTTTTAGATACTCGAAAACGTTCCATGAATATTCCATCAGTTACATTGAAAGTAAAGTTTATTCTTGGTTTAAATACGCGACGTCGTCGTCGTACAATTTGCGCCAAATATTCATCTTCACTACTATCGGTCGGTCTAACACCATTTTTTTAAACTAATCGTACTAATTTAACTGCCGAATAGCGTTGACATAGGATGAAGAGCCTGTCGAAAATCTCTGATAAATTGACAAATATGTCTACCAGTCATGACAATTTAGTGTTTAATAAAACAAATTTTACAAGTTTTTCCGGACAAATTGTCACCTGTCGCCTGTCACGGGAAATTATTTATTAAACAGAAATATGTCAAATTGTCACGACAAGTCGACATATTAGTAGTTTTTCCACCGTGACATATTTGTCATTGATAATTTTTATTAAACGAAATATTGTCAAATTGTCGGATTGTCACCTGTTGCCTCTCACCTGTCATTGTCGCGTTTATTAAATAGGGCCCTGTATATCGTCTGCATATATATGGAATTTACAATCTCTAATATGTATAGCGATGTCAGCAGAGTATAAAATAAATAAGATTGGGCCAAGTATGGAACCCTGTGGGACACCTCTAGTGAGCTCTAATTTGTTAGATTGACAAGAGGACCCATCAGGTAATGTCATACTTACGTACTGGGTTCTGTTAGTAAGGTTGAACCACTTTATCGCTCTGCTGTCAAAACCGTAGTATCTCAACTTAGATAGCAACAAGTTGATATCAATGCAATCAAATGCCCTAATCAAATTAGTACCTACTATACTTACTCTGGTAAAATCATACCATTCTGGCCGAGCCATTTCTAGTACAACTGGCTAATAGGTATGACTCTTATTTTTCATTAATAATGAATGCTATAACTTCATAGCATTAGTCTTTAATTATCAAATCTAGAGCAGAGCCCGACTGGGAACTACCTCTACCTTACAGAAAACCACAGCCAATTAGCACTAGACCCTACTCATAGTGTTGTGTTCCTGCCGGTGAGTAAAGTTGCCAGAGAGCTCAGAGGATGCAGTGTGTTGACGACGGGGGATCCTCTTGTCCCTTTAGCTGTCAACACAGTGAATCCTCTTTTATATGAAAGCGTCGGCAACGCACATGAGACACCTCTGGAGTTACAGGCGTCCAAAGGCTACGGTAGCTGCTTACCATCAGGTGAGCCGTATGCCTGTTTGCTACCGTTGTAGTATAAAAAAATGGATACAAAATGTAAATTTATCTTTGTATTTCCCTAAGCCTGTTAAAATAAATAGTACACATAAACGAACTCATCCGTTATTTATTTAGTTCTAAAAACCGGCCAAGAGCGTGTCGGGCCACGCTCAGTGTAGGGTTCCGTAGTTTTCCGTCCGTCACAGTAAGTGTCCCCACTTAAGAGTTAAAATAACACCGCCAAGTAGGATATGATATGAGCGTTCCACGTACAGCGACATATATCGGCAAATTAAGTAAACTATTGCGCGCGAGCTTAAAGTATGGAAGATGATTTTTATGGGATAATTCTTTATTGCGTGAACCGATTTTCACCGTTTTTACTTTATTTGAAAGCACGTCATTTCAATGTGATTTTGTAGAAATTACAGGTACAATAAACACCTGCTTATACGGTTAAATTACAAACTTAGTTCAGAAATTATTTTGTAATTAAAAAAAAATATATTCAACCTATTAAGTTCAAAATAATTTTCCTAGAAAGTTTTTATAAAGTTCTACTATTGAGATTTTTTTTATATTTTTTAAACTAATGGTTCAAAAGTTAGAGGGGGAAGACACATTTTTTTTACTTCTGGAGCGATTATTTCCGAAAATATTTACATTATCAAAAAATGATTTTAGTAAACCCCTATTTATTTTTAAATACCTATCCAACGATATATCACACGTTAGGGTTGAAATGAAAAAAAAAACACTCCCCACTTTATGTATAGGGAGGGGAGGTACAACATATTTGTATATAAAACATTTTTTTCCACTTTTTATTTTACCACTTTGTCGGCGTGATTGATATACATATTGGTACCAAATTTCAGCTTTCTAGTGCTAACGGTCACTGAGATTATCCGCGGACGGACGGACGGACGGGCAGACATGGCAAAACTATAAGGGTTCCTAGTTGACTACGGAACCCTAAAAAGGAAGATGAAGAAGCAAAGAGAATTTTAACTATTTATATTGAAGGTACGCTATTATTTTCTAGTCTGGTCATAAATAAAGTTAAAAAATGATCGTTTTTTTTTGCCATAATCAACCTTAATTGCTTAACATTATGTTGCTTGAGACCAAGAGGGTCTCCCTAATGTAACGGATTTATAAAATTGTAAAAAAGTTCAAAATCTTTACCATGTTAATTTATGCTTATTTTGTAGTATGTAAGTCCCTATATTGTAATTAAGCCCTTTTATTAAATAAATGAAAGATGAATAGGAGGCTTTCATATTATTCCTTATTCCAAGAACGATTAAATTTACGTAAGTAATGAAAAATGCACTAAAAAATAAATTGCTAATTGATTGCATTATTATTTATTACGTGAATCCATCCACGTCAAACTTAGGCGTATTTATTATACGTTAACTTGACATTTCCGTTGTTTCATTTGAGTATCTCCTGTCCAATTAAACTTCATTGTCAAATTGATTTTGACCACTCACAACACGGCAACTTTTCTTATTGGTGAAATGGCATGAAATGAAACCTTTGCGGAATTAAGGTTAGCACCAAAAAATATGCTTAAAGAATGAGTACTTGATTGGTTAATAAGACATAAGATATTCTAGTTTTGTAAACGTGAAAATGGGTCGTGTTTTCACATGAACTTTGCTTGCCTTTACTCGTCTTGATATTATATGTCGATGACTGAGGTGCAAGAATGAGCAGCTTAGGAAAACCGGATGTGAAACCACTAAGAGCATGTGCAGTAGGGATTACAGGCAGACTTTAGCCACAAGGATATGTCTATATTCTATATTCTATATTCTAGTCGTATATGTCTTCTCACTAAAACCTTATGTTTTAAATACTATATAATGTCATAATGTCCCGCCTTACCAAAGTTATTTTATTTGATGTGTTTGTGTGTATCCAATGTTAAAGGCCCTCCCTGTGTCCCTAACTTCATTCTTTACTGACCTTTGAGTGCGAGAGTGGACTTTCTGCGAAACCGGTATTTCAGACTTTGTAACTATGCAAGACAACTATATATAGACAGCGGTAATGTATTTATGAATAACAGCATTTCACAGCGACAAGACAGTATTCATCTAATGGGCCCATAAATTCTAGGTTTTATGACATACAATACAAATAGCTAAAAGGACTGAGTAAAGACAATTCGACACACTGAACGTACCGTCCCTACTTTAAGCTCATTGTTCTATACTTACTCGGACTAACTGACTTCGTTCAAAGACAATCTTCATGAAAATATTCCCATATAGGTCTAGGGGTACTTAAAGGCCGTTTGGTCATACAATCTTTAAAAAACAGGAGGTCGATGAGAGAGCATGATGGACGACGGGCGGAGCGCGGACGAGCTTTCTGTACTGTGCTGACCCTGGTTACTTTAGAACACAACGTAGAGGAATAGACGATCACAAGCCGATTCACGAAGACTCATTGCAAGGATATAAGGTAACTGGCGATAATTTAGATTAAGTTAAACTAGGCTAGGGCTCCGGATCTTAGAGATCGTTGACAGCATGTACAGCAATAATTATTGCGAAATTACAAAGAATGGACGGAATTCAAGCATAACTCAGGAATAAATATTATAGGACAAGCTTACACAAACCGACCTAGTCCCATAGTAAGCTCAATAAGGCTTGTGTTGTGGGTTTTTTTTTTGGGTACTAGGCGACGATATATATAATAGATAGATATAGATAAATACTTAAATACATAGAAAACATCCATAACTCAGGTACAAATATCTGTGATAAATCCCCTTACTAGGATTCGAACCCAGGGCCTCCTGCTTCGTAGGCAGGGTCACTATCGACTGGGCTAGGAGGCCGTTAAATATCAAACAAATAATCAAACAAATAAATGCCTTTACTGAGATTCAAACCAAGAATCTCGATTTTTGAGATTTATGAGAAATAATGTTTTAAAAATAACAGCAATAGTAATTTAAAATCATGATTATTTGTGTGCTGCTCTGCGGCGGCGCCACCATTATGAAAATCAATTAATTATATGGTGAAATAATGTACGTCGAACGTACACCATGTACGTATGATGTTTATAGCTGTACCTGTATCGGGGAACGAAATAATGGGCATTGATTGTGGCGCCGCTGGGGAGCATACTCTGCAGCGGCGCCACTTAGAACTCATAGATAGAAATTATATTTGCAATTTTTTTCTTGTGAGAATTGATGTACGAATGCTTATTAATGTGTACGTATTGAAAATAATCATTATTACTTACTGATTTTATATACTTTAATTAATTCAGCGTTCTGCCTGAAGAGTTGTTCTATTAAATTAAAACTATAGGTCAAAAAACACAAACATTTAGCAATACAATTTAATTTGTGAAAAACAACATTTTTTTGTTGGATATGGATCCATTATAACATTAACTATTAATTATATATTAATTCATCATAATGTTGATGTCAAAATTTAACTTGAATCTCTTTATCAAAGTATAAACTAATTAATCATGCTTCCCAGCGTCTATATATCAAGAGATGAGAATTAATTTCGATATTGTGCTTAACTCGTATAGCCTTACGTGCCATATCGTCATAACAATCCCAATCAGAGTTACGACGATGGCAGTGAGTCTTATAATGACCCATACCACCGGAGTCAGTTGCAATAAACTCAACTACAGCGGCTAATTCAAATATTTTGTCTAAAAGCAACAATTCTTCTGGAATGTCATACAGACGTACATTGAGATCTAATTCAAAAAATATTAAGTGATTTGAAATACAATATTCTGTGCATACTTTGCCAGTACAATTACTATTATTACAATCAGAAACTTCCTTTTCCAACATCGACGACGCCGATTGATTTAACGACGCCACTCCGCTATCTGATAATATTAAAATATTCAAAGGGATAATCGAAATTTTTCTCGATACACTCATTTTACATTCAGAACACACTTTAGAGAGAGTTGCACTAAAAATATCATCGATCAAATTTTTTTCTAGAATATATGTTACGTTGCAATTGCAATCAATTAATTCAAGACTACCTTGTTTTTTAATTTGGAAATACTTTTTTAAGATTTCTGTCCTACTTACTAAAGAGTTTACAGAAATATCTTTATGCACTAAAACAGAAACCAGTCTGCAAAATGCCGAGTTCAAGAAATTTATAAACATTGAAATATTAACATAATCAGTACAAATAACTACCAAAGCGTTAAGTATGGCATCAAACGCGCAAGTATTCGTAATGACGACGTTTTTTACTCCAGACGTACAAATATTTCCATTAGGTATAATTATTATTTCCGTTTCTTTCATTTTGGGCTTTATTTTTTCCATTAATGATACGGTCTTTCGCTTCTCTGTTTTGATTCGCCAGTTTTCTTCTAAGTTAGGATTGTTTTTAAATACGGATTCTTTAGTGAAGTCACCTTTTATTGAATTATTGTTTTCATGGTTTGTTTTATTTTTCAAATCTCTATCATCTTTTTTGTAACAATTTCCTTGGAAATTGGTACAGTTTGCTGCTTTTAATTCTCCCGACAAGTACTCCGTATGTTTCATGATAAAATCATCTACGCGCATCAATTGACTTCTACTATGCAACAATAAACTTTTAATATTTTTGAAGTAGCTCTCTACATTGCTGCTACTAGCAACATCGGATATTTCTAAATAGTTTTGAATGTATGGAAGCATTACATTCGACCAAAGAGGTAATCTAAGCACAAGTTTGCGAAAACATTTTACAAAACTTGGCAAATAGTATATATTTTCAAAGTCCGTTGTCTCAGTTAAATCAGAGCAAACAGTTTCAGCATCAACAATTTCATCAAACCATACAACAAAGGCGTTCGAAAAGCTTTCATATTCCATTTCTTCGGTATTAATTATTTCTTCATGGTCTTCAATGTTAACGGATACTTCACATGTGCTTCCAAGATCCTTCAATATATGTCTAGCTTCGTCGCATTTACTTTTGCTACCGTCCTTTAAAAATCTATCAAATTTCTGAAGCGCCACGATGACTACATTTTGAATTATAGTTTTCGCTACTTCAAAACTTGTGCACGATTTAAGTCGTAATAAGCATTTAATATAGAAATTCTTAACACGAATATCGACAAACTTGAAACATTGCAGACCATACAAAGTTTTCAAGAAGTGTGATGTATCTAATCTTAAAAAGCAAGTAAGTTGACAACGCTCTTGTTGTTCCAGTACATTAAAGCAGTGTAATAAATATTTCCGAGTTGTTGAAAATCTGGTAAACGCGTTCACAACAGCTCCGATTATGGCGGCTGAGTCGTCGCAAATGACTTCATTCGGTATTTTCATCGCACCGATCCATTTTTTTAACCACTGAAATATATTATCCATAGTTTGGGTGGCCGAAATCATTTGAGTTACTGGCACCGAATTACCTTCAAGTTTTAGCATCACTACGTACAAAAACAAGTGTTTACTTTCATAAACATTTGTAGGATCAGGAGGGCAATTTTTTTTAAAAATTGAACCAGTTGCGTCGATGCTTAAGACAGCATGTGCGTAAGAAGATATCTTTTTGTAAACTTGTAACTGAAGTTCGGTCCAGTAATGAACAAAAAATGGCTGCAAAGAAACGGTTCGGATGACATTTACCCATGGATCCGTAAACGACATTATCCATAAGGCCAAAACAACTATTTTGTGGAAACGTTTCGCACTGTCGTATCGGTTTCTTACATTTTGCAAAGATTTTAAATTAGGAATAAAGGGTGGTTCACGGTTCTCGTCATTCTGTACACAGCTATTAATCATTTTGTTTCGCACGACAATTGGATATTGGTTTTGCGTTTGTGAAGCCATTTCTTCTATTGCATGAGAAGTCAATTTATTCTTAACTTTTGATCTATGAATAATATTTTCGTCGACATCTTGGAACGAACATGTTAATGTAACGTTGTTACTATTTCCGGTAGATGAAATATTAATTCTGCCATTGCATTCTTTACATTTACCTGTACATTTCATATGATAATCATCAGTCACTGAGCTAGTTTTAAAAGCCCAAATGCAACGATTAGTCGTGTTACACCAAATCCATTCACTGAAAATGTTTGTCCACTTTGATTTAGGCATTCTTTTCCTCCTTTTATGAATCACTCCATGCTTAGTTATATCATTCCTTGTGCCAGTTACTAGTATAGGTTTTACCTTATGCCAAGAATCGCAATCAACTTCAAATGACTCAACGTCAATATGATTATTGCTATCGTCACTAAAACTTAGATCGTATTCAATACTAACTGATTCAGCCGCGGTAGAATCGTTATTATCTTTTAGATTTTCATCACAAAAAAATTCAATAAAATGTCTCTTAGCTGATAGATACAATGCTTTCGGTGTCATACGAAATGATAGCTCCTTGCTAATGTCTTTAAAAACATTACTCTCACTTGACGGTAACTTCTTCACACTTTCAAATAAGTATTTATATTTCTGAAATACAGCTTTTTGTTCTTCTAGGCACACTGATACGCATTTAGCACGCTTCATTATAAGTTCAACATGTAACTTTTTATACAACGAAACAGATTTACTTACATGCCAGCATCAGTACAAACTAATTGAAATAAACTACATATTTCGTGACACTAAACCATCACATACTTATGTATATACATAGTTTATTGTTCAACCATTTTACCAAATTTCAAATAGCATCGTACACTTCGACAGTTTTCCCGCTACGACTACGACAAACTTTTAAAAAATCTGACATATCCATATTTTTATAAAACTATAGGGACCAAGGAAAAATCATAAACAGCCAAGCAAACGAAGCGTTTTACAAAATACGGCACGTTACGTTTTTTTTTTAATTTTCTTTTTAAAATATTTATGGTTAGAAAAAAAACTTAAAACTTTTTTTAAACCTATATTTACCATATTTGGCATGAAAAATATATTGTACTGCTTAAAAGCCTATAATCATGTTTATTTTGATACGGAAGAAGTGCAAACACAGTAACAGAACGAACAACAACAAAAATAAACGCAGAGCGCCGGTAGCCGGCCTGACTTTCAATCCGAAGGTCTCGGGTTCAAACCCCGGCTCGTACCACTGAGTTTTTCGGAACTTACCAGTCGCTTTTCGGTGTAGGAAAACATCGTGAGGAAACCGGATCTAATCCCAACAAGGCCTAGTTTCCTCTCTGGGTTGGAAGATCAGATGGCAGTCGCATTCGTAAAAACTAGTGCCTAGTGTGCCTACGCCAATTCCTGGGATTAGGTTGCCAAGCGGACCCCAGGCTCAATAGAGCAAAAAGCTGGGACAAAACGCTAGGAGGAAGGAGCTGGGAGCACGGGAAGGATTTATATCTCCCTCTCGCTCACCCGCGCGCTCTGACATAGCAGCTCATACAGTCAGGCGGAACGCGAATTTAAGTATCGTAGGTATATGAAATCACTAAGTAATAATGATTATTTTCAATACGTACACAATAAACAGCATTCGTACATCAATTTCCATAAGAAAAAAATAGCGATTATAATTTCTATCTATGAGTTCTAAGTGGCGCCGCTGCAGAGTATGCTCCCCAGCGGCGCCACAATCAATGCCCATTATTTCGTTCCCCGATACAGGTACAGCCATAAACATCATACGTACATGGTGTACGTTCAACGTACATTATTTTGCCATATAATTAATTGATTTTCATAATGGTGGCGCCGCCGCAGAGCAGCACACGATTATTTATACTATTAATTTCATGCGTAAATAATGGCGACACACTTTTGTGTGCGATTATATTCGAGGTTAAATTCTTTGAATTCGAGCGCTACAATGTCAAAACTCGGCCCCCAACTTCGTATGCAGGGTCATTGGAAGTCATCAGTCTATGGAAGTCGTACTTTCCCTTACTACATTTCAAAAATCCCAGTATAAAAAATAAACTCGTAAAACAATTATTTTTTGTGCCGCGGTTTTCTCAAGAGACAGAATAAAGTTTGGTTTGACAAGAATTTTCTCCCTAAAAGTCGGTTTAGGCCATAGACATCTAGACACGCGGCAGCGTGTCAAGCCAAGATTCAAGCAAAGGAACTGGCTAGCCAGCGCCAAGTGTATACACGAACCACTTGGTGCCACTTTTGACCCTTCTATAACTCAAAACCTCTTTAACGTAAACACTTAAAACTACGTGTGTTTAATTATATCCATAAGGACATCTAGAAGCCCAAATTTCATGAAGCTAGCTCAAACGGTTATAAAGATATGAAGGTCAAAAAGTCGTAAAATTTAGCACTGACTGACTGACATATAGTATCTAAATCTAACCTACTTCCAGATGATCTAGAAGGATGAAATTTGGAATCCAGCTCGGTAATTGTGTGTAAGCGTAGGAAAAAATCTAAAAATAAAAAAAAGTAAAAAAATAGGGGGGTCTCCATACAATTTTTTTTTTAATTGTATCGTTGGAACCGTTACAAGCAGATATTTGAAACTATCCCAATATATAAAACATTAAATCTCAATACCTGCCTCGTTTTCTTTACAGAAAGTAATGATATCCCACCAAAAACATAAATATAAAAAAGGAGAGCCAAGATCAATACAAAAATTATGCTTGGCTGTGGGCTTCGCCGCAAAAGACTGGAGGCTAAATGAGTGCCAAGTTCTATGCAAAATCCAAATATGTATTTATAGGAACAAAATAACATTATGAACAGGTATTAAACTCTATTTCTTTGCTTTATTGGATACCTATAACAATTGCTGTTATTTAAAAATGTGAAATCTTAAATTAGGTTAGATTTGACTTGGCTATATATATATATGTTGAATAACTTTATAAAATGTCTGATGTAATGAAAACTGGCGAAGTCAAATCTAACCTACTTTAAGATCTCACATTTTTAAATAACAGCAATTGTTATAGGTATCCATTAAAGCAAAGAAATGGAGTTTAATACTTGTTCATAATGTTATTTTGTTCCTATAAATACATATTTGGATTTTGCATAGAACTTGGCACTCTTTAGATCTCCAGTCTTTTTGCGGCGAAGCCCACAGCCAAGCAAAATTTTTGTATTGAACTTGGCTCTCCTTTTTTACATTTATGTTTTGGTGGGATATAAAATAGGACGACGTGGTTCCACGAAGGTGGAACTGTGATTCCATAATAAGCCGTGGTCTTGTGCACACACACTTACTTTTGACGTTTGAACTAATCACCGCTCGTCCACGAGTTGTATATGTTGCGTGTCGTGCGTAAACTAGAGGAAATTGGCTTGTTAATCACAATTTCGTCTTCACTATGGATCCTCATGATGCTGCTGAGGCTGCCGAAGCACTGCAGTGCGTCAGCCATGTTTGCCGAGGCGAGGACAGATGATTTTTGTGCCATTAGGCGGAAAAGAATCGCCTCGATGCTAAAGCGGGTGCGTGGCAGCAGCAACAGTATGCTGAAGGTCTTGGCGGAGCGCCTGGACTGCCCGCTAACCAAGTACTGGGTGGAGGTGGTCATTGGCAGGACCAGGTAGTAAATAAAATATTTACTACCTGCTCCTGCCAGAGGAACATCACTAAATTAAATTTTGTTTTGATTTATGTTTTTGCTTTTTTTATGTAACAGTAACATTGTACAACTTTTAAGACACCAACAAAATTTAAGATTGTACAACTAACACTTTTATGGACATACTATGTCTGAAATAAACAATTTTTTTTTTTATGGTCTACACGGCACCGCGTCTTCTTATTATATATGTCTATGGTTTAGGCATGTATAATTATGGCGGGATTACAAAGAATGGAGCTCGATCCGGGCTTAGTTAGATTGATGGTGCTATTAAAACCCCGTGTTCCGGAGTTTCACAAGGAAAACGACAGAAACTAGCTATGTAAGCGTCTAAGGCCTTTTGTATTAAAGACAGTGCGCTCGGTTCGTTATTTATTACCGATAATGTGTCCCGTATTGTAATAGTGTCAGGTTTGAAAATTTATACTTAAATAAGTTTTTGCAATGCATTTCTAGAATTCCTTTCAGTTATTCAATACCTATACAAAACAATTTGTCAACATATAGGTAAATCTATATAGGACCCGGGTATGTCCTTAAACTACGTCCGAACACGGGTATGTCTAAAACTCTAAACTACGTCCAAAAGAGAGGTATGGGTACTGCGAATGACATCTCGCTGTGTCCCTTCGGCCGCGTACACAACCAGAGATTCGTAACCAGTTGCGATCTAAAACTATTTCTGCCTTGTACGAAACCAGTTGCGATCAAAAACTAATTTCTACTTATTCGTAACCAGTTACGATCGAACACTTTTCTTCTTTGTACGAAACCTCGACCGTTCAAAAAGTCAGCAAAGACTATATACACCTTATTATCCAGGGGACATGATAATAAGAGGGATAAAATTTCATAGGATAGGGATGACATTTGGACATATGGTTTTCCACATCATACAAAACTCATAAAACAAATGTCATCCGATTTTAATGATTGTAAGTGCGTTTTTCCTAAGTTCTCCTCCACCGATAGAAAAATTCACCTTGCGTTCGGCTTCCAACTCTGATGGTTCGATAACTGCCCGGACTGGGCGGATGCCAATTTGTTTCCGGTATTTTTATGGGACCCGGAGTATGTCCTAAAACTACGGCCAAGACCACCGGGGGATGGGCAGCAGCATCCTCGGAGTGCGGTGGAGATAACCCGCATGCCAAGCGTGGCGATTACGGCATTCACCCCCCCATGGAAAGAAGACAAAAACCACGGCCCCGAGTGTCCGGCGACCCCCGGTGCCCTGGTTATGGTAGCGGCCAGGGTACTAGCGGGGTCAGGGGTGCTAAGAATCTCCGGCAAAGATCCGGCTACCACCACCGACGACTTCTGGCCCTGGCAACTTATAACACGCGGACCGACGAAAAGATAGTGGAACTGGAGGAAGGATTGAGCAAGTTGCGTTGGGATATCATAGGGTTATCTGAAGTCCGAAGAGAGGGGGAGGAAACGATAATCCTAAAGTCCGACAACTTGCTTTATTTCCGGGAGGGCGACCAACAGTCCCAGGGAGGTGTCGGGTTCATCGTCCATAAGTACCTCGTGAACAACGTGGTGAAGATCGAGAGTGTGTCGACTAGGGTGGCGTACCTTATACTCAGAGTATCCAAGAGGTACTCGTTGAAGGTCATACAGGTGTATGCGCCGACTTCGGCACACTCCGATGACGAGGTGGAGGCTATGTATGAGGATATATCGAAGACCATGCATTAGCTCCAAAACCTACTTCACCGTTGTTATGGGGGACTTCAACGCGAAACTGGGCAAGAGAGATGGCGAAGAGCTGAGAGTGGGGGAATTTGTATTTGGAAGTCGGAACCACCGGGGCCAACTACTGGCTGGCTTCTTGGAGAAGGAGGGACTCTACATGATGAACTCCTTCTTCAAGAAACGTGAGCACAGGAAGTGGACCTGGATGAGTCCCGACGGTGCAACTAAAAACGAGATTGACTGCATCAAGTCAACGAAGAAGCATATATTCAATGATGTCTCTGTGATCAATACGGTTAAAACCGGTGATCACCGTCTGGTGAGAGGCACATTGAATATATGTGTTAAGCTAGAGCGCTCTCGCCTGATGAAGTCTACGCTCCGTCCAACAGCACTCCAAATCCAAAACCCTGAGAGCTTCCAGCTGGAACTCCAAAACCGTTTCGATTGTCTAGGCGGCGATGTGGACGAATTCAACGACGGGTTTGTGGAAGCTGTCCATAGCACTAGGTCTAAGTTTTTTAAGGCCCAGCGGAGCAACAAAACCAAAAGGCTCTCAGACTCCACTCAGAAACTCATCGAGGAAAGAAGAAAAATGGTTCTGCAATCCTCAGTAGATGCGTCATTATACCGGCAGCTCAATAAACGGATCTCTGAGTCCCTTACCCGTGATTTGCGCCAATTCAATACAAATCGTATTGAAGAGGCCATTGAGCAGAATAAGGGCTCTAAAGTTTTCGCAAGAGATTTGTCTATTGGGCAGAGCCAGCTCGCCAAATTAAAAACTGAGGATGGTAGAATCGTTTCATCCAGACCCGAGCTTCTGGGGGAGATAGAGGACTTTTATGGACAGCTGTACACATCAACTAGCAGACCTGAAGTTGATCTGGCGGAAGACCCTAGAGCTAGACTAACCCGACATTATACCGAAGACATCCCGGACATCAGCCTGTACGAGATTAGAATGGCTCTTAAACAGCTCAAAAACAATAAGGCACCTGGCGAAGACGGAATTACAGCCGAACTTCTGAAGGCTGGTGGTAAACCGGTCCTTATGGCCCTTCAGAAGTTGTTCGACTCCGTTTTACTAGAAGGGAGAACGCCTAAGGCATGGAACAGAGGTGTGGTGGTATTGTTCTTCAAAAAGGGTGATAACGCGTTACTGAAGAACTACCGACCCATTTCACTTCTGAGCCATGTCTATAAGCTGTTTTCAAGAGTCATTACGAACCGTCTCGCACGCAGGCTAGATGACTTCCAGCCTCCCGAACAAGCCGGTTTCCGAAGAGGCTTTAGTACCGTAGACCACATCCATACGCTCCGTCAGGTTATACAGAAGACTGAGGAGTATAACCTGCCCCTCTGCTTAGCGTTCGTAGACTACGAGAAAGCCTTCGACTCGATCGAAACCTGGGCTGTACTACAATCTTTCCAGAGGTGCCAAGTGGACTATCGCTATATCGAAGTGCTGAAGTGTTTGTACGAGAACGCCACTATGTCAGTCCGACTCCAGGACCAGAACTCGAAGCCTATTCCGTTGCAGCGGGGATTCAGGCAAGGAGATGTTATTTCTCCTAAACTGTTTACCGCTGCACTGGAGGATGTTTTCAAGACTCTGGACTGGAGAAGGCTAGGCATCAACATAAACGGCGAGTACATCACTCACCTTCGGTTTGCTGACGATATAGTAGTCTTGGCTGAGACCATGGAGGATTTGAGTACGATGCTCGATGACCTCAGTAAAGCCTCCGAGCGAGTTGGTCTAAAGATGAACATGGATAAGACGAAGATTATGTCAAATACCCGTGTAGCACCAACTCCCGTTACAATCGGAGACTTTACACTCGAAGTTGTGGACGATTATATATACTTAGGACAGACTGTCCAGTTAGGTAGATCCAACTTCGAGAAAGAGGTCAATCGACGAATCCGACTCGGTTGGGCAGCGTTCGAGAAGCTACGGCACATCTTTTTGTACAATATTCCGCAGTGTCTCAAGACGAAAGTTTTTGACCAGTGTGTGTTGCCAGTGATGACATATGGAACTGAAACGTGGTCGCTTACAATGGGCCTCATAAGAAGGCTCAAAGTCACCCAAAGGGCAATGGAGAGGGCTATGGTTGGAGTCTCTCTGCGTGAGCGCATCAGAAATGAGGCCATCCGCAGTAGAACCAAAGTAACATATAGCCCTCCGAATCAACTAAACTAAAGTGGCAGTGGGCGGGGCACATTGCTCGTAGAACCGATGGCCGTTGGTGCGGAAAGGTTCTCGAGTGGCGACCACGAACCGGAAGGCGCAGCGTGGGTAGACCCCCCGCAAGGTGGACTGATGACCTGGTGAAGGTCGCGGGAGTCCGCTGGATGCGGGTGGCGCAGGACCGGTCATTGTGGCACTCTTTGGGGGAGCCCTATGTTCAGCAGTGGACGTCTTTCGGCTGATATGATGATGATGATGATTTTTATGTGATGAAAAACAAGAATGCTAATTTTCAAGCGGTTGCCTGACAATTTTTTTTTAAATTTTTTCTTCGCTCTCGTACCAGTCCAACCAGGAGGGATGGCATAAAAAATTTGTTATGTATATTTACCAGGGTACATTCTTTCAGGCAACCGCTGTTTCAATCGGTTGCCTCGCGATAAAAAAAAAATGTTTGCACCCCCTCTATTTCCGCTCCAGTCCAAGTTGGGTCAGTTCGGGTTGCACAGGGCGGTTCCTCATCACTTCGGAGCTTAAATACCGCGACGCGAGCCATCCGGTTGCCTCGCGGTCACTGAAACTACGCGTCATTGCTTTAACTATATAACTTAGACTTTGACTTAAGTTCCTATGTCCCCTGGATAATAAGGTGTATATAGTCTTTGCTGACTTTTTGAACGGTCGAGAGGTTTCGTACAAAGAAGAACAGTGTTCGATCGTAACTGGTTACGAATAAGTAGAAATTAGTTTTTGGTCGCAACTGGTTTCGTACAAGGCAGAAATAGTTTTCGATCGCAACTGGTTACGAAGCTCTGGTTGCGTACGCGGCCGAAGGGCTGTGTGGTAGGGCACAGCACAGTGAATGTCATCTCGCTCAAATCTGGAGCAGAGCTCGACTGGGGAAGTACCTCCACCTTACAGAAAACCACAGCCAAATAGCACTAAACCCTACTCATAGTGTTGTGTTCCTGCTGGTAAATAAGGTTGCCAAAGAGCTCAACGCGCATGTGACACCTCTGGAGTTGCAGGCGTCCATAGGCTACGGTAGCTGCTTACCATCAGGTGGACCGTATGTTTGTTTGCCACCGTCGTAGTATAAAATAAAATAAAAATCTCAACAAAAAATGTGACAGAATGGTAAAATACACACGCAATACTCCTATTGGAAAACAATACAAAGAAAATGACGTTACAGATGAAAAAGAATCCCCTTCATTTGTTTATACAGAGTGTGACAAAAATAGTCGTGATCCGTTTAAAGGTATAATTGACAATATTTCAAAATTTCCAAATTTTATAAATCGTTAACCATTTCGAGAAATACACTTGTAGAAAACAAAAACCATTTTTTTAGAATTTTTTTTTTCAGTATGTTTTGGAAACATCCCAAAATATGTAAACCGGAAAATGACGTCACACGGCTGATTCAATACTACCACTATGAAAAAACGTTATCTTATCTTCCGGATTTCCGTTTGACAACTTTGACAATTACAACACTACTGACAGTGACAGGACAGCTGACAGTTAATTCTTTCAATTCGAATATTTGCTTGTAATTTACGTTTCCTTGGATTAATTTAATTATCTACGTGTTGCGATTTGTCAGGGACTCTGGACTGCTTGCTTCTACGACGACCACAACTCGCTTTCTAACAGACCCCGGATTGCATTCTTCAACGACGACTACGATTTTCGCTTTTTCACGGATCCCGGACTGCTTTCTTCTACGACGACCTGACGATGGAATTCAGGGAATCCTCGGAAAATACTCCGGTTGGGTATTGACCAATACCTCTATAACAAAGCGGACACGAGAAACTCAGAAATATTTGTCAAAGCTGACAGCAGGAGCTTACCGCGTGTGAGTTTTTGCAAAGCTTGGATAAATATAATTTGCTTGGCACAAGAGGTACCAAAGCTTCGTTATCTTCGCGGAGTTCTTATGTACAAACTGGCAAGGGCCTTTATTAAGTGCAACCTTATGTTCTTTACTATTTGTAAACGAAAACAGTATAGAAGTGATTCTGACGTCCCAAATCTTCAAGAGTTTCTTCAAGAAGCTAACAATCATAAAATGGATGACTGTTTGTGCTTCTCCAAACGGAATCTGTGACGATTTGGCTTTCAAGTTGAAATGTCCCTTTACAGATAAAACTGAGAAATTATATCAATTAAAATGTCACGAGCCAAAGTTGTTTTGGATTGTGGTAAATAAATTACATTTTATTGGAAATAAAGTACTTATTTTATTAGTATGAACACTTGTCATTTTTAAACCTGTATCCTAAGTAGGTCCTTAAGTACTTTCTGATGACTTGTCAATAATAAGTTAAATATCTTTCCTGTACTTAGAATGTTACTACTGGAGAAGTAAAATTCACCATGTGTTAATCAGGGGAGAAATAAAAGGTATATTATAATAAAATTATTTAAATTTCATTCAGTTATTCATTAGGCGGATACCTTCATATACCTAGCACATCTGTGGTGGAAACGTGGCCTAATATAAAATATACATTCTCACACAATATAATAAACAAACCAAAATAATGACATACATCGGCGCAACAAAAACAACACGATGGGCCTCTCCTCAGGTCCATCTGTATATAGTCTCAGATAGTACTTCCCTCAGCTGATGGTAGAACAGTAAATAACTGGGCTATTAAGATGTGTTGCTATTGTAAGTTTTCATAAGGTAATATTTAATGCAAGGCATTTTCAACAATCCTTAAGATATCTTTCGAAGTTAGCGGTTTGATATTTTAAGCTTTGACGTTTATCTTGTGCTTCAAATGTCAAACTGTTTAAGTGCACTATGGTCACGCTTTGGTTTTTACGTAAATGTCAATCAATGTAACTATTTCAACGTTTTTTTCAGTGTATGAAACACAACATGTGACGTCATTTAGCCGATACTTCGACGACTGTTACATACGCTCTTTCTGCCCAAGTAATAATATAAATGGATTTTTCCATTAAAAAACATGGATTTTCGCAAAAATAAAAAAATACGGGTCTCT
Organism: Pammene aurita; assembly: GCA_947086415.1. Lineage (NCBI taxonomy): Eukaryota > Metazoa > Arthropoda > Insecta > Lepidoptera > Tortricidae > Pammene > Pammene aurita. Next base: position 2,733,473 of record OX352309.1, on the reverse strand, counting down.
TGAAATTGTGAGTTCTTTCGGGCCATACAATAAAAAGTAGCACTCAAAAAAATGAAATGTTGTCAATTGGTACCGTATTATAATTATGAACTACTAAGAAAAAAATATTTACATAAAAAATTGCTTTTGTATCAGAGAAATGGGATGACAAAGAATGCTTGTCAACGATCAAAAGTGTGGCAAAAAAATGTAATCCATGTATGTGTCTAAATTGTCTATGTGAGCGTAAAATAGTGATGCCAAATACAACAGGTTAATTATCTATCGGTATTTGACTTTCTTATCGATACGTTCTAAAGGCCTCTACAGACGTAAGCGACTAAGGTAGAATTAATAATTCAGTGGAGTGATTTGACAGCTCTCTGCATACAAAGCGTTGTCAAATGTATGTAAAGTTCTGTCAAATCACTCCGCTGAATTATAGATTCTACCTTAGTCAAAGTAGTAAAACGGCTATTAGACATGGCAATTTGTAGGGCCCAACCTGTTGTGTTGGGAGGTGTAATAGGAGGTAGGGCCCGTAGGGATCTGAAGGAAGGTGAGGGAGAGGCAGGGTACACAACAGGTTGGGCCCTACAAATTGCCATGTCTAATAGCTGTTTACACTATGACGTCAGTTGACATCCCCACTACCAACTTGACGTTTAATTTCACGCACATTTTCGACTAATATTATTCTTCTTTCTCCGTGCCTCTTCCCGTTCGGTCGGCCCTCCGAATATTTTTCAGCCAGTTGGCTCTCTCACACTACAGACCGACGTTCGACTAATATTATTACATTACCTAATTAAATAGTTAATAACTAGTATGCTTTTTCTAAGCAAATAATATATTCTTTAGTATTAAAAAAATTTAAATAAACAAAATTATTTATTATTAAATCAAAAATATTGAGTGAACAAGATTATTTCCTAAAATAATTTCAAATATTTCATACAACGGAAAACGGAATTTCAAGTCGCCGGTCGAAAGCGCATTCGATTGATCGCATGACCATTTTGACAGCTGCCCTCTCATTCCAACTATATTTTTATCTCGTTCTAATCGTTTGACTAGTCGCTTTTAGGCGCGGCACACACTTGAGCGGAATCCAGCTATCATAAATAAAAATCAGCCGCAGCATAAAAGTCGGAAATTTCTTTACGGGAGCTTGATTTTTGTATGGAGCCCATATACAATATTCAGCCCGATTTCCGTTTTCCGCTGCTTTTTGACTATGGTAGCGAATTCCGCTAAATGTGTTGAGCGCCATATTTGAATTAAATAATACTGCAAGGTAAAAAAATCTTTAATAATAAAAATACCCGTTTAAAACCGGATATAATAAGGTTCTAATTTAATCGTCTTACGTAATGGCGTAATGTGAATATAATATTAATTTATTCATTGGATTTTTTTGAAGCAATAATTATAATTTTCATATCGAACAGTTATCGATATAAGTCCCTAAAACGTTTTGTCAATCCCTAGCGTAGAATAAATGTTTCGGTTTTTACACAAAATAATCATGAATATTAACTATTATGATAAAATATTAGCACACAGTATACGAAACACTAATAATTAATAGTATCTAGTAAATTCTTACACGATTTATTTTGCTAATATGACAAAATATTGTTTCAAAGACATCGATCGGAATATCATGTAAACCTGTGAAATGAGTAATTACTTGGGTTTTTCCTATGATTAATAGTCCAATCTGGAACACAACACGACACCATGTTTCTCCTTTTTCATCCCAAGTTATTTTATTCACGATTGTTTTATATTTTCCACGCTAAAATATGAGCTGTCACGACGTGGGTACGTAAGCTGACTACTCAAATTCAAAAGCTGTCACTCCTTCAAAATGATCGTGTGTCTCTTTTGCACTCGTGGAATGTTGATATACGTGTTGGTTTCTCTTTTGCGCACTTCGTTTATCTTTAAGCGACAAGCGCCATTTTATATCTATGTTTTGTATGGAGGGTTGGCCGGCTGGGATGACAAGTCCATACAATATTTTTTGATTCTTCTACTTTTTCTGTTGCAATTATGATACCAATAATTATGCCCTTAAACGGATCACCACTATTTTTGGTACACCCGGTACATATCAGTAAATTACAAGAAAATGTCACCGGTAATAAAAAATTACCCCCCTGTTTTTTACCTATACTGAAATTACATCAAAATTCAGTATGAAAATCATGAAATACATCAGCCTTGGTATTTTTATTGCGTGAGGTTATATAAAGCTTGTCACATAGAGGGGATTAACTGTAACACCTCTGGATTACTTTTGATATGAGGATTTACGAAAATGTTATTATGTCCCTTGCTTTGTGTCAGCAAATATGGCAACTTTTATTTTCAACCGCCTTCAAGATTTCGAAGGAGGATCTGAATTCGGCGGGATCGTTTGCTTTTGCTTCTTTTTATGTATGCTCACCGATTATTGAACGACTGGACCGATTCGGAAAATTATTTTCTTATACTTCACAGTTGATACCATTGTATCTGATGATGGGTTCCTGGAGAAATCGAGGGAACTCTTCAACTATTATAGGCACACCTATGTGATATGAAGTTTTTTTACAATAGCTCGGGCATTTGTTTAGGCGCTAGTTATTTATTAATATTTTTTCTGTATCGAATACTTAGAATACACTATTCGCATTATACAATACAATACAATACAATAATCTTTATTTCAGAATATAGATTCCATTTGGTTAGTAACACACAAAAACAAAAACAAATAAAAAATAATAATATAATTATAGCCGCTATACACAAAGTGTCGCTTTCTTTTTTAAAAATACATAAACAATATATTAAAAACATAACTATTCTCAAATATAACTCTAAAACACAACAAGAAATCAACCAATATTGAAGTTATATTGGAGTTGCATCGGAATAACTTTCAAGCAAGTTCTGATATTTCTGATTCAGAAGTTTAAGCGCTTCGTGTCTAAACGTGTTTTAAAGTTAGAATACGCCCAAAGCCTCGTATCGTCTTCAAACATCCAATAGCTACCATGTTTTAAATTCCTCGCACCTCGGCGCTCGTTATCTATGGTAATATCTGTCTATCTATACGTATTCATGTAACGTTTTGTTACGAAATCCATTGGGCATTGGTCAATATTTATTTATTTATCAATATTTTTTTAAGTACGTACTTATACAGTGTGATTCAGTAGACGTGAGCAGGATTAACACTACGGATTCAGTTAATAAGAAGCTGTTACCAGCTTGATACCAGTATTAGTGTGATTAGCCCTGAAACATTTTTAAAGTTAAAAATAAAAAGTATTAAACTATTTACGACACGCAATGGTCACTCTATAATTAGAATACTCCGTCGAGTACTGATAATCTCTTGTTTTTCTGTGATATGTGTCAAATTGACGTCTGGTTACCTTGGAAACATCGTATCTCACTTAATTTTACAATTATTTATTTCATAATCAAAGTGCTGTCATAAGTCATAATTATTAAAGAGGTTTTATCTTTATTGATTTGTGTATGTAGGGTGAACATGATTACAGAGAATAAATTTTCTACGTAACAAAAAGATAAATAAAATTGAAAGACATTATTGTTTCATTTAAACATGATGGCGGCCGATTAGTTGTGGTTAACTAAGTGTGTAGGGTTGTTCCTGCTCACGGCCGTCCCCTGAATCAACAAAGATATACAAGTATAGTTAACTGCTGATTAAAAAAAAATACAGGAAGTTAATAATTATAGTATTTTATACAATCTTGACATTAAGAAGCTTGCTGAGTGTACAATACTTTTGCTACGAGTGCTCAAAATAGGCAAGCCGGTAAGAATTGAGTGCATTGTGCCGGCGCTCCCGTCCCCGACTGTGCTACATATATTTTATGAAAATCCATTCTAGCATGGTAAAATATGCGACCATAAAAGCTCCAACGAAAAGTACGCGCTAGTAGTTCGGTCTACATAGTCTCAATTCAAGAATTCCACGAGTAGAATTTTTTTTCTACTCGTACTAACACCCACTCCCACTCACCCACTCCCACTCACCCACACCCACTCACCCACTTCCACACACCCACTCCCACTTGCCCACTCGCCCACTCCCACTCACCCACTCCCACTCACTCTCTTATTTACATTTATAAATAAAATAATTCATCATGTAAAAATCAAGCTTTTTAGCTCAAAGAGGACCCAGTGCGTTGACGAAGAGGGACCCTCTTGTTCCTTTAGCCGTCAACACAGTGAATCCTCCTTTTTCTAAAGGGTCGGCAACGCGTGACTCATCTGCAGTTGGAGGCATCCATAGGCGACGGTAGCTGCTTACCATCAGGCAGGCCGTATGCTTGTTTGTTACCGTCGTGGTATAAAAAAAACATATTTCAGCACACTCCTAAAATGTACAACCAAAATGAAATAAAATGTGAGCACGAACATTGATAGAAGCCAAACTACATCAAATTCTTAATCTCTTGTCCACAACCTAATATGATTGGCAGGACTCATACATAAAAGAACGGCCACAATACTTCCAACACAATCATTATTATCAAATCAGTTATTTGAAAATCAACCCTATACTAATAGTCTTAAGGTGCATGCATCTGTTGGTAACGTATTGGGTTCCTACAATGAGTTAAGAATCAATAGAGTTTGCACTTCCTTTTACCAGGTTGAAGAAGACTCTTAGCTTCATGCTTTGTTTCTTTCTGCAGGGTGATTGCCTCGTCTATTCATCCATCTTTTTCAACAGAATTTATTTTTTCATCCATTTTTTCCGGTTCCGGGGTATTCTGCCGAATATTACACCGGAATGGATGCCGCGGGTGGCGGAACAAAATACTGTGGGATCGCCAAAATTATAGTCCACTGATTTAAATTCACACGATTATCAATAATTATTTCGATAAATCAAATCAAAAATCAATTCAAAACGGGATTTAACAACGTATTTTTATCTTTTTCCTGACGTTTCGAGAGTGCCGTAACGCCGTTTTTATAAAACTAATACACTAGACTCTCGTTATTTTCTTTTCATTCCTTATTGGAGAAATCAGACATAGGTAGATAATAGAAACAAAATATTTTAGAAAAATAATAAGTGCAGCCCACATCCTGATACAATTCCCACGGAGACGTATAAACCGAACAGTATTTTAGGTGGCAATGTCATCAAATATAGCGAGTTATTATACCTCATAATAAAAAAAGTTAGATGTTAAGCTTCGGTCTAGACAATAACCCCGGAGAGATGGACGAAAATTCAACGTATTTTAACGTGACGTCATTAAATAGCTGAATATCCATAGTGAGGAAAACGCTATCATTGACATTGATGTGGAATGGTTGCGTTCATGAATAACGTAAATTATAATATAAAAGGTGTGTGTTTGTTTTTCATGTTATCGTTTTGTGTAGTTTTTGTGGTTTTGGTTAATATTGTGTGTTGGTGCGTGGGATAACCGAATGGGCCCTACGGAAGACCAGCGCCGATTTTTAAGCTGGCATTATGCTGAGTTGGGTTGGGTCCATTCTGTGATGCACGTTCATTATTTGTTTTCATTGTTATTGTCTCTCAATGTTCATGTATTAAGCGTCACAAATAAATATTTTTATTCTTTTTCTTACTCATATCAGGCTTCAAATGTTGCGTCTAAATGCAAACTCCATTGGTTATAATCTTCTTGGATTTCATGAAACATGTATCTTTCATGTGCTCTTTCCGTGATATTATTGAGATTGAGTGTGATTACATGAAAAATCAAAAAAATTGTCACAGAGTGCATAAAAAGCTACCGTTTGACGGAGTTGCTAACATCGTAGGTTGTACATACAGGAAGGCCGCTCGTGAAAATGATCATCGTAAATTGATCGAAACATATCGAGCAAAAATCGTCTTAAATTACGTGAGTAACCCGTTATAAATATTTTTAATATGTTACAGTCTCACGAAAGTTTTATACTTAGTTAAAATTGTATTCTTGCATAAAAGCTCAAGCGCCGGCCGCCACGTGGCACCTTTTGATGTAGATCGTCACATTTTTTACCGTACATAGGTACCTATACACATTGATTTATACAAAAAGGGAGATATGGTACAAGGCGCTCAATTGTGTGCCATCAAATATAGGTTCCGGGACCTATATTGTATTAGTCGTGTGGCAGAATCTCTCAGTCACACTTTGTGCAATGCTCAAAATATGGAGGTCTCCCTTGCATACCCGTCTTAACTATATAGGTTTATCTCTTTTGCCCATGATGCACATACATTATAGCGGTGTGTAGCATTTTACAAGTGTGTAGGTGCTGGACCACATTTCAGTTTTGTTTACTATGAACGTCACTCATCTTCCTGTGTGTTAAGATTTTAAATTTAATGCAAATAAATTGAAGAAAATAAAATTAGAGTTTCGGGTTTGATGCAATATTATGGGAAATTATGTACTTAATTAATTTGATTATATCCTAGTCAGAAGATTCTGTTGGGAGAAAGTAGTGCCAAACGACGAGTAATGTTATTCATAGTTTGTCGCCTATATACTGTTTCTATAATAATACGCAATGTTTTTTGTTGTAAATGTTAAATTATAAGCCCTGTCCTTTATAACTAAGACAACTACGGCAGTTTTTACCTATTTAGGTTTTACAATTTTCCATTCAAAATTTTTGTTAGTCTGTCACCCCTCCTCCACCCATTAAAAGCTGCCAGATGCCCGGATCTAGCAATAAGGATAGTATAGAAATCTAACTAGACGGGTTTTGTTGCTCTCATTATTGAGTCATATCTGACGTGGCCAGCTCTTAGTCCATTTTGTTTTCTTACCCGCTGAAATTTTACGTGTTCGTGAAATAAACGATTTATTCAGCCATTCTTCAAGCTCGAGGCCTTTCGTGTGACCAGAATACATTACCGCGCCAAATATCTCGAAGTAAGTAGGTAGCTTCTTTGTTTTTTAATACATATCCATACTTCCATACTAATATTCAAACCCCGGCTCGTACCACTGAGTTTTTCGAAACTTATCTGCGAAATATCATTTGATATTTACAGGCGCTTTTCGGTGAAGGAAATCATCAAGGCCTAGTTCCCCTCTGGGTTGAAAGGTCAGATAGATGTCGCTTTCGTAAAAACTAGTTCCTACACCAATTCCTGGGATTAGGTTGCTGAGCGGACCCCAAGCTCAATAGAGCAAACAGCTGGGACAAACGCTAGGAGGAAGAAGACTTCCGTACTAATATTATAAATGCGAAAGTGTTTTTGTTTGTTACCTCTTGACGCTTAAACCGCTGAACCGATTTAGATGACATTTGGTATGAAGATAGTTTTAATCCCGGGGAAGGACATAGGATAGTTTTTATTCCAGAAATCATCCCTTACGGGGGTGTAAAAGGGGGTGGAAGTTTTTATACAATTGTTGCTCACTGTAGATGTAAAATAGCATGTGCGCTAAATTAATATTCGCTATGATATTTTACTAAGGCGTTCTATTAATTCCTTATGGTGAATGTTAATCCCACGCAGATGAAGTCGCGGGCAAAAGCTAGTAGTTCATTTTTTTACTGGCATGCACAGTGTCTAATTGAACCCCCACATAACTTGATAAAACTGAATTCATACCCGGGTTGACAGCGCTAAAATCATAATATAACATAAACATAACATAACATAAATACACTTTATTGCACCCCAAAAAAAAGATACAAAGTATACACAAGTCACAAACAAAAAAGCAGAGGCAAAACAATTGGCGGCCTTATCGCTAAAGAGCGATCTCTTCCAGACAACCTTTGGGAAGCGGAAACCTTTGTAAATTAACAGAAAAATAGGTGTTGCAAAGCAAATAAACCAAACATTAATAAACTTACATAGTTCATACATATATACGTCACATACGTGCATATATATTCAATAAATATAATAAAATAAGAAAATATAAACTAGGACCAAACACACTACATGCCACAGGTTGTTAAAACGGTTAATGGAGTTGCAGGATATACGGATCATGGGAGAGACAAATAATGTTCTTTAAGTTGTTTCTTAAACACAGCAAGATATTTAGCACGCCTTAAGTCTAACGGTAAATTGTTCCAGAGCCTCATCATCATCATTGCAAATACTCTAGAATAATCCCTTTCAAGAATAGGTCGAACAAAGATGCGATATTATAGAAGAATTGCCGGTTTTGTGTGCAGATAGAAAAGATAATAGATTCCTTGTTGGTCTCTTGATATTTATGATAGGTTATTTACACATTTTAAGTAATGAAGAGCGTTACAAATACAATCAAGATGGTATTGATAAAGGATTCATTTATTCTACTTTTTGAAGTAAGTTAGTATACATAATAATTTTTGCATGTTTTTAAAACGGGGCATTCCACTCATACAATAGTTTGTTATTAAATCAAATACAAACATTGAAAACATTTAAAAAAACCCAGCAGGACTTGAACCTGCATCGATACGCCTTGCCGGGGCTCGATCGCTTTACCAATTAAGCTATGGGTCAAGTTACTAAGTTGACGAAATTTTCAATGCCTTCAATCAACTTTTTGCATTTATTTTGATTTTGATACTTGACCCATAGCTTAATTGGTAAAGCGATCGAGCCCCGGCAAGGCGTATCGATGTAGGTTCAAGTCTTGCTGGGTTGAATTTTTTTTCAATGTTTTCAATGTTTGTATTAAATAATGATTACGTCACACCTGGCCATAATGTGAGTTTTACCGCTCGCTACGCTTACGGTAAAACTCGCATTATGGCCAGGTGGGGACGTAAAATTGTGTACTCACCACGGGCAGTAAAAAAGAAAGCCCTCTATCGCATATTTACAACCCTCGCCTGCGGCTCGGGTCCCAAATACCTGCGATTTCGGGCTTTCTTTTTTTTACAGCCCTAGGTAAGTAATGTACTAATTATTGGACAATCTTACACAAATCAACACAGTCCCACAGTAAGCTCAATAAGCTTGTGTTGTGGGTACTAGGCGACGATATATATAATAGATATAGAAAAATACTTAAATAGGAACAAACACCCGTGATAAACAGACAAATAAATGCCCCGACCAGGATTCGAACCCGGGACCTCCTGCTACATGCGCAGGGTCACTACTAACTAGGAGGCCGGCTAGGAAGCCGTTAAAATGTATTTAGTTTAATAACAAGTTAGTATACATACTTTTGGTACTTATATAATTTTTTCAGTGAGGTTTAACATAGAGCTTTATGGGTTTAACCCATGATTACAACTATTTCCTAATGTATTTTATTTAAACTATGCATATATGTAATCAAAACTAAGAAAATTACCTAATAATCTCCGATTTCCACAAATCAAGACTAACTTAGATTTACCAGCTGCCGAAACTCGGCCGGTAATAGACACATTGTTCAACTTGTGCAGAAACCGACAACTTCCCGCTCAACACTGATATTTGAAGTTTGAATCCGTGGCGGGGTTCTAGTTGGGCTGATGGTTGTACGAGTATTGTTTAAGTTCTAAATGTGAATTTGTGACTTTTGTGCTTCACTATCGCGGCCCGCAGAGGGGGGGGGGGGTCACAGGGGACATGACCCCCCCAAAATCATACACGTCCAATAGAAAAATTAATTACTGACCATCTTAAAAATAATTTCTGCATTAGTGACCCCCCCCCCCCCCCCAAAACTTCATAGTGACCCCCCCCCCCCAAAACTTCAGGCTGCGACCGCGCCAGCTTCACTATTTAATCTTATAGGTGCAGCCCCTACACGGGATCGTTGTTTTTAATAAATATTTTCATTTTGTTTATTTTAATCTATATAAGTTTATTTGCTGTATTATTTATAGGCATAATGATTTTACAAACTTACCTACCTACCATAAGTGTAGACGTTGGTTTAAGGACTTTTAGGGGCATATAAATAAATATCTTTTCCTCCATCCTCATCCTTTTTGTAGAGGGTCGGCAACGCGAATATGACACCTCTGGTGTTGCAGGCGTCCATAGGCTACGGTAGCTGCTTACCATCAGGCGGGCGTACGCTTTTTGCCACCGTCGTGGTATAAAAAATACATAGAGCGATGGTCCTTATCCAACGTTTTACTTGAGCCACTAAAAGCCCAGACACCCCAAATTATTTATATTATTGCTAAATAATCTCAGGTATTTGTTTTTCAATCAGTTACTTATTTCAAAAGATATTCATATGTTTAGTTTTCCTTGCAATTCTATTCAATTGTTAACTCTACATTTGTTGCGTTGTTGTCACATCTCAACATGTGTCATGTCATGTCAACCTATCAACCTACTTTGTCAATCTGTATGACATGACATAAGATGGCATACTTCGACAATGGCAACCTACATGACACTATTTACAGTGAAAACACAAAATTGTCAAAGCTGCCAGCGTGCCAGCCATTATTAAATATTTAACCTCTATCTCCTAACCTCCTAAAACTCGACACGTAAAAAATGGGAAAATTAAAGAAAAAATATACCCATGTCAAGATATACTGCAATCGATTTCAATCTCGATTCTAAACAAACATATTCAGGTTTTCAGTCTTGGGTGTAACACGTTGTGTATTTACAGTAATACATGCCTACGACACTGCTAATTGGCCCGGAAAGTTAACCCATGTCTAACGCTAACGAAGCGGAGGACCCGAAACTTCGACAAAGACGAAACAGAAAATTAGGTGTATGCTAACTAGAGCATTCAACCAACCGAAATCGCCATTTACAGGCATTCCCCTCTGCCGAAAACATATGACTGGCGGTCATACTCGTACATTCCCTCTCAGATTGACTGGTTTTTTGGATTTTTGTAAGGCCATTGAGTGGCAGTGGGTAATGGCCCCTTACAAAAATCAAATCAATCTGAGAGGTTCCCAATCTATTTAGGGAAGATTGGTTGGGTCCCAAAACCTTACAGCCAACGGGAATATAGTTCTTTTTTGGCCACTCTGTATATGTGGTGTAGGAAAACCTCGATAGCGCGATGTAGCTAACATTCATCGGAAAATGTCGGCTTAAACAATGTAGAATAGAATATGTCACTTACAATACAACATACCATGCAAGAAGCAACAAAGTAAAATGAAAATAGAATATTTTTTTAATCTTTTTATTTTATTTTATACTACGACGGTGGCAAACAAGCATACGGCCCACCTGATGGTAAGCAGTTACCGTAGCCTATGGACCCAGAGGATTCACATGCGCGTGATCTATACAGAAGTAACAGACGGTGTGACAAAAGGGATGTACCTACTCAGCGTTTGCTGTGGCACAGACTAGCAACTACAGCGCTGGTTTTCAGTTCACCCTAAATAACTATTTATACTTAACATTAGACTTGCTGAACGCCCAGCTTACCCAGGTCTTATAAATTTTAGGAGGCAGGCCTAAAACCGCGAACTGCATCACTCTCTTTCGATTATGCAAGAGCGATAGAGATGGGGCCAACGGATTGTCGATTTTCGAACTTCGCGGTAGACCCCCAGTTTATGAGGATAAAGGAGGAAAACGACATGTAAATTTATTTGTAAGAGTTTTTTAATGAAATATTTCCTTAGTTTCATAAAACTCGCAGCCACAATTAAACAAAAATGCTTTTAAAGCCTTTATACTCACTCCAAAAACCGTTAAAAATCGATCTTCAAACCCAACCATTCATTCACCAATCCCCGAGCGACACCTCTCTGAAAAACATGAAAATTGGGGGCAAATACCGGACTAACATTCGACTTTTCTAATGTCAGTTCATGATATGACGCTAAAACATTTAAGGGTTAAGGCGTAAATGTCAATAAGTATACCCTTTTTTGCTTCCAAGAAAAGTTTCAGAAAAACAGACTAGCGCTTGTAATCTTGGCATCATTATTTATTATGTTTAAATTGTGTTTAATATGTTCAGCTTCTAGATCAAAATATAATTTTGTCCAGAAAAAATAATTAGAAGGAATAACTAAATTATATAATATTAATAAAAGCCTTAAGATATAATGTTAGCTTGAGTGGCTTGTATTGTATACATATACATATATATATATAGGATCTTCTGTTATGTACTATTTCCTCCTACAAAAGTTAGCTATTCTCTTCAATATAAGTGAACATTATGGTCAATTTTATAGCAAACTATCTTTCCGCCCGCGACTTCGTCCGCGTATAATACGGTTTTTATAAAGGGTCTGGCTCCCAATGGCATATTCTTAAAAAGTTATTTTTTGTTTGACAACTATCATTAATTTGTCATCCCTGGGTCTCAAACTTTTTATGGATTATAACACTACACATAGACATAAAAAAGTTTGATGTACTTACAAAAAAGTTTTATGCATCTAATACGAACGTCGATAATGAACGTCTGATATTATATGTGTATAGTAATGTTCATTTTATTATTATGTATGTAGTTTAAGTGTAGTTTAAGTATTTTCACACCACCTGCTCGACAATGCCAAATTATATATCATGCAAACCTCACCGAAAGCAAATCATTATAGCCCTTGGCTTTAGCCGGGTTATGATGTTGTACTAAATCTCATTATAACCCGCTGGTTAATAATGTGATTTCACTTCCTATAGTTCTTATTGTTATGTACTTAAAGTTTAATTTGGTAAAGTCCGCACGGTGCACAGCCCCGCGACGCCAGCCGGGGCCCGCGCCGCCGCGTCGAACTGATTTGAAAATCGAATTTATTCGGAAAATCGTGCTGGCCACCTTTTTTAAATACCTAAAACAAATGCCGCGAGTGTCATAAGACGCTGCAGTATACGGAGTAAAACTGCAGGTTCTATAAAAATTGAATATAAAATTCGAATAAAATGGACTAATGTATCAAGAATCAATTTTTAGGGTTCCGTAGCCAAATGACAAAAAACGGAACCCTTATGGATTCGTCATGTCTGTCTGTATGTCTGTCCGTCCGTATGTCACAGCCATTTTACTCGGAAACTATACGACGTATCTGAATAAAATTTACACATAAGGTGTATTTTGTATGCCGCTACTTAGTTATGTAGATTTAAAAAAAAATTAGGGGGGGGGGCGCTCCATACATGTACTTAACTATTTTTTTTGACTGAATATCAACATGTGACACATCAATGATAGGTCTTTAAAAATAACATTGAGGTTTCTTTGACCATTTTGTGATTAGGTGAATATTTTCTGAAATAATCGCTTCGAAAGTCAGAAAAATTGTGCACAGAAGGGTTTCTGTGACTTTTGAACCGTAACTCCAAAAAATATGAAAATTTTGAGGAGATGCGTCTTATCATATACTTTGTACGCAAATTGTTTTGAACATTATCGGTTTAGCCATTTTTGAGCTATCTCCAAAAAAAACATAGGCACCAGATACGACCTTTTGGTATTAGTTTGGTTGTTATTCCATTGAAGGTACGGAACCCTCCTATGTGTGGTCCGACACGCACTTGGCCGGTTTTTACTTTTAAATTGATTTACTTTAATAAAAATCCGTTTCTAGTAGCCTTAGCTATTTTATTGTCTCGCAAGAGGTGAGAAAAGTAGAGTATACTCCTCGGGGATAAAGCTGTTTTTGTCACGGGCGCGCTTGAACCCCTCACTGCACTCAGGACTCAGTCTTAATTCCCTCGCTTCGCTCGGGAATTAACTCATAACCCCCTCGCTGCGCTCGGGAGTAAAATCTGGAGTCCTTCGTTACGTTCAGGATTCAATATTGCGCCCGTGACATAAAACAGTGCTTTATCCCCTTGGTGTACAATCTACTATTATTACACTCATACTGTAAGTTCTATAAAACGTGTTTGAAAACGGTAGGCAATGGCTAGCATTACCACGACCGATTTTACTATGATAAGCTTTTTATCTGTGGCAGTAACGTAATTTTAACTTTACATGCATTTTCAACTATTGATGTGTTATGAGTTTTGATAACATAATGTACACCTGCACGCTCCCGCGCGGCCGCCGACACGCGCCCGCGCGACCGCCGGCACAATCGAGTTGGCCATGGCGGTGCAATGGCGGCCATTCTATGGTTTCCGAATAATGCATTTAGGATAAATAATATGAGTGTAGATAAAGCAGTGTATGCAACTGTACGTAATTAGGCCTGAAAACACTCGTGTGATCTTATTATGAAACTCGCCTGCGGCTCGTTTCATAAAACCACACTCATGTTTTAAGGACCCTTATTACGTAACAGTTACATAATAGTACATTACTTACCAAGGGCTGTAAAAGAAAGAAAGCCCGAAATCGCAGGTATTTGTAACCCGAGCCGCAGGCAAGGGTTGTAAATATGCGATAGAGGGCTTTCTTTTTTACTGCCCGTGGTGAGTACACAATTTTACGTCTCCACCTGGCCATAATGCGAGTTTTACCGTACGCGTAGCGTGCGATAAAACTCATATTATGGCCAGGTGTGACGTAAACTACTATTATATGGTACATGAATGTACCTATATATTTATTAGTGTTTACCTGCAGCTTTATGTGTTTTGGAACTTCTTATTTGTATCTTTTGTGCATAGTTTGTCTTTCACCATTTGTATTTAATCCTTTCTCATTTTCTCATGGGTTGGCTGGAAGAGATTCCTATCAGGGATTAGCTCGCCTTTGTGCATATCTTTTATACATGTTACCGTTGTATTATGTTATACCTACTTGTTTATGTGCAATAAAGTGATACATACATACATACATGTACCCTATTATTTGCGTAACACTTCTTTGTATACAATATTAGTGGTAGTTTTATTTGGCGATAAAATAACCAGGATACTCTTACAGCTCTCTGGAACATGCAACGTAAAATTGCCCTTGAGAGAAACAGTTCTCTCTCAAGTCAATGCCTGCCATTTTTAATGACTGCCCTTGAGATTTATTAATTGTCATGGCAAAGCACAGTTTGAAAGGAAACTGAATCCTTTTAAACTCAAACGGGTAGTCTGATGGAATAATGGGTATCCTCGGAATAAAAACTATTTCGCCTTGTGCACAATAATTGGACCATGAGGAACGACGAAGTTCTTGGTGATTTTGGGCATATCTTTCTGTAGCGTTTTTCATTTGCTTTTTTCTTATTGCTCCTGTTAATCTGATTCGTCATTTTCTCGCTTAGTGTAAGTTCTGTGAGTTTAAAGTCACAGCAGATGTTTGTGAGTTCTATTTACTATCATTTGTACAAATAAATTCGTCTAAATTGTATAGGTCTCAGAGTTGCAAGTGTTTGTGGGGGTTGGTAAAGAAATAATACTGGTATTTGCATTCATTACTTTGTCTACAATGTAATTCGGCGTTGTGTATGCTTGCAATAAGATATTGGGATCAGTGTACGTCGGTGACAAATTATCACTTTTTTCAGTATATGATACAAACACGTCAAAATGTCCGCTTGACAAATCATCTGAGAAACGTAGCTTACCGACTGGGTTACCTTCCTGAGCTTACATAAAGTTCACCATTCCTATATACTTCGAAAACGTAATTAAATATCTTACTGGCGGCAACTATTTCGCAATAACTACCAAAAGTATGTCGCTGGATCATTTCAGAGTAATAGGATTCGGCACTCATATAATTATCACCATTCGGGGCATGGGTCATAAAATGAAACTCATTCCAATTTTGTACTACATAGTCCACAATGTCTTCACGAATCTCGCTAGCCATCGTCTGAGTGCCATATATGATATACGCTATTGAACGGCATAGGTAAGCTCCGTCTCCTACAATTGAAACCACCGTGTGTGGCACCTTGTTGCCAATTGCCATGTATGCTTAAAACTTCGCAAATCATTTTTTAACGCTACGCTAATGCAATTAAAAATTACAACTGGACTAAGACAATCGTAAAGAACTTAAGATAGGTTACTTTGCTTATAATTTTTTTTTTGCTTTAGTATTGTAATGTTCCGTATTTTTTCATTAAATTTTAAGACCAGACCAGACACAACAACCAATCAATATTTTTATTTGTTGTGTTGTCTGCTTATAAAGTAGTTCAGGATGAAGGGGTCTTATTTAATTTAGTAAATACACCTTTTTACCCGACTACAGCAAAAGTCAAAAGGTACGGCTATAATTTTTAAATTTCAGCAGAACCTCTAACGCCATCTAATGTGGAGTAGTGTACCTAATAAATGAAAAAGTATCGGAACACGGAAAAAATCTATGTACATAATTAATATTGGAGATTTTGATCGAAACGGATTGTCGAAAGCACCATCAGCAGGCTGAACGACTGGAACCTAGCAATGTTGACATGCAGAGGGACTGGAATTTCACTAAAGGAAATTATGAACTCATGTACAAATTAGTCTCGAAGGTAAACTGGAGTTAAGTTCTCTGTGTTGCGGATGTCGATAGTGCTATAAATACATTTTACCAAATATTGTACGGAATTTTCGACCAATGTGTACCTAAACGAATTCGTTCTAAGAAACCAGCTAGACGCTATCCAGTTTGGTTCACTGCGGACCTCATTAGTGACTTGCACCGAGAGTGGAAAACCACCAAAAACAAAGAGGTTTACAATAAGTTCGCGAAATTGAGGTCTGAGGTGAAGCGACGGATAGCCTCTACCTGCGATCACTACATTGATCAAATTCAGCGTAAGGTGAAGGACAATCCCAGGGCTTTTTGGCAGCACTTGCATAGCTTGAAGACAAATGGAGGGTTCGTTAATAGTGTGGAGTATGATGGAAAAGAATTTGCAGGGGCAGAGGTTGCGGGTGCGTTTGCGAGTTATTTCTCAGGGGTGTTCTTGCCTGATACTCCGCATCTCGACCCTAACGTGCAGGGACCCGTTGATCAGTGTCGTGCCGCTAACTACATACATATACATACAATATCTATTCAGTAGGTCTATTTCTTATTATTTAGGTCTATCATTTAATCGTATGGCAAAAAACATGACAAGAACAAGTAGATCAACATAAATTATAAAAAAAACAAAATGTCAACTTAAAACTACCTTACACAAACATACACTTACAAACTACCACATAACAAGGAACAAAAACCACAAAAACCAATAACAAACACCTAAGCTAAATAAAAAATATTCGTACAATTAA
The DNA here is from genome assembly GCA_947086415.1 of Pammene aurita. Classification (NCBI taxonomy): domain Eukaryota; kingdom Metazoa; phylum Arthropoda; class Insecta; order Lepidoptera; family Tortricidae; genus Pammene; species Pammene aurita. The sequence continues at coordinate 2,716,414 of OX352309.1, read as the reverse complement.
TCAAATAAACCACCCCGCATCATTCCCGGCGCAAAGGTGCCCATCACGCTTGCCGCATTTCCGCGTTGAATCGCGATGGACAGCCTCTGCGCCAGGAACGATCCGGAGCGGGGATCGAGGCCTCTCTCCTGCAGGCGGCGCCCCAATTCCCCAAGAAAGACCTTTGCTTCCGCGCACCAGCACCCTGAAGTCTCAACGGCGGCATTCAGTAGGTTGAATCCGGTATAAAGCGACTCAAATCTAATTGTGCGATAGGTCCGGATAACTTGCCAGTGTATGTAGTCAAAGGCTGCATTGATTACCTGAAAATACCTCTAGCGTATATCTTTAATTTGGCGCTCAGCGGTGGATCATACCCACGTTGCTGGAAAGTCTCGAGGGTTAGACCAATCCCGAAGGTGAAGGACACTGCTGCTGTTGAGAATTATAGGCCCATAGCTGTCCTTCCCACTCTGGCTAAGCTCTTTGAGTTCATACTCCACCGAACTCTGTCCGCACAGGTAAAACCATTCTTGTGTGATGAACAACATGGATTTAGACACGGCCGCTCTGTTAACACCAATCTACTACTTTTGGTTGAAAGTATTTCTGAACATTTGGACAGGGGCATCCAAATCGATGTCCTTTATTTTGATTTCCGTAAGGCTTTCGATCGCGTCGATAACGATGTGTTGCTGACGAAACTTGATCGTATTGGCTTTTCTCCAGCATTGCTATCATTCTTCGCTAGTTATCTGCGTGATCGACAGCAGTATGTCCAACATGGATGCTTTGTTTCTGCTCCATATCATACTCGGTCTGGCGTTAGTCAGGGTTCCATATTAGGGCCTTTCTTATTTGGGATCATGATAAACGACCTCAAGTCGGTTCTTCAGTCTGCTCAGTGCCTTCGTAAAGAAGGCTGCGTAAGCAGATGATCTGAAGTTGATATATGGAGTGGAACAGAGTGAGGACTGTGAGTCTTCGCAAAGGGACATCGACTCGGTTTACCGGTGGAGTGTGGAAAACAAGTTCCTTTTCAACTCGACTAAGTGTAGCGTGTGCACATTCACCCGTGCTTATATGCCTATACACGCCCTGTATATGCTTGGGTCTGAAAAAATCAATCGCATGTTTTCCGCTAAAGACTTGGGTGTAGTTTTCGATACGCGGCTCACCTTTCATGAGCATATTTTATCGCTTGCTGCTAGTTGCTATCGAAGACTGGGCTTTATAACGCGCAACCTTCGTTACTTTAGTGATCCTTTGGCTATAAAACTTGTATATAATGCCCTAGTAAGGAGCAAGTTGGAAACATTGTCCATCATGTGGCACCCTTACGAATCTACGTATGCCTTACTACTTGAAAAGAAATTATTATTGTAATGTTTGCGTGTCAGGCCCTGCGCGGAGAGTTGGACTGTCCTGAGCTTGTGAGTCGACTCGTGCGACTGTGGGTACCGGACGTCCCCAGGATGGCCCTCAGACCACGGCGACGCGATCTGTTGGCGGTGCCGGCGGCGCGCACCGTGTCGCGCTTGAATTCCCCACTGGTTCGAGCCCTGTTACGACTGAATGCGCTCCTGGCATCAGCACCAGAGTGCGATCTGATTGCTTGGCGATGGGCGGCTGTGAGAAGTGAATGCCTGAGATTCTGTGAGGTGATGGACAAAAGGCCTTCCACTGTACCAATTTAATTATTTAGTTTAAGTTTCATAACGCATTAGTTTTTACTGTAATGTTATGTAAATATGTTTGATAATAAAATTAAAATAAAATAATATGTTACTGAGGTTGAATCTTGTAAAATTCCAGCAGCTTACAAATAAATCTATAGGTACGTGGACGGAAAACATCTTCCTAACAATGTGTAGTAAAAAAAATATATTTCAACAAACAAATATTATTATAGGTACCTACTAATACCGAAAGATGAAAAATAATTAACATCCTACAGGGTCAATATGTAATCTAAATGTAAATGTTTTAAATACGTTCATTTTCTCTACTTAATGGAATACAATCAACGGCTAAAACATATTTATGATGAGACCAGTAACGCCATCGACTGGGGAGTATATAGTGAACCTAATAAGTGAATAAGTGTTGGAATTCGGAAAGATCGCCGTGGAATTTTTCAAAAAACACAAAGTTTAAAGTCTCTAACACAAAATAAAAATTTCTCCAATACGAACTTTCCACCTTTTACAAAGTTTGAAGTCTCTAACTCTAAAACAGAAGTTTCTCCCATACAAACTTTGCACCCCTATTTTACCCTCTTAGGGTTGGAATTTAGCAAAACGCTGAAAAGAAATTCTTTAGATTTAAGTTCGTAACCTTTTTACGATTTTTTAAGTCTTCAGCTCAAAAAAAAAAATTTCTCCCATACAAACTTTGCACCCCTATTTAATCCCCTTAGGGGTGAAATTTCCAAAAATCCCATCTTATCCCTTGCATACGTCATAAAAGTAAGCTCTGGACTAAATTTGAAGTTTCTGGTTCCAGTAGTTTCGGCTGTGCGTTGATGGTAGATCAGGACTTCTTCTTTTATATGTTTAGATAAATATTTATTAAAACAAAACAAATATATGAGCCAAAACATAATATATCTGAACTAAATACTTAGTTCAACTGAAGAACAAATAAAATTATTTTTAATAAATATTTTGATTTGTTTATTTTTAAGTAGACACACTACTACATAAATTAAAACTTCAATTAACTCCTAAGAGTTCGAATTGGAGGTACGGACTCATAATGTTCTACCTTAGATGATTTGCGTTGCCTTAGCATTTTCAAAGATTGCATATACACGGGAAAATTCGACCGGTGCTGCTGTGACCCGGGTGGCCAAGTGGTAAAGGCGTCTGCCGCGAATGCAGAAGACGCTGGTTCGATCCCAGCCCTGGGCACCGGAGGCCTAGGTCACTTTTTCCTTTGTATATGACATATATAAATGTAAAAACTTAGTACCTAGTAAATCATCTATTTGTAGTAACGGGACTTAACAGCGTATATAATTTTAAAATTACCTTCGACGTTTCGAGGACGACATTATCCTCATAGTCCCGAAGAAAGACACTTCGACAGACAGTCTTCCTTCGAGACCACGGGGACAATATCGTCCTCGAAACGTCGAAAATAATTTTAAAACTGTGTATAAACCGTGAAAGTTTAAATCAGTGTTTAGTAACAAATTGCTAATGTGTACATATTTTTCAATGTTACAAGTAGTCACAATACATCGTAGAATTCCGCTTTCAATATTTACCCCAGCTTTTAGGTATAATACTTCAGACCTAAAATATCACAAGTTCATGCGAATGTCAACCAAGTCTAGCATTTAAGCTTCTAGCGTTAAGGAGTTTAATCGCATGTACTTTGTTTGTTTAAAAAAATGGACGCGCAAAGTCCGGGTCCGGAAAGCAAGAGTCCGGTTGACGAAATAGATTTTGAGTTCAGGTAGTTTTTTATTAACGTCGGATTTACACCTCATCGATAGCTTGCATAGCTTGTCTGATGATAAGCGACGAGTGTAGCTTATGGATCTACCTCAGTTATAGAATAATACAGTTATAAAATCACGACTCTCTCAGTTATAGAATAACCCATTGCATATCCCATTAATATTAATTTAATTTAGTTCTTCAATAGTTATAAGTCTGCATGCATTTTTGATTTCATAAGCCGCTATGTTTTTATTTTTTTGGTAATCAATCTTATGTTTTGACTTCCACGAGACAGGCTTGGCCTAGTGTGGAAGTCGCTGATATGTTGTTAACTGTATATTTAAAAATTTTTGGTCAATAAAACATTTTTACTTTTTTTTACTTTTTTAGTTTTACTTACCTACTACAGTCTCTTAAAAACCTTAGCTGGAAATTCATTGTTTCGTAGTGTTTAAAAATCTTAGATTCATATATTTTTAACCTTTTTTTTAATTTTTTTTTAGTTTTGTTTCTATTAAAATATACAATTATAATATTCATCCTTTACCATGATCTACTGCTGGAATCGTTTAACAAACCGAAACTATTCCAATCCCGTTTGCTTGATCATTTCAATCGAAAGTTTTATTTTAATCTAAAGAAATTAAAAAGAACTTATGAAAAAGAATTATTAGCAAAAAATACGAAAAATAAAAAAGAATTATGGAAAAATATCAAAAACATTACATATACTAATAAAAATAACACTTCTAATACCGAACTACTTAACCTCAAATCAACACCTACCGCTTCAGCTGATTTTATAAACGACTATTTCGTTAATATTGGTAAAAACCTCGCTCAGCAAACTCATCCTTTAGTTGACGAGCAAAATTCTTACTTACAAAACTTTCCGTCTCAGCCAAACTCATTCGTTCTAGTTGATGTTGATTATAAAGAGGTATATAGTACACTCATGAACCTAAAGTCAGATAGTGCTCCTGGCTGGGACAATATCCCTATAAAATTCCTAAAAGTGGCAAATGCGGAAATAGTCCCTGTGTTAACGCATTTTATAAACCTTTGTTTCGAGAAAGGTGTATTTCCTGCTGTACTAAAACAAGCCATTATCACCCCAGTTTACAAGGATGGGAGCAGAGACGAGATTAGTAATTACAGATCAATATCGGTGCTGCCGGCAATCTCCAAAATTGTTGAAAAATTGCTTAATTCCAGATTGATATCTTATCTAAACCAATTTAATATTTTGTCAACAACTCAATTTGGAGATAGGCAACGTAAATCAACTGAGGATGCGATAATGGCTTTAACGTCATTGGTAGTAGAGCAATTGGATAAACGGCAAAAGTGTATGTCTGTATTTTTGGACCTGAAAAAAGCTTTCGATACCGTCTCTGTTCCCATCCTTGTGCATAAACTAGAAAGACTTGGAATAAGAGGAACACCGCTTTGTTTACTTACGGACTACCTAACTAATAGGAAACAAAAGGTAAAACTAGATAACTGTACAGGGGGTTTGAGGAAATAACTTATGGCGTACCGCAGGGAAGCGTTCTCGGTCCAACTCTTTTTCTGGCCTATATAAATGATCTCTGCAGTATGCAAATCACTAATGCTAAAATCTTCTCATATGCTGACGACACCGCTGTAGTTTTTACTGGGGCGACTTGGGATGAAGTAAGGGTACGTGCTGAGCAAGGGTTACGGCATATTCAAAAATGGTTGCAAAATAATATACTTACGTTAAACACAACAAAAACAAACTATGTCTGCTTTAGTATTTGTAACAACACACAACCTAATAGTGATCATTTTAGTATTCAAATACATACCTGCGATGATACATCGACCTCGGGAACCTGCAACTGCCCGACCATCAAAAAAGTTGCACAAACAAAATATTTAGGTGTCTTCATGGATCAGCGGCTCTCCTGGTATCCGCACCTTGAATATGTCTCCTCACGAATCAGAAAGTTAATCTGGATCTTTAAAACTTTAAGGCATGTGGTACCAAGGGGAATGGCTTCATCTAGAAACTCTGCCAAAGACCTACTAAATGAAATATATATTGCTTTGGTACAGTCTGTCATTACTTACTGCATACCTATCTGGGGTGGTGCCGCTAAAACGCGTTTCTTGCAACTAGAACGTGCGCAACGCAGCCTGCTGAAAGTCATGCATTTTAAGAGTATATGATTTCCCACTGAAAGACTATACAGTATGACAAATCTTCTTTCAATACGAAGATTGTTTATTCTGCACATGGTTTTAAAAAAACATAAGACATTACCATATTACGACAATTGTACACATAGAAGACGAAAAAAGAAACCTGCTACTGTACCTCAAAATAAATCAAAATTTGCAAAACGGCACTACGAAGTACTTTCTGCGAATTTATTCAACTTTATAAATAAACAACTAAATATATACAGTAAACAGTTTTATGAGTGCAAAAATATTATACCGACTTGGCTTAAAACGAAATCGTATGAGGAAACTGAGAAATTACTTACCCGATTTATCTATCCAACATGAAATACACAAAGCATTCTTATTCATGCACACACACACGCACGCACGCGCGCACACACACCCACACACACACACACACACACACACACACACACACACACACACACACACACACACACACACACAACAAACGGGATTATTACAATTTGTTTTATTTTGATTTATACCTACCTTTACTTGTCTTACTCTGTACTCTGTCTTTTGTATAACTTTTTTCTTAGCATTTATAAGATAAAATGTAATACTATATGTTCCTAACATAAATGTAACACAATTTTGTAAGAAATTATTTAGTTAAAGAAGAGCGGTACCTCCTGGCACAGGCTATATTAAAGCTTAAAAGGAGGTACCAATCACGAAGTTTATGATGATTATTGTGAAAGTAAATAAACATTTTTTTTTTTTTTTTAATCTCCAATTCATTTGAACAAAGACACATACATAATAAAGATTGCTACGAGTATCACCGATCTGTATAAAAATTGGCGTTCCGCTTACATTTCCTGGATATTTTTTGAAACGTTTTCATTTCTGTTCTACATTATTGTATTTTTTTAGCCCTAACAAAACAAGTTTAAGTAACCTCCGTTTTCTTTATAAACAGAAATTACACTTGATGGAAATGAAATAGAATATGCAGATATCTCCTATTTAGACCTAACCGAGGAGCAACTTAATAAGCTTGAGCGTATTCAAAATGCCTGCATTCGGTTCATTTTCGGATTACGCAAATTCGACCATGTTTCTAGTTTTCGTTCTAAACTCAAATGGCTCCCTATCCGTCACCGCCGTAACTCTCACATACTTTCTTTACTCTTTTCTATACTTTTTAACCCTGCAACTCCCCGCTACCTCAAAGAGCGTTTCTCTTATCTTAATTCTATTAGATCCTCTCAAAAATTGCTCCTAAAAGTGCCATCTTCATCTTCCAAATTTTATAATTGCTCATTTACGTTCCAGGCCGTTCGTTTGTGGAATTCTCTCCCTCTCAACATTAAACGCGCGCAATCTATTGGTAGCTTTAAATCGCAACTTAAGGAATACTATTTATCTCTTCCTTAGGTTTTTAAGTTGACACTGTTGTTTCTTATTGTGTGTATTATATATGTATATATGTACGTATATGTATGTTTATTTTGTATTTATTTAAGTATGTATATTCATATGAATGTGCTGTGTTATCTATTTCGTCTCTTTTGTTTCTATGCACCACCTACTGCTTATTGTTTTTCTCTAGTCTCCACTACCCAAAGGTTGTCTGGAAGAAATCGCTCATTAGCGATAAGACCGCCTGTTGTTACCTCTACCTAAATTTATCTAATTGTAAAATTTGTGCTTGTAACTGTATGAGGTGTGCAATAAAGAGTATTTATTATTATTATTATTATTATTCACTGCGAAAGAATCTAAGAATACTTTCAGTATTGGTAAGTTTGTATGTCCAACGTGTAACGTAAATCGTTACATAACCTATGTAGCTTATATTTTTAAAAGCAATAATACAAGTAACTTAAATATAGTCTGGCAAACCATTTCTGTCAGTAGAAACGCGCGGCAAATTCAAAATACGTACATGTGGCAACCCTTTGTGATGAGACACCGAATTTCATGACGCACATTTCAATTCACATTGAATTTGTTTCTAGTGTATTTCACTCTCTCATCTTAAGCGCGAGTGAGATAGAACTCCTGCAACGTTCCCAATTAAATTTAAATTCATTGTTAAGTCATTTACCAATTGTCTCAACCAGATTATCTGTTTAAGTTGATGACAGATCAGACGAAATATATCCGTCTCCTTTTTACACACCGTAAATGTCATCTAATGAAAGGGGCGGAAATACCACCTAAAATTAAAAACATAAAACTTCATGATTATTGCTGCTTTTTTCACTGATTCTTAGTGTTGTCATACTTTTGTTCGCTGTACATTGCTACTGCGTTCGTTGGCTGGCCAGACTATAAATCATAAACTAGATCAAGTCTCAACTTGTTCCATATTTCTGTGACGCACTGTACTTCGCACGCATTCCTTTGTTCGAAATAATCGGCCGGCCGGCGATTCTCCCGCCCCGCGCGCCTTCTCCGCGCTGGTCCAAGCGCCCGTACTCCGGCACTTCCGGCAGAGACAGATCTTACCATCGCCGCCGGCGCACGCTCGCTTGCCCTGCGCAGCGACTCTGTGTAGCCGGCGGGAGTTAAATATTTATATAGTTTTAATTTTTATTAAGTGGTCCTGGCTTGTAATTGTACTCTTTCAGTGCTAGTCCCCTTTAGGTAAGTGTTGAACATTTCTTAGCTAAGTAGATAGCTTTTCTTTTCTTAGGTAGTTTCAAATAGTGTGACTAACAGTTTTTTTCAGCTACGATATTTCTTTGTGTGATTTTGCTTGCCTTCCATTCCTTAGCCTTTATTTTGCATAATTTATATTTCCACGTAATATTTAACGTTTTAAAAATAGTATCCTTTTAGTGTTTAATTAGTAATTCATGTTTGTAATTTTAAATTGAAAAGTTGACCTTTAGACTTAACCGCTTTTGCTCCGAACACTTTTATTCTTTCTTTCTTTTACTTCTGCACTTTGTAAATTCCGTCTGATTGTACTATCCGCACATCACCAACCTTTCATCTTCATCATCACGCAGTACTGCTTCCTGCTTATGCTTCATGCAGTGCCGAGTACAGTCAGCGGAGATAAATAGTGAATATTTTATTTACACAACGGAAATAAATTCCAAGGTTCCTAGTTACGGCTAGACCTTGAAGACCAGACCCAGGCAGTTGTTCCGGAGCGGCCCACGCTGACGTCCCTCAGCTCACCCGTCTCCTGACCCATACCAGTTCCGGCTTCTCCAGGGGAGTACTTGCGTGGTGGGAACAACTCAACGCCTTGGAGCAATAATCAGACCGGCTTTTTACGAATCCAACCCTACGACGTACTTGTGTGCTTGCGGCGGATTACGGTGGAAATAAATACAGTTTCTTTAAACCTTGTTTTTTATTCAATTCCTTCGCCATACGTAGCCCATACCGTGGTTATTTACGTAACAAACGTTTAAAAACATGGCCGTCTCCCTTTAACGCATTTCTTTCTTAGCGTTCCCTCATGAATGAGGTTCGTGACCAATTTTATTGTAATATCTCTCCATGAGTCACGGCCGAGGGCCATAGCCATATGGACCGCTCCCTGCATGGAACCACACGCCTTTACACCATTGAGACCATTTAGTGGTTATGGGCCCTTTGGTAGGCTCACCTACTAGTCTAGACTAGTCCCAGTGTGATTGCCAGTGTGATGAGTCCCAGATGCTTTTTTCGAGCTCGTGCTGGTCAGATCGCGTAATATAGCCAACGCAACTGATGATTGAAATATATTTGGAAGTTTTTAGCTCGCTCAATATGCACTTTACTGCATACTGTATATTTATTTATATTAACGGCCTCCTAGCCTAGCTGGTAGTGACTCTGCCTATGAAGCAGGAGGTGCCGGGTTCGAATCCTGGTCAGGGCATTCATTTGTGTGTTAATTACAAAATAGTATTTGTTTCTGAGTTATGGATGTTGTCTTGTGTTTAATTATTTGTCTATAAAATAATAATAGTAATAAATATTATGGGACAATCTTACACAAATCGACCTAGTCCCACAGTAAACTCAATAAGGCTTGTGTTGTGGGTACTAGAGGACAATATATATAATAGATAGATATATATGTAGTCCCACAGTAAACTCAATAAAGCTTGTGTTATGGGTACTAGAGGCCTGAGAGGCACAACACAAGCCTTATTGAGTTTACTGTTGGACTAGGTTGATTTGTGTAAGATTGTTCCATAATATTTATTTATTTATATATTTTGGCCTTGTTATAGTAAGTTCTATAACAAACAAGTTCGTGTGTCAACCCTGGTGAAGTTATAAAAATCTTAGTCAAGCCTTAAGTACTTATGAAGATCAGAACCCATAGATTCGAGTCTCTATCAATAAGATTAACAGTCCTTAATGCTCACTCGTCTCTGATTGAAATTAAAAACCCATCACACAGAGGTTTATTTGGAATATTAATTGAATAGAAATTTCGGAGTGCGTTTTGTATTAAACGGCCATGTATCGTTTTATTTCGGATTTTCGTTTTTGATTAAACTTTGACGATATATCGTCAATCGTTATAAATAATTCATAGAAATATTTTATTTTGATTAAGGACAACCGGGGTAGTTGTATTTATTTATATATAAATATAATTACAAGCAGTTTGTATCGACGTTTCCACGTTCGTACAGTCACGAACTTTAATAGTCGAGCCATTTACAGTCAGCTATTTTTTTCTTTAATACTTATTCTATGAATGTCCAATATAAAGTGAACCCGTATAGGTCAACAAATAAAGTCCGTGGCCGTATTTATACCCCTTATATCCAAATCGACTAGCAAAAACCTCAACCATTCAAACGCATCTGAGCGCCTAAATTTATAGCCAATTTCTACGAACATGTCCAAAAGTTTCACAGAAAGTTCATAATTAGGGTGGTTAGGGTAGCGTGTTGGACAAACTCAGAAAAATGTGATACTTTTTTGGAAAAGGTATCATTTGGTGGAAGGCGTTTACGTTGTACGTTGGTATTGGCGCAATAAAAGTGTAATCGCCGGCCGTTAATTGGTACTTTTCAACCGACTTCAAGATTCGAATTCGAAATTCGAAGGACGAGGTTCTCAATTCGTCGGGATCTTTGTTTTTGCAACATTTTTTTTATGTAGGTATGTTCACCGATGTCGAAGACGGCTGGACCGATTTGGAAAATTATTTATACTTCACAGTTGGTCCCATTGTAACCAGGTCAAATAATAGGCACACCTATAGTGATTTCAATATTTTTTACAACAGCTCGGGCATTTACTTTTGGAAAGGTGGAGTCTAAGTGAAGTCGGTTCTTTTTTGTTTAAAATTATTGTTCTAATTATTACAAATACTTAAATTGCTTCTTTGATACCCTGTGCCGTTTTCTAATTTTAAAATAATCAACCAATATTGAACTTGCATTGGAGTTGCATAGGAAAAACTTTAAAGCTAATTCTGATATTTCTAATCACAAATATTTGTTCTTGAATTATGATTTTAATATATATATTGTCCCTTGAATTCCGTTGTCGATACAGCTAGAAGCCAGAAGTTTCGGTAACCGAGAGGACATAATACAAGGTAGATACATTAAACTCTTCTCAAATAATACCTACCTAAATACTAGTAAATTGGATGTATGTGTTGTAACCTATATAAAAAAAAAAAACTATATTAATGATCCCGTCCGGTTACATACATAATACTAAGGGGTATAAATAAATGAAAGAAACACAGTTTCCACTTGGTGATTATTTATTACTTCTTTCAGACTGCTAATCATCATCATCATCATATCAGCCGAAAGACGTCCACTGCTGGACTTAGGCCTCCCCCAAAGAGTGCCACAATGACCGGTCCTGCGCCACCCGCATCCAGCGGACTCCCACGACCTTCACCAGGTCATCAGTCCACCTTGCGGGGGGTCTACCCACGCTGCGCCTTCCGGTTCGTGGTCGCCACTCGAGAACCTTTCCGCCCCAACGGCCATCGGTTCTACGAGCAGTGTGCCCCGCCCACTGCCACTTTAGTTTAGCGATTCGGAGGGCTATATCGGTTACTTTGGTTCTGCTGCGGATGGCCTCATTTCTGATGCGATCACGCAGAGAGACTCCAACCATAGCCCTCTCCATTGCCCTTTGGGTGACTTTGAGCTTTCTTATGAGGCCCATTGTAAGCGACCACGTTTCAGTACCATATGTCATCACTGGCAACACACACTGGTCAAAGACTTTCGTCTTGAGACACTGCGGAATATTGGACAAAAAATGTGCCGTAGCTTCCCGAACGCTGCCCAACCGAGTCGGATTCGTCGATTGACCTCTTTCTCGAAGTTGAATCTATCTAACTGGACAGTATGTCCTAAGTATATATAATCGTCCACAACTTCGAGTGTAAAGTCTCCGATTGTAACGGGAGTTGGTGCTACATGGGTATTTGACATGATCTTCGTCTTATCCATGTTCATCTTTAGACCAACTCGCTCGGAGGCTTTACTGAGGTCATCGAGCATCGTACTCAAATCCTCCATGGTCTCAGCCAAGACTACTATGTCGTCAGCAAACCGAAGGTGAGTGATGTACTCGCCGTTTATGTTGATGCCTAGCCTTCTCCAGTCCAGAGTCTTGAAAACATCCTCCAAAAGTCTGCTAATACACCCTAAAATATACTAACAACTAGCTCAGCTGTCATCCGGAGAGCTATTGATTCGTTAATGTCTAGTTTTACATTATAGGATAAACCACCATCATCGTTAAATTAAATTAAGTTTATTTGAAGATATTAAATGATATGTATTAGAACCTGTGCATTAACTATGTCAAACAAAACTGTCCATGAGACCTCATCCTTTGTTCATCATCATCATCATCATATCAGCCAAAAGACGTCCACTGCTGGACATAGGCCTCCCCCAAAGAGTGCCACAATGACCGGTCCTGCGCCACCCGCATCCAGCGGACTCCCGCGACCTTCACCAGGTCATCAGTCCACCTTGCGGGGGGTCTACCCATGCTGCACCTTCCGGTTCGTGGTCGCCACTCGAGAACCTTTCCGCCCCAACGGCCATCGGTTCTACGAGCAATGATGTTATGATATTGAAATCATTTTAAAAAGCAATGGTAACGTTAAAAGGATACCTACAGGTCCAAGACTACTGCAAACTTAAGGGCCAACACGTACCTGTCACTGATGACAAAACATAAATTTCAACTGCATTTCCCCCAGTCTTTTGAGGCGAATGACCTGAAAACAATAGAATATAATGATCATCAAGCTATTGCACAACAGCTTATGATAATCTTAAACACCATAAGCTGACCCGCAGTCATACTTACGGGAAAATCAGTAGCAACATACACTAAGCATTTGGAACTCGTAGCGAAGACCTTCCAGGCCTCGAATCTCCGTTAGAGAAGTCATCCAAAAAAACCTTGCCCCGCTCGGGGACCGATTCTTCCTTTTACAAAGACTTCCCGCAAAGGAAAACCATTTTCTTAACTGGCTTGACCTGGAAAGATCAATGAACTCAAATAAAAATCTCAAACAAACACGGTCATGACGGCGTTGAGTGAAAACTCGCTACACCACCAAAGATACTTACAAATCAGCCGAAACAAACAGCAGCGATGTGCAGCACAAGCTTAATAGCTTAAGTAAATCATTAAAGGTCCAAAATGTATTTATACATACATACATAGTGTATCAACCGACTTCAAGATTTCGAAGGAGGAGGTTATCAATTCATAGGGATCTTTGTTTTTGCTTTTTTTTTGAAGACGGCTGGACCGATCTGGAAAATTCTTTTTTTGTTTGAAAACGTATACTCCACAGTTGGTCCCATTGTAACCATGGCAGGATCTGACGATGGGATCCTGGAAGAATCGAGGGAACTCTTCAACTATTATAGGCACACCTATGGTGATTTGAGTTTTTTTCACAGCAGATCGAGCATTTGGTGTTGGAAAGGTGGATGCATAGTGAAGTCGGTTCTTTTTTTGTTTAAAATTATTTTCTAATATATTTGATAGAATCCAGTTTACGTTTTTCTCTTGTATCCATGTTCTTTTCTTTTTCCTGTTTTCTTTTTTTTAGTTATTTGAATTTCGAATATTTTCGCTCCAATCCATTGTTGCCAGTTAGCTTCAAACTAAATTTTAATTACACAATAAAACGGAACGAGATTTTGTATTTTATAATAATAATATAATTATTTTATTTTACATACTATCGAAATCAAATGTTCTTTAATAGTTACAAATTAATAGGTACTATCATAGAATAAAATAATTAATCACATAGTTCCACCGGCTCTTACTAGACGGCGCTACGTGACAGGGTACGGTCAATTACAATAGTATCTTCCTCGGCGAAGGCTGAAGGAACGGCGAAATATGTAACACGCTTTTATGGTCCTACAATTGTTACAAATAAGATTGTGTTAGATATATTTTTAACGGCCTCCTAGCCTAGTCCGTAGTGACTGCCTATGAAGCAAGAGGTTCCGGATTCGAAACCTGGTCAGGGCATTTATTTGTGTGTTTATCACGGATATTTGGTCCTGAGTCCTTTTCTATGTATTTAAGTATTTATCTATTATATATATATATATCGAGAATCAATGTTACTCTGCGTCCATAGGAAACACCTTAGACAACCCTACACGTGAGCCCTGGGTGGTGCTAAGAGAGTAACAAACTTGGCAGCTGCACTGTCCCATCTGGACCTCGCAGCACTCACTGGATTTTGTTTATCATCTAATTTCCCGCTACTACTACCTCAGGGAAGAAATGCCTATCCAGTGACAGCCATACGATAAATAAATAACGGCCTCCTAGCCTTGTCGGTAGTGACCCTGCATATGAAGCAGGAGGTCCTTTATTTGATGTTTTCTATGTATTTAAGTATTTGTATGTATGTGTCTATTCTATATATTGTCGCCTAGTATCCACATCACAAGCCTTATTGAGCTTACTGTGGGACTTGGTTGATTTGTGTAAGATTGTCCCATAATATTTATTTAAATATATATATATATATATTTTTTCGGGTAGGTGAATAAAACGAACCACATCACTGTTCACATATTTTATTAGGAAAAATAGAATTAAAAGTAATTTGGATAATTTGAAACAATAAAATTGATGGTTAGATAATACAGTTTACCTACCAGTAGTATTCAAGCATTTCTCCAGGAAGTTACATTGATTTTTGCACTTTCACCTACTTCAACTGTCAACATCAACACACTATGTCGGACATCAACTCAATTCAAGGATCAATTGCGGAGCTCACTGAAACCTTCAATGCAAGCATGGCTGAGATGCAGAGTAATTTGGACAAAGCGGGCTCAAGAAACCCTGGGAGCGGTATTGAGGCAGTAGCGGCGGACTTCACTAGCTTCAAAGCATTTGTTTTGAACTCTCTCAATATACTCCAGAAGCAGGTGGAGCTCATCGCTCAACAGGTCGATCAAATAGAAATGCGATCTCGACGCAAGATGCTGGTCATCCATGGTGTTCCGGATGCTGACAAAGAGGACACAACGGCCCTTGTAGTTGACCAGCTCAAAGCTGTTAAGGCTGACGTGGCTGCAAATGACATAAGGCGCAGCCACCGACTTGGCCGTCGCAGAGGCAGCAAACCCAGGGCTATTGTGGTGAAGTTCTGTGAGACTGCCGTCCGTGATAAAGTGTGGTTTGGTAAGGTGGCATTGAAAGGCTCCGGCGTAACGATAGCCGAGTTCTTGACCAAATCACGTCAGCAGACCTTCATGGCAGCTCGAGAGCGGTTTGGCGTCAGAAGATGTTGGACCTGGGACGGCGTTGTTCATGTCTTGGATGCGAGCGACGTGCGCAGGCGTGTGGTGAGCCTTGCAGAGCTTAAGGCGATTTCGGATGCGCCAGAGCAGCCTGTGACTCCGACCCCAAGCGTAGATGCTCCTCCCAAGGCAGATAATTGCAGCAAAGCCGAGAAACCGGAGAAACAGATAAAGCCCAGACGTGCGGCTGCCAAATTGAAGCCTTAGTATGTACATAGTGCAACTTTCTTCTGTATTTGTTCGGGTTATACTGCTTGACGCTTTTCTATTTCGATGTGCAATCACTGTTATTTGTTGTATACCCTCTTTAATAGTCTCTCGTAAATATTATAAATTAATTCCAATAACTTCATTGCTAACTTTAAATGTCACTTTGCCAAGTTCCAACTGACATTGACAGTTGACATGTGTGCTGACGGATGGCAGGTATAGTGTTGCCAACTGTTAAATTGCGGTCCGCTTTACCAAGTTAAATATTTCCTTATTAAATTACGTTCCGTTTTTCTTAGTTAATTATTTCCTTAGTTTTGTGATTTAACTTAATGCCTGTCGAATCTGAAGCCAACATGTATTTTTTTTTAATTGAACTTCCGTTTCTTTATAAGTGTATTTCTTTCTTTATTTGCTGCTGGCGGGTAGATTGTGGAGTTTTTGTTTAGTTTTTACTATATATATTTTTATATTTATTGAATATTAGTATACACTTATTATATACTTATTATATTTTTAACTTTATATATATTTTTCAGATGCCTTACAGTGATAACAGTGATCAGTATTTATCTTTTTCCTCCTTAGATAGTGTAAGTGAAGACAGTTTCCATAGTTTGCCTCCTTCGCTCCACGACTTTCTGGAATCTCAGTTTAATTACTTATGTACCTAAAAATTTTAACGTTGTGCATTTAAATGCGCAAAGTATTCCTGCACATTACAGCGATATGTTACTCTCTTTTGACCTTAAGAACATTCATGCTATTTTAATTTCCGAATCGTGGCTCAGACCAGCTTTGCCTTCAACGTCTTACTCTTTACCTGGTTTCAATTTAATTCGGCACGACCGCCTTGGAAGAGGTGGCGGTGGAGTTGCGATTTACCTTCGTTCTTACATCCCCTATTCAATTGTTAATGTATCTGCCAGTTCTTCTACTTCTGATGCCGCAGAGTATATGTTTCTCGACGTTTCCCTCTCTCATTCCAAACTTTTACTTGGCGTTTTTTATTCCCCCTCCCTTCACGTTAATTACTTTGATTCTCTTGAGAAACTTCTCGAAGACCTTATGCCTTCTTATAATCATCACATTCTTATGGGAGATCTAAATACGTGTCTTCTGAAGGATGACAGTCGATCCCGGCGCCTTAAATCCCTGGTAGATGCATGCAATCTAACTATTCTCCCTTCAGACGCCACACACTATTTTCCAAATTGCTCGCCTTCTCTTCTTGATTTAACTTTAGTTTCTTCGACTTCTCATGTGTCTAAATTTGGACAATACTCCGCGGATGCCTTCTCATATCATGATCTGCTCTATATCTCTTACAAAATTCGTCCTCCCAAATCTAAATCAAAAATTCTTTTGCAGCGCAATTTTAGTGGATTAAATGTGGAAAAGCTTCGAGATGACGCTTTAACAATCGATTGGAGCAGTATCGCTCGAGCGGGTTCGGTAGACGATCAAGTTTCTCTCTTTAATTCGCTCCTCATACAACTTTATGACGCTCACGCTCCTGTTCGTGCAATAAAAATCAAGCATCTCCCTGCTCCTTGGCTCACTGAGGATATTAAAGCCCTTATAGAGAGGAAGAATCAATCTAAATCTAAGTATAAGGCTAACAACTCTGAGAAAAATAAACTTAAATATCATACCCTGCGCAATCGCTGTAGCACTATATGTCGAGATGCTCAGAGGCGTCATATTCACAGTTCTGTTGAAGATGGAAATCCAGCCAAAGTGTGGAAATTTATGAAAGGTCTCGGAGTTGGCAAATCTCAACAGGCAACCAATTTAAACAATATTAGCGTTGACCAGCTTAACCAGCATTTTTCATCGTCCACCTGTTTCAGTGGTCCTAAGAAATCTAATTCACTTCATCATCTTTCATCACTTCCTGCCTTAGATTTCTCTTCTTTCTATTTTAGCCATTTCTGTGAGAGTGATGTTAGGAAGGGTATATTGAATATCACTTCTAACGCCGTTGGTGTTGACTGTGTTAGCCGAAATATGATACTCCCTCTCCTTGATTTGTTTGTTCCTATTATCACCGGTATTCTGAATTTTTCCATTTCATCAAGTACTTTTCCCAGTCTGTGGAAGGATGCCAATATTATTCCTTTACCCAAAAAATCCAACCCCAGTTCCTTCTCTGACTATCGCCCCATCTCCATTCTTCCTTTCCTATCCAAAGTCCTCGAACGGCTAGTGCATCAGCAACTAACTTCCTTCCTGAATATAAATGACCTCCTAAACCCATTTCAATCTGGTTTTCGTCCGGGCCACAGTACTACCTCGGCTCTTGTCAAGGTTACCGATGACATCCGTTTGGGTATGAATGACCAGAAGCTTACAGTTCTTGCACTTCTAGATTTCAGTAATGCCTTTAACACGGTCGATTTTGACATTTTGCTCGCGTTCTTACAGTCTCTTAACATATCGGCTGCAGCGATTGACTGGTTCCGCAGCTATTTGGTTGATCGTCGGCAAAGAATAAAACTAGATTCTTCGTGTTCTTCCTGGTGCAGCATATCAGCTGGTGTTCCACAGGGTGGTGTGCTGTCTCCTCTTTTATTTTCTATCTTAATTAATTCCATAACTCTTGATCTCTCCTCTTCGTATCACCTCTATGCCAAAGACCTTCAAATATATTCGCAGGGTATGCATAGCGATCTCAATTCAGTTATAGAAGCCACGAATCT
The DNA here is from genome assembly GCA_947086415.1 of Pammene aurita. NCBI lineage: Eukaryota > Metazoa > Arthropoda > Insecta > Lepidoptera > Tortricidae > Pammene > Pammene aurita. The sequence goes on along the minus strand of OX352309.1, from coordinate 2,698,105 downwards.
TGATCTGCTCCGCATATCAAATTGGAGTCAAAATTACGGTTTAAAAGTAAACCCCCTAAAGTCACAGGTAATTGTGATGGGTAGCGCTAAACAAATCTCCAAAATTGACTTTCTCAGGCTCCCTCCGATAGTCTTCGATGGTATCCAAATTCCTTTTTCCAACCAAGTAAAAAATCTTGGCGTAATCATGGATCGTTGTCTATCATGGGTGCCTCAGGTGAGTGAAGTGAGCAGGAAGATGTTTGCTGCCATAGGGTCTCTCAGACGGCTCCGGAATTTCCTGCCAATTGCTACTAAAATTGCGCTTGCTCAGTCGTTACTTCTCCTCATTCTTGTTTATGCAAATATCTCCTATTTAGACCTAACCGAGGAGCAACTTAATAAGCTTGAGCGTATTCAAAATGCCTGCATTCGGTTCATTTTCGGATTACGCAAATTCGACCATGTTTCTAGTTTTCTTTCTCAACTCAAATGGCTCCCTATCCGTCACCGCCGTAACTCTCACATACTTTCTTTACTCTTTTCTATACTTTTTAACCCTGCAACTCCCCGCTACCTCAAAGAGCGTTTCTCTTATCTTAATTCTATTAGATCCTCTCAAAAATTGCTCCTAAAAGTGCCATCTTCATCTTCCAAATTTTATAATTGCTCATTTACGTTCCAGGCCGTTCGTTTGTGGAATTCTCTCCCTCTCAACATAAAACGCGCGCAATCTATTGGTAGCTTTAAATCGCAACTTAAGGAATACTATTTATCTCTTCCTTAGGTTTTTAAGTTGACACTGTTGTTTCTTACTGTGTGTATTATATATGTATATATGTACGTATATGTATGTTTATTTTGTATTTATTTAAGTATGTATATTCATATGAATGTGCTGTGTTATCTATTTCGTCTCTTTTGTGTCTATGCACCACCTACTGCTTATTGTTTTTCTCTAGTCTCCACTACCCAAAGTTTGTCTGGAAGAAATCGCTCATTAGCGATAAGACGGCCTGTTGTTACCTCTACCTAAATTTATCTAATTGTAAAATTTGTGCTTGTAACTGTATGAGGTGTGCAATAAAGAGTATTTATTATTATTATCGTCGTCTAGAACCGCCGTCTAGATCATACACAAGCCTTTTTGAGCTCACTTGAAATTGTCCGATAATATTTATTTATTTTATTTTATTATATTTGTGGCCATCGTTGAGCAATAGTACATTACTTACCAAGGGCTGTAAAAAAAAGAAAGCCCGAAATCGCAGGTATTTGTAACCCGAGCCGCAGGCGAGGGTTGTAAATATGCGATAGAGGGCTTTCTTTTTTACTGCCCGTGGTGAGTACACAATTTTACGTCTCCACCTGGCCATAATGCGAGTTTTACCGGACGCGTAGCGTGCGATAAAACTCACATTATGGCAAGGTGTGACGTAAAATACTATTGCAGTTGACTATATGTATAACTATTATTCTCTAAGCGGTCCGTAAATAACTCCTTCCCACGAAAAACTCCGAGAAAACTGCTCCAAAACAACAGACATCTATTTCTCAGCATTAAGCCCTCGTCGTCATATATTACTGTGACACACAATCATACTTGTGTAAATTATGGCAGGAATAATACACACGTTAGGACTTTCCTCAAAGGAAGTATTGAGATAGGGGTGTAAGGTTAGAGCGGGATCTCGCTAACTAAAATAAATATATTTTATTTGTAGTCCACCTTTTGTACTTTTTCAACCGACTTCAAAATTCCGAAGGAGGAGGTTATAAATTCGTTGGGATATTTGTTTTCACTTGTTTTCTTTGTTTTGTTCACCGATTATTCGGAGACTGCTAAACCGATTTGGAAAATTCTTTTTTAATACAATTGCTCAAGAAGTTTAGTTTATGTAGCTGCAAATCGTGCGTAAAGTTTGATTTTATGCACTAGTGCTAAAAAGTAATCTGATTGATACTTTTTAAATGAATGAGTATTATGCGAGACCCGCTTATAAATGACCCACCTGAACTACGCGCGATTGTGCATAAAGAAGTATTATGCGAGACCCAATAGTATTACCTACTTGAACAACGCGCGATTGAATGAAGCTGTCTTTCGTACACTGACAGAATATAAATGTAATTTTATTTCATTGTAGTTTTTTCGCAATTGTATTAAAAAACGTTCGACACACGTGCGGAAGTGTCATTTTCACTCGTGCCGAGTCTTGACCCTCGCATCTCGGCTCGGGTCAAGTAACCTCGTTGCTCGTGCAAGATGACATACTTCTCGCACTTGTATCGAAAACTACTATTTTTGTTTGAAAGAGTATACTTCACGGTTGGTCCCATTGTAACCAGGTCAGGATCTGATGATGGGATCCTGGAGAAATATAGGGAACTCTTCAACTATTATGGGCACACCTATAGTGATTTGAGTATTTTTTACAGCAGCTCGAGCATTTGCTTTTGGAAAAGTAGAGGAGTGATGCCAGTTCTTTTTTGTTTAAAATTATTGTTATTATTGTCCAATAAAGTTCATTATTATTTATGTATTAATAACCTATATAGTGTGTCCCACTGCTGGGCAAAGGCCTCCCTCCTCGATTTATATCCGTCTTGGTCCCGCGCGATTTTAGGCCAGTTGTTAACAAATAAAGTTTTATTAACGATTTTCAATAAAGTTTAAAATAAATAAATAAATAATATTTAAAAACCAAACTCAAAAGGTATCTCTTAAATACCGGGGAATTGCCCTACAGAGCATCGAAGAAATACCTTGGTTAGTACCTATTTTTATATAAACCTGATTTATAATTTTGAGGCTTTTACCTGACTGCACAAGTCCACAGTCAAATTTTTAATATATAGTTTTGCGCAGCACAAATATGGTACATACATTAATAATCAGTTATTGAAATATTTAACTAAAATAAAATAAAACTCTGAATGAACTTTGCAGTGACAGAAAAGGAACAGCAAATCAACTACATAATAGAGCTGTTTTAAATTTTCTACCCTAAACAGAAATCATATCGACTCCAGATTTTTTTTCAAAAATGGTAGGAAATGTTTTTCACCACTTCACCTCGGAAACGTGCTACCTTATACCTTAAAAGCGGTGGGGAAAAACGAATTTTATCCACATGTATTTTGGTATTAGTCTTGACTTTTCTCACATTAAGTATCTGGCAGGATTGACTTTAAAGATATGGTTTTAAATTATATTTTTCCTGTGGTGGTTTGGTAAATTTTGTTGAAGCAAAGTTGTTCAACCTCTCTTACCTTGAAGCCCTCGTACGCTCCAGATTCCAATTTTAGAATCTTGCGCTGGCTCGGGTCTCAATAAAGACACGAGAGGTTAAACATCAACTTTGCCCCCTTGTATAATAAAAAACTATTTCCATTTTTCCCAGCAGGCCAATGAGAGTCAAAATTATGTCCATCTGGCTCACGTGCCATGTTGCGTAACGGTTCTGCTGGCAATTCACAAAGTTTACCAAGGCTATGTAACTTAACTGGCCAGTGTTGCACTGCTGGTGCACCAACCACTTTTGCGGACTCATCAGCGGGAGGGTACTATGAAAATTTCCATACAGTAATGTGGCGTATCCTCTGCCAGCTGTCAATTCTAGTGTCGCGCCACAATTCCAATAGATGGCGACCTAATGGCGATACACTGTCAACTGCCTTAGTACGAGTGTGACTTATATGGAGCGCCCATACAAGACCTACATCGCGCTAACGAAGTTCCAAATGTCAGTTGCATATATACATGTCCCAACTACCTCTCATCGGACTTCGGTCCCAATCTTTGTAACCTAGTTAGTAGTGAATAGCCTACAAAACCTTGGCTGCGGAGACAACTAGTTGGTAAGTATTAGTGTCTCTGCTTGTTACGGGTTTGAGGTCCCGGGTTTGAATTCCGGTATAGTAGTTTATGTAACTGTTACGTAATAAGGGTCCTTAAAACATGTGTGTGGTTAAAAGGTGATAAGGGTCCTTAAAACATAATAAGATCACACGAGTGTTTAAGGCCTAATTACGTACAGTTGCATACACTGCTTTATCTACACTCATATTATTTATCCTAAATGCATCATTCGGAAACCATAGAATGGCTGCCATTGCACCGCCATGGCCAACTCGATTGTGCCGGCGGTCGCGTACAAGGTGTACATTATGTTATCAAAACTCATAACATATCAATATTTGAGCATGTAAAGTTAAAATTACGGTACTGCCACAGATAAAAAGCTTATCATAGTAAAATCGGTTGTGGTAATGCCTAGCCATTGCCTACCGTTTTCGAACACGTTTTAGAGAACTTACAATGGGAGTGTAGATAAAGGGTATTTTATTTATTTGTGTGTCTTTCATGAATATTTGTTTCTGAGATATGGATCTTTTTTCTGCCATGTTGGGTCTGTGTAATTAAAAAATAGATGCCATTTTGATATCTAAAGATGACATTTTTGACGAATTACGATTTTAAAGCCAGTAAACGTCCAAGTTAAAAATTGAGGGGTCAAATTACGCTAGCCACCTAAACTTAGGCAGGAAAATTCAGTTTAAAGAATAGTAGAAAGCTTGGCGGTTGTCCAACTCCCCTAGCAAGCCTTCACCAAGCCTTACCTACTTTAAATTCAAAGGAATATTATTTTGTACAATTTAATGCTGAAAAGCCATGAATGCTATGATACAAAGTTTTATAGGGAAATTGTGGCGTCGATTTTTAATTTGCAATTTTTCAATCGACTTGAAGATTTCGAAGGAGGACGTCGGGATCTTTGTTGCTATTTATTTTTATTATTAGCCCAAGTAGCGCGACCATTTTACGGATTCATTTCTTACTTAATGAGAGATGAGAAAACTCATAAACACCTCATTTTAACGTTCTATAAGTTCCCTTAAACGTCACATATACCTATTATAATCTCCTTTTCTCGGATTACAATTGTAGAGTATTCAAAGAAATTGACAAATTTAACGTTTCGTTTTTATTAGAATCTTGATTTTATTATAATCATCATCATTGTCGTTCCCTGAGAGCTGAGGATCGTGACATCATGTCCTTCTGTTGAAGACCAGGTTCCTCCATACGCTTCTATCCCTCACTAAGCGCATGGCTTCTTGCAGTTTTAATTGCATGGGTGCAGTGATTTGGGCACACCATCAGCAGGGGGAGGGCCTCTTAGTCTTGTGCCTTCAACTTTTCCCGTCATGATGATTCTCTCCAAGCTATCCGAAGAGCTAACGTGAGAGGTGTCCGAAGTATGTGAGTATGTGGTCCTGGCATGTCATCGACAATCGGCGTTTTATGCGTAGCTCCTCTAGTATGGACTGATTAGTGCGCATCGCAGTCCAAGGTATCCGTTTATTATAATATGGTTGCTGTAATCCATCTCTAATCTGAATTAATGAATGAATGAATAATATTTATTTCGGATTATAAAAGATCCATATTTTTGTTAGTAATTACATACATCATTATCCTATTGGTTAGTAAAACTATTCTAAACACTATCTACATATTATAATTTTGGGGGGATGCTCTTGGATATCGAGTGCAAACATAACAATATAACAGTTATACATGGTAACTTAGTCACTGTTAAGATACATGTAAATTTAGTGTTGTTATTATTTTGATGGTGCTGTATTATTTTTATTACCAGTTTCTATTTACTTTCACCTGTCCCGTTATCTGTCTGTAATCAAATCTTGCAAGTTAAATTTGACCCGCTTCTCGATTTCCGATTGAGTTGAAATTTTGAACGCATATATACACGTTGCCCGTGAGCATTGCGAGAGACTTTAACAGTGTATTCATGATCATATTTAGAGAACAAGATGTCCTTTAAACTTTTCCGAAATTCGCCATAGTTTCAGAGTAAATACTACTTACAATTTTTTTTATTTTGAATTGTTTCTCAGTGTAAAATGATTTTTTGATGGCGATCTCACCGGTATGGGGCATAGTCTAGACATCTCTTATTGACTGATATCAAAGACCTAAGAAACACTTTTCATGGACTAGTTTTTACGAGAAAAAATGTAGCAATTTACTTTTTCCGTTACTTTTTTCTAATGACATTTACTTTTTATGTAGAACAGCATTCCAAAAAACTGAAAAAAAAAAAAAAATTTTTTTTTGGCGTTTTACAACAAAAGTCATATAATGTTTTTTCATTCTTTTGACCTCAGAAATGCGTGGTTAAAATCTCTCGCAATGCTCATGGGCACCGTGTATATCGCATGACAATGTATATTATGATGACATGGAGCTGGAAGGTGGCCATAGGAAATGACATAGTTTCATTGAGTTAGTCCTAACTACGTTTGATTCGTCTTGAAGAGTAGGTACTTGGGTTGTAATGTGTTTCATAGAAACATCTCGTTGAGCAGTAGATAACTGCTACAAGAAAAGTAGGTATTGTTTTTTTATTTTATTTACAAAAAAAATTAGCTCAGTGTTCTTCTTTACTATTTGGGTAATTCTAAAACTCCACCCCATACTAGCAGACCCCATTATATTTACCTATCTAATTGCCACGTCGTTTCCCATTACTGTTAAAACCCATTAATTTCAATAACCCTTTCGCTGCGTAGATTATCCTCCTTTGCTCGTATTTCAACCCCTTGGCGGTTTGCCAGCGGTTATGTAACCGACTTCAGACTAATAGCAGAATGGTTGACATTCAGTTACTAGCGATAAATGTTAGATTCAATTCAGTACCCAGTTAAAGTTACTGTTATTGCCCAAGAGTTGTTTTCCAGCATGGCGGTGGCAAACATACGGCCCGCCTGATGGTCGCTTATGGACGCCTGCAACTCCAGAGGTGTCACATGCGCGTTTCTGACCTGAAAGCATGCTATATGTGTATATTACTGTGTGCGAAACCAAGCCGTAAAACTGTACAATTGCTTGCCTAAAGAGTATAGACAATAGATAATGTAGGTTAATACAAATTCCAAATTTTATTACGGAAATGTTATTACCATGTTGACGAATTCATTTGTGATTCTTAATGCACGCTTTTTATATGTTATGGCCTGTTTCACAATCTCCAGTTAAATCATATCTGTCAGATAAATGTTTGCTGTCCTTTTATTTTATATGACTGGAGAAAAGGATATCAATAATTTTAACTGGCAGATAAGTTTATCTGGAGATTGTGAAACAGGCCCTTAATGTAATTTTACTGACATTTATTATAATTATTAATTTCATTGTTACGTCATATCACAGCCCATGATTGTTTTTTGTTATTTTAAGTTATGCATATTATGTATAGAATTGTAATTGTAACTTATAAGTAAGTTATATGTTAATTGTAATTTTAGGTATATTTCCGACACGATTGTAAATTGTTATGGAATAAGTTATCTTATCTTATTACATATCTTACCTATAAACTCTAAAATAAAAGCATACTATTGAGGTATGACAGATCATTTTCTAATTGTTCCCAACTCTTTTTCTGCCTTAATAAACTTGAACAATTCTGTAGAGTTGGTAATCCATGATAACTATCATAACTTATGTAATGTTTAGGTACACTCTGTCAATTTAGTCAGTGACAATGGTTGATTCAATCACAACATGTGATGTGTTCGAGCCGGGATCTTTGTCCATAGGGTAGAATTAATAGGGGAGCCACCAAACAAATAAATATTAAAGGTCTCCCTGGCGCCAATGAGCTTCGATCTGAATCCCTTTGTTTACTAATAATTTTTATAGCTTATTATACTATAGGTAACGACCTTAAACAATACAGTTTCCTATTTTACTTCATTATTCATTGTCTTCGAGATATTGATATCAAAGTCGAACAATTAGAGGCCAACAAATTGGTTTTCTGGTCATAACTTCTGTGTTAATTAGTTTAAAATTAAAATCTCTCATCAGTTTATAGAGACGTCAAAGAGAAACACTCATATGTAGATTTCGTATATGTAAGATTCTTTATCTACACTCATATTGTAAGTTCTCTAAAACGTGTTCGAAAACGGTAGGTAATGGCTAGCATTACCACGACCGATTTTACTATGATAAGCTTTTTATCCGTGGCAGTAACGTAATTTTAACTTTTCATGCTCAATTATTGATGTGCTATGAGTTTTAATAACATAATGTACACCTGCACCCTCCCGCGCATCCGCCGACAGCCCGACACGCGCCTCCCCGACACAATCGAGTTGGCCATGGCGGTGCAATGGCGGCCATGCTATGGTTTACGAATTTTGGATAAATAATATGAGTGTAGATAAAGCAGTGTATGCAACTGTACGTAATTAGGCCTTAAAACACTCGTGTGATCTTATTATGAAACTCACCTGCGGCTCGTTTCATAAAACCACACTCATGTTTTAAGGACCCTTATTACGTAACAGTTACATGAACTACTATTACAGCATTCGAATGTCGATGAAAGTGTTTTTTTATACCATATTTAAGAAAAATCTTAAAAAATAAGTGCTCATTTATTTCTAGATCCGGCTCTACAGAGATTCAAGAACCGATAGCCGTTTCTTTTATAATTCTATCTGTAGTGCAAATGTTAGAATATCGACTCAAAACTGGTAAAAAATCGATAAAAAACGTGTGGAGCCCCGTAAGATCACTCGCTAGACCAACGCTAACCGTTTTAGCGCTACGTAGCCACAGACAGATACACAGACAGACACACATAGCGGTCTAACTTAAGTTGTGGCCAGACGGCAGATAGCCGCAGATTCTGACACGCGACCTTGGTTGGAACGAGTGGTTGAAGCGAGCGGCTACATGACTAACAACCAACCAACCGCTTCTGCCAACGGTTGGCATTGCAGAGCACGCCTAGCCACCAAGGGCGTTTAAAGGTCATGTAGAATTGGGCACCAACCACTAGCTACACGGTTTAAAATCTCTGTTTTCTGCCAAGGTCTCGTGGCAGAGGGCTGTTGTATGCTGTCTGGCCGCAACTTTATCTTTTTTGCGTCGAGGATCTAAAGTAGAATCTCCAAGTGCCAGTACTCCGTGTCTATATGAAACTAAATTATGCAAATTTCGACACTACGCCTCGAAATATCAATTGGTGGCAAGCCAACTCGGAACACGGTGTGATGATACACCGTATTTCGTGACGAACATTTCACCTCAATGTACATAGTTGGGAGTCGTGAATCAAACACGGGCGCTGGGCTAAGACTGGTTTATTGTACGTAATTCTTATGCTACCCACCTTTGTCACTTCAATCATATGAGACATGAGCATACCTTCAAAAATTAAACAAGTTTAACAAAATAAATGATGTATGATTTTAGATGTTTGAATATGCAATTGTTAAGGTTAAGGTTTATTTTACATTGAGTACGAAATAATTTTAACGGTGAGTGGCAGATAACACATGTTAATAAAGACATACTTAAACACATGCATTAACTGGTATCCTTATGCCCTTGTTCATAAAGACTGCCAAAAAGCTATACGCAGTTTACAATTCATGCATTAAGATTGTTCTTAATAATAATGGTATAATGCCAATAACATTAGGTCCATCTTTCTTGCACAAACACAGGAAAGAGGAATTTATATTAATTCATTTTCTTAGGTATATATTATTACATGCAGATGTCTTTTTTCATTTATTTTTTATTTGATAATACAATAATTATATTTCAAACTTTAATATCTCTTACACTAAAGCAAGACGATATAAATTTAGAGATACTTAATAATATAATTATTTAATTGATAACATGCATAGTAGGTACCTATCTAATTGATTCAATCATCTATACGTACATAGTATTACAAGTTTAGGTTTTATTTAGGTACCTGTTTAACAGTGACATGAAACAGGCAAATATACATTTTTTTATTTTTATACTTATACTAGATAGGATTTTTATCATTGTATACTTAAATTTATGATTACAATTAGTCATTGAAAAGTATAATTAGATCAATGTTACATTTTTTTTTACTATAAATTAAATATAAGTAGGTTAAATATGACATTAGCACTTTTTGTTTATTATAATAATAATAATAATATCTGCCCATCTTGCGGCGGGCAAGTCACCGTCTGCCGGAAATAAAATTGCATACCTTTTATTAGGCAGGCGTCCGGTTCTTCATCCAATAGCCCAGTAGTTAGTCCATACTTTTCACCCAATAGCCTAGTACATTTTAGACTCCATTAACTCTCAATAGTCTTTACACCATGGCGGGTGCTGTCTCTGCGTGCGTCCCATGACACGAGTAGGGGCAGCATCCGCTTAGTGTACCTCTCACTTTTCATTAAATCGTCAAAAGGGCCTCTGCGCGTTGGCTTCGGCTCCGCATATGCCTCCCAAAGGTCCGGAACACAATTGTTCCGTGGTCGGGAAAGACATACAAATAATAATAATAATTAAAAAAAAAAAAAAAAAATTGACGCCGTCAAAGTCAGTCGTGTTTTTGCTACTTTCCTATAAATTTTTGATAAATTATGTGTTTACGGGCGTTTTTACAAGTATTTACGCATTAGTTTTTGCGGAAAAGTTGCCCGAAATGTCAAGAACAGCTGCGCAAGGGCGCAAATAACTACAAATATGAATACAGGATGTAAATAACATGCCGGACACTAAACGTCAAACTAGTATAACGGAAATATGATAACACGAAGTAAATCGCGACTGCAACAAGCGTCCCCACCAAACGCACGCCCACCATCTACGCCCGCCTCGTCCGTCTCCTCGCCATCCTCATCGGGCGACAAATTTGCTACAGCGCCCGAGACCAGCGAGTCGAGCGACGAGTGCGGGCCGCCGCCGCCGCCGCGACGACCACCAGCGCGACGAGGACGGCCACCGCTGTCGGCACGCTTGGGGCTTGCGGGACATCCTGCCCCGCCCAGGGCCCCCGCTGCCGGTGGTATAGTGCGTCGCATGAAATGGACTCCTTCCATGAACGAGAACGTCATGCGCGCCTATTATGGGGCTACAGAGGGGGGAACTAATGCTGTGCGCGTATCTCGTGACCGGATACTTCCTCTGTTTCAGGCCCTTGAACCAGCTATTGACACGACTGCGCAACGCCTATCGGATCAGGTGCGCGTCATTCAGCGGCTAAAGCGGTTGAATGACGCGACACTTGATCGGCTTCGCCTGGAGGCTCTCTCTGTTCGCGCGGCCACCACCTCGGCACGGGATCCGCCCGCCACGTCGCCGGATCCGATGCCCGCACCCGACCTGGCATCGGGGGCGCTGCGGGTGGATCTCAGTGCCGATGAGGAGGAGATCGCGAATCAGAGTATGAGTAGTATAGCCAATGAGCAACTGAGGAGGACTTTGGAAGAGGCAATTACGCAGTATCGCTCCACAAACACCCCTAGGCCGCGATTACCACGCTTGCCTATGAATAGATGCAATCTAGCGTTAATGGGAGCCCTGAATGATTTGCTAGATCCACTCCTGCGGACTAGTAAAGACTTAGATGATACGCACTCGATCATGTACTGCGGAGCCATCGCGGCGTGCCGTGTTGCTCGAGTCAAGTTTCCGGACGCTGAACGTGCACCTAGGACCACCGGGGGTGTCCCCGCATGGCAAGTGCGGATCGAGCGTCGTATCAACTCATTTAGGACCCTAATTGCAAAGCTGATCTGCTTCAGGGGGGGGGCAATAACCGCCCCCGAGTAATGCGCTTTGTGCACCAGGCGTTCGCGGGGACGAATATCGAGCCCCGTGACTACATGGCCAATGTCATAGAGCGCATCGACTTTCTGAAGCAGAAAGTTTATGCATGGGCAAGCCGTATTCGCCGCTACAGAGAGCGTGTGGACCGATTCAAGCAGAATCGTCTTTTCCAAAGTGACCAAAGGAAGGTATACCGAAGGTGGGAGGAAACCGATCCCCGTGTGTCCGACGTGCGACTGCCGGATGCTACTGCCATGACTGATTTCTGGCGTAGCATCTGGTCAGCGCCCGTTGAACACACGGAGGGCGAGTGGATGAGCGTTGTCGGGCGTGAGTGCGAGTCCATCGAACCTATGGGGGCTATCACCATCAGCCCCGATGACGTAAGTTGTGCAATCCGTACGGCCCAGAACTGGAAAAGTCCCGGCCCGGATGGATTGCACAACTTCTGGCTAAAATGGTTTCGGTGCTCGCACTCGCGGCTCGCAACGCAATTTCAACAAGCCCTCGAACTTGGCTCCCTCCCGCCTTCCTTAACAACTGGTGTAACCTTCCTGCTCTATAAGTCCGGTAGTACCACGGAAGCGAAGAACTACCGACCCATCACGTGCTTGCCTACACTTTACAAGCTCCTTACATCCATTTTGAAAGCAAAAATAAACGCGCACATGGTCGCAAACAACATTTTGGCCTCAGCTCAAAATGGATGTAGGGTTGGGTCCCGTGGTACTAAAGATCTCCTCCTCATAGACATGACCATATGCCAACGAGTCCGGCGGAACAGGGGGGCCCTCTCGACCGCTTGGATTGACTACAAGAGGGCCTATGATTCGGTGCCTCATTCATGGCTTGGGAGGGTCTTAGAGCTGTATAAAATTGATACAGCTTTAAGATCCTTCCTTGGCGCGTGTATGAGGCAGTGGACCACAGTTCTTCGTCAACCAGGAGGTGGGGATGACCCCTCTGGCCCGCAGGACTTTATAAGGATCGAGCGAGGAGTATTTCAGGGCGACAGTCTGAGTCCCCTGTGGTTCTGCCTAGCTCTAAATCCGCTCAGCACTCTGCTGAAGGATTCGGGGCTAGGTTGCCGGCTTCGGAGAGAGGGTGAAGTCATATCTCACCTTCTGTACATGGACGATCTCAAATTATTTGCACCAAATAACCGAGACTTGTTGGAGCTACTGAATACCACTGAAGTCTTCAGTAGTTCCATCAAGATGGAATTTGGTGTTGATAAATGTGCGGTTATGCATGTACAGCGGGGGAAAGTAGTAAATTCAGCAAATTTACAGCTTTCTGAGACCATGACGTTCAGATCTATCTCTGAATCAGAAACCTACAAATATCTTGGTATGTCACAGTCCTTGGGTATTGAGGATGCGGGTATTAAACAGGCGTTGAAGGAGCGCTTCTTCGGACGGCTGACAAAAGTACTCAATAGTCTTTTGTCAGGCGGCAACAAGGTGCGCGCCTTCAACGCCTGGGTGATGCCCCTACTCACATACTCCTTTGGCATACTAAGGTGGACACAGACCGAGCTGGATGCCCTGGATCGGAGGGTCCGTCTATTGCTCACCACACACCGTATGCTTCACCCACGCTCGTCTGTTATGAGATTGTACATCCCACGGAAGTGTGGAGGTCGCGGCTTTTTAAACGCCAAAAATCTCCACAATCGTGAGGTGTACAACCTCAGGAATTATTTCCTTAACAACGAGTGTGGGATGCATCGTGATGTGGTGGCGGTAGATAAGGGTCTCACGCCGCTCTCCTTGGCAAACGAGAACTGGCGCAAACCTGTGGTGCTAAGCACCGAGGATCGCAAGGCGGTATGGAAGAGCAAGGAGCTACACGGGCGGTTCTACAGGGCCCTCACGGGACCCGACGTGGACCTGCTCGCGTCGGTGAACTGGTTACGATTCGGGGACCTCTTCGGAGAAACCGAAGGTTTTGCCTGTGCAATTGCGGACGAAGTTATCATGACGAATAACTACCGGAAGTATATCCTGAAGGACGGTACGGTCGACATTTGTCGGGCATGCCGCCGTCCTGGAGAGTCACTCAGGCATATCATTTCCGGTTGTTCTCATCTTGCTAACGGCGAGTACTTGCACAGACATAACCTCGTAGCCAGGATTATACACCAGCAGCTTGCTCTCCTATACGGTCTTGTGGACCACGAAGTGCCGTACTACAAGTACACACCTGCGCCAGTTCTCGAAAATGGTCGTGCCACGCTCTATTGGGATCGATCTATTATCACGGACAGGACTATTGTAGCCAATAAGCCTGATATCGTGGTAATAGATCGACCGCAACGCCGGGCCATGCTCATCGACATCACCGTCCCATGTGACGAGAACCTCGTGAAGGCCGAGAAGGACAAGTCCAGCAAGTACCTAGACTTGGCTCACGAGGTAACCGCCATGTGGGAGGTCGATTCGGCGATCATTGTGCCGATAGTTGTCTCTGCGAACGGTCTCATAGCGAAGAGTCTCGACCAACATCTTGAGAGACTTTCGCTACGGGGTTGTGGTTGGATTAGGGGTCAGATTCAGAAGGCGGTAATCTTGGACACGGCGCGCATAGTCCGAAGGTTCCTCACTCTGCGGCCCTAACCACCGGCAGCCTGGGCCCTGCTCCGTTGCCGGCGGCACCCTAGTTTAGGTTTTTTATAATGCTTTTATTGTTTTTATATGTTTTAGATGTATTTTTATATTTCACTTTTATAAAAATATTGTAAAAAGCCTAAACTAAGAAGAAAAATAAATAAAGAGCATAATAATAATAATATTAAATACTCTTTATTGCACACCTCATACAGTTACAAGCACAAATTTTACAATTAGATAAATTTAGGTAGAGGTAACAACAGGCGGTCTTATCGCTAATGAGCGATTTCTTCCAGACAACCTTATTATTTTTATTTTTAAATCTTATTATTATAAAGAAATTGAGTCTCACGTGACAGGATGAATCGTGGAGGACGTGGAGGGGTATCCCCACCGATCAGGAAGTCGCACTGTCCTGCCGGAACGAGTACGATAAAACACGTTAGTTGGTACATTCTGATCAGCTGACTGTAAAACCGGTTGGCTTTTTTTTTTTATACAACGACGGTGGCAAACAAGCATACGGCCCGCCTGATGGTAAGCAGCTACCGTAACCTATGGACGCCTGCAACTCCAAAGGAGTAACATGCGCGTTGCCGACCCTTTACAAAAAGGAGGATTCACTGTGTTGACGACTAAAGGAACAAGAAGGTCCCTCACCGTCAACACACTGGGTCCTCTTTGAGCTCTTTGGCAACCTTACTCACCAGCAGGAACACAACACTATGAGTAGGGTCTAGTGCTATTTGGCTGTGGTTTTCTGTAAGGTGGAGGTACTTCCCCAGTCGGGCTCTGCTCCAGATTTGAGCGATGACATTCGCTGAACGTGCCCTACCACACTTAGCGAGATGCCATTCGCAGTGCCCATACCTCTCTTTTTGGCGTAGTTTAAGGACATACCCAGGCTGGAGCTGGATGTTGTTTGCGATTGTGTGATTAATGAGGGCAAGGTTACGTCATCGTCTAAACTAAAATATGTAGGATCCGGTCTTTCATTTGAGTCAATTAAATGTCTCCTGTTACGTCGCAACAAGTTACCGTTAGGCATTGAGATCAAATATGACCTAGGCCCTACTATGCGGTTAATTGTACCTGGAACCCAACTATTACCTAGTCTTAACTTTACTTTTTGTCCGGTAGTTAAGGGGCTTAGATTAATATTCTAAGGGGCCTAGTCCGTAAATCAAAATAATGTTTTTGAAGCTCCTGTCTTTGGATTAGATTGTCATGGTAATGTTTTTGCGTTTTTATCTTAGGTAGTGTTGGGTTACGTTTATATGGGATTATACTACGAGGTTTCCTGTTATATAATAGTTCTGCAGGTGAGGGTAAGTTATCGCTTATCGGTGTACATGCATACTCTAGTAATGCCATGTCTAAATCTGTTCTATCGAAATTGGTCTTTTTCATGATATTTTTTATTGTTTGTATGGATCGTTCGACCTGGCCGTTTGATTGTGCGTATCCAGGAGATGATGTGACGTGGTGGAATTTCCAATCTAAAGAAAACTCCTTGAAAATGTTTGAGGAAAATTCGGGGCCGTTGTCGCTCATTACAATTTTCGGAATACCGTGTCTACGAAATATTTGCTTTAATTTTATTATTACATTTTCTGATTTAAAACTTTGCAACTTTGCTATTTCTATATATTTACTAAAATAATCTACAACAAGTATTTACGAGTCATTCGCTAAATGAAAAATATCTACGCCCACTTTACGCCATGGCTTTTTTGGTATGTCATGTGAAATAAGAGGCTCTTTAGCATTTTGTTTTTTATAAGTCAGGCACGCCTGACAATTTGATAAATAATCTTGTAACTGGGAATTAATGTTTGGCCAGTAGACGGTCTCCCTAGCCCTTAGTTTACATTTTTCCAATCCCAAGTGACTGGAATGAATTTTTTTTAACATATCGTTTCGCATGCATTTAGGTATTACGATTCTATTACCTTTCCACACTATTCCAAAATCGGTAGTTAATTCTTCTTTAATGTTCCAGTAGCATTTTATACTATCGTTAATTTTGGTTTTATCGCTTGGCCAGCCACGTTTAATCACTTTTATTAAGCTTTGAAGTTCATTATCTTCCTTTGTGCATTTTTGTATTTCTAATAAGTGTGTATCAGTTAAGGAGTTAGTAGCCGCGACCGCGCAAACTTGTGCCTGCGCATCGAGATAGTCGCGCGGTGGGAGGGTGACGCCCGCGTTAGGTGCAGGTGCACGCGATAGTGTATCCGCGATGTATAGGTATTTTCCCGGCGGTATTTATAATGAAAACGTGTATGGATATAGACGCATCAACATTCTCTGTAATCGCGGTGGAGCGTCAGCAAGGTGTTTATTAATGATATTAACGAGTGGCTTGTGGTCAGTTTCTATTGTTATGTTTGTACGTCCATATAAATATGTGTAAAATCTCTCGCACGCGAACACGCAGGCATACAGTTCTTTCTCGATTTGAGCGTATGCTTGTTCCGTGTTTGTTAATGATTTGGAAGCATAACAAACTGGTAGATCATTTTGCAATAAGCACGCATCTAACCCATGTTTGCTAGCGTCTACCTAAATGACTACAGGGGTGTTTATGTCATAGTATTGCAATACTGGAGAAGAAGTTAAGCATGTTTTGAGGTCTCTAAAACAATCTTCATGGTTTTTGTCCCAATGCCACTCGATGTCTTTCCTTAATAGTTCTCGTAACTTAGAAGACTTTCCGAAAAATTGGGTACAAAATTACTGACATATGTTACGAGACCTAAGAACCTTTCCACATCTTTAACATTTTGCGGTATAGGCATATCCCTAATCGCGGATATATGAGAATCGTCCGGGCGAATTCCATCGCTACCGATTTTGTGGCCAAGGACTTTATTTCAGTTAAGCCAATTCTGCATTTTTGTCTGTTCAGTTTAATGTTAATCTCTTTACATCTGTTTAATACTGCTCTTAACCTTTGGTCGTGGATCTCTTTAGTTGGACCGTATACTAACAAGTCGTCAACAAATAACACGACACCTTCTATATCATCAAAATGCTCGTATAACCGCTTGTGAAATATTTCTGACGCTGAGGAGATGCCATAAGGCATCCTTAAAAATTTATATCTGCCAAATACCGTATTGAAAGTACAAAGGTCCGTGCAACTCGGATGTAGTTTTACTTGCCAGAACCCTTGCTTAGCGTCTAATGTGCTGAAAAACTTTGCACCTAACAACTCAGCCGTAATCTCGTCAAACGTTGGAAGTTTAAAATGTTCGCGCCTAATCGCTTTATTTAAATCACGAGGGTCCAGGCATATGCGTAAGTCACCATTCGGTTTTTTCACTACAGTCATACTATTGGGCCCTCAACCTTTGAAATGACACCTTCTTTTTCCATTCCATTTAATTTATTTTTTATTTGATCCTTCAATGCCAACGGCAACTTTCGCGGAGCGTGTACCACAGGGGAAACATTATCATTTAATTGTATTTTATATTCTCCCGGCAAACAACCCATTCCCTCAAAAATATCAGCAAACTCGTCTAATATTTTTTCGCTTGGAGAATATTCATCAATAGACATTACGCATTTAATTAAATTTAATTCCACACATGAACTTTAAAAAATATGCGTTTCCCTTGTAAGCCACTTTTAAATAACACTTTCCAACTACACTAATTGGACTACCAGAGTAACCCGTCAACTTTGTCGAGGTTTTAGTCAAATCATTAGCTGTTAAGTGGATGTCGCTTAAAAATCTTTTAGGCAAAACATTTACATCCGCTCCACAATCCAAATTAAAATTGATAAACCCTTTGTTTACTATCTCTAATGTCACCGACCAGTCGCTGTTAGCATTATTAACTTGAGCAATTACCTGATCGGTGGAGTCCTCCTGTGTTTCGTACACGCGACGCGGCTGTCTACACATTCTCGCATAGTGATTCATCAGACTGCAGTTGTTACACCGTGCTCCGAACACGGGGCATTCCATCCTTCTGTGTGCGTGACCGCAATTACTACAACCAAAACTTCTCCGCCGGTCACTTGTCGTTGCTTGCGAGACTGTACCACGATTAAAAGTACTCCTGTCCATGGTGCTAGGAGTAGAAAACGAAGATCTGGTATGTGTCTGATTCTCCTGCGCGCCGTTGAACGCGTTTGATCGCATCGGTGTGCGCGGAGGTCGGCGCGGGGCACGTCGTCTGTTAACTCGGTGCACATCGCTAGTTGTATTTCTGGAGTGATCATTGTTTTCTGAAATTTCATGTACCTGGTGCTCGGCACTATTAGTTTTTATATTTAATGCCTGAATTTTAGACATCTCCGATAATTTGCATATATCAACTGCTTTCTTTAATGATATATCATCGGGTTCCCTGAGCATCCTTTCCGAGAGGATCACACCCTTCACGCCGCATATAAACCTACTACACACCAAACCATCACGTAATTCTTTAAATTCGCACTTGGAAGCTATTTTGTTTAATTCAAATGTGTACTGTTCAGTTGACTCCAACTCTTTCTGATCTCTTTTAAAAAATGTATGCCTCTCAACTGCCAAATTCTTCACAGGTACAAAAAACGCGTCGAATTTTTGTAGTAAACCTTCTACCGTATCCGTGTCCTCTTCAGTGAACTGCTCGTAAACCTCTCGACATTTGTTCCCGATGACATGCAGCAGTATATTTACCTGCACTTTTTTAGACTTTTTCGATAATTCACATGCCTCGTAATAAATTTTAAAAGATTTCTTCCAATTATCCCACTCGGCACTTAAATTTCCAGAGGTCACGTTAACTAGATTATTCTCGAACGAAAATGGCGGTGGTGGTTGTAAAACAGATTCCATATTTGTAGAAATGTCGATGATTTCGTCACATGAATCAGCAAACTGCTCACTTTCACTGTCTTCCATTTATTAGCCACACATATCAACACGGTCTCGCGCACGGCTGCTTCATTTCAAAATACGAATTACTCCAGATAAGCTACTTAATTAGGTACCGGCTGCGCCATGTCAAGGTACATAGTTGGGAGTCGTGAATCAAACACGGGCGCTGGGCTAAGACTAGTTTATTGTACGTAATTCTTATGCTACCCACCTTTGTCACTTCAATCATATGAGATATGAGCATACCTACACTACATAATTAGAGTGTGGTTGATAACAGGCCTATTATTTTATTTTTTGTCGTTAAAGATATTATAACCAATATAGGATTTATAAACTTTTTATAAAGAGGAATAACAGGACTTGATTATGAAAATATATTTTTCATGTTAGGACCATAAATAAAAAAATATAGGCATTTATTAAAAAAATATCAAACGTTGATTTCATATTTTTTATGTTTTCTCAGTTTTCTTATATGGAAAGGTATAAATAAAATACCAAAAATGAATTCGGCATCCTTGCTTTACACGAAAATGATAACAAACTTGACTATATAGCTCTATTTTATTTTTAACTAGCTTTTTCCCGCGGCTTCGCCCGCGTCCTAAAAGTACTAAAAAAGGAGGTTAGACTCGTATGTTTGTATGTAGGAATGTATGTTTGTCCGCGATCATCGTGCGTTTCGCTGAACTGATTTAGAAGCGGTTTTCGGAAAAGTATTAGTTACATTCTGGAGGTTGCGGTATACCACGTTTTGAAGACGGCGGTTCCCTCATTTTTTATTTTAAAGAAATTATTGCAATAATTGTTTAATTGTTACGCCATCAACGACTTACTACTGAGAGATTATGATTAATATAGATTTCTACTCTTGAATAGAAGCTTCTCCCCGCGACTTCATTTGCGTGGAATTAGTAATCCACCCTCCTTTTTACCCGCTTAAGGAATGACTTCTGGGATAACAACTATTATATATCCTTCCCCAGAACGCAAAATATCTCCATACCAAATCATCTAAATAGGTTCAACAGTTATTAATTTCCCATACAAACTTTCAACCCCCGTTTCAACCCCTAGAGGGTTGATTTTCGAGATAAAAACTATCCTATATTGTTTACCGCGACTCAATCTACCTATATATAATATGTACCAACTTTCATTTCAATCGTCTGTTCAGCGGTTAATAATTCGCCATACAAACTACCAACATGTTTTCTACCCCTCTAAGATTGATTTTCGGCTTAAAAAATATTCTATATTGTTTCCTGGGACTCAAACTATATCCACAACAAAATTATCTTAATCGGTTCGCGGTAAAAAAATCTCCATACAAACCTCCAACCCCCATTTCACCCCCTTAAAGATTGATTTTCGAGATAAAAACTGTCTAATGTCGTTTCCCGGTACACAAACTATTTCTATACCAAGTTTCATCTAAATTGGTTCAACGTTTAAAAATTCCCCATACAAACTATCAACCCCCATTTCACCCCCTTAAGTGTTGATTTCGTAATCAGCGACCCGATAAACCATAGAAACAATACCCATGTTGATATTTAAATTTTGTCACCACATTTCCCCCTTATGGGTTGAATTCTCAAAAAAGCTGAAACACTTGTTTTCTCATTTATCTTTAGGAATACTCCTGTAAAGTTTCGAATAAAATAGTTGAACTAATCTCGTTTCCCATACAAACTTTGAACCCCATGTCCCCCCTTAGGAGGTAAATTTTTAAAAATTATTTCTAAGTGCATCCTTATGCCTTATAAGGATGCACTTATGCGGTTTGGGCTGTGCGTTGATATGTCAGTCAGTTTCTTCTTTTATATATTTAGAAGAAGATTGCAATTTGGCACAAATACTTTCAAGAATTTTCATGTCCACAATATTAAATTTCAAAATCGATGCCATTTTCTTAATTAACGTCCCAAAAAATCACAAAAACGACACCCATATGGATATTTAGACATTTCAACCCCATTGTACCCTAATAGGGGAGATGGTATTTCACGTCCGCCACGTCGGATTTTAAAATCGTTTTTGTTTTCGTAATCAACGACCCGATAAACCATAGAAACATGTTGATTTTCAGACTTTTTGACCACATTGTTTCCCCCTTTTAGGGGTTGAATTCTCAAAAAAAACCTGCAACACGTATTTACTCATTTATTGTTAGGAATACTTCTGTGAAGTTTCGAATAAAATAGACTAACTAATCTTGTTTCCCCATACAAACTTTGGACCCCCATTTCACCCCCTTAGGGAATGAATTTTGAAAAATCCTTTCTTAGCGCACCCCTAGACCTTATAAGGTACCTACGTGCCAAATTTGGAATCTCTAGAACCAGCGGTTTGGACTGTGCGTTGATAGATCACTATGTCAGTCAGTCAGTCAGTCAGTCAGTCATCTTTGAGTTATATATATATAGATTAATTATGGGGGGCACCCCCCACTTCGTCAAAAATTTGCATCAAAAATTTGATTGGCTCCCCTTCTTAAATTAATCTTAGAGCCTAAAGGATTAGCTCTGCAAATGGAAATTCCATCATCATCATTTTCCGTATAAATAAGTGTACACCACCGACTATAAAGGGTGTAATCGTTAAGTGTGGCCAGGCCATAATTCCGTAAATATAACAGATATCAGAAAACTTCCAACTGATATCGAAAGTGCGTTACCCAATGAGTAAAATTACATTAATAACTTTTTTTAAATAAAATCAGAACTATCCCAAACATTAACTTCAAACCCGGACCGACGTTCGGATAAAGACTAGTTTGTACGGTCTAGTCATTTCACCGTTATCAAATTATTCATGAATTGTTTTATTTTATTCCATATCAATCAATTATCATGTTTTTACAGTTTATTCGTGCAAATAATGAATCTCAAGCAGTTTTATCTCTTATGGCACCGACGTTCTTCTTTGGGAGTGAGTCGTCGTAGGTACTAACTGTATGGGAGCGTTTAAACTTAATATTTTTAATATTAATACTTTTATTTAAAAAAAGTTATTAATGTTATTTTACTCATTGGGTAACGCACTTTCGATATCAGTTGGAAGTTTTCTGATATCTGTTATATTTACGGAGTTATGGACTGGCCACACTTAACGATTACACCCTGTATACGTATTTTAAAGTTAGAATACGGCCCCCTATTCGCTACGTGCGAAGTGCATGGTAGGTATAACGTGAACGATGGCAGTGCACAATGTGACAAGAAATTAAACTGCAAAGGGCTCTTATCAATATCAAATTTCAAAATAATTGACATCACCTATGCCACCTCAACTTGGTCAACTGTCAAAATAGTGAATCTCCCAGATACATTTCATACAAGCAAGGAGTTCAAGTCATTCATAAAGAAGAAAAAAAAAGTTGAACCCTTGCCCAAGAGATGGCGCCACAGTAATGCATACAGCGAATATACTACCTACACCTCATTGTCAGACCCCTACAATGCGGTACATTAGTAGCATTAAAATAGCGCTGTCCTTGTTCCACGTATGAATTAGTAATGACACGTCACGTTCTTACCGCCTGTCGCCAATGTAATACGTGATTTATTTTGTCGGCTCAAGGGTTATTCCTGGCTTATTTGGGTCGTATATGTATATGTACAGAGAAAAATCAAAATATTGTTAGCTAGCGGTCCTGGTTTTTATTAAAATTACAGTTACGATTTTTGCTTTACTCATTTTTCTACTTAAGCGTTTGTAGAATTTTTTTTTGTGTTTTCAAGGAAAGTAAAAATAATATGGGTTTTTCCATCATTTTCCTTCTAATCAGCTGTCATTTGTCCGATACAGAAATTTGCTTTGGCAGCCCCCGTACCCCCGTCCGGGTATCTGATTTTAATGGGTGGAGGTCAGAGTGACAGACCAACAATTTTTTTTCAGTTGGAAAAGTAATACCAAAATATGTAAAAACTGCCGAAGTTGTAACATTTATAGGGGGCAGGGCCTATATTTTAACATTAGAACAAAAAACATTGTGTTTTATTTCGGAAACAGAAAATATTAGGCGACTAACTATGAATTTGCATTATACATCATTTGGTACTACTTTCCCCCGACATAAAATTCTGGCTATACATAATTTCTCAATATTGCATCAATCCCAGAACTCTAAGATTTGTTTTCTTCATGTTATTTGCATTCGATGACCTCCACCACTTTACAGCTGCCAGATGGCAGGATCTAGAAAAAATCATAGTATAGCAAGCTAACTAGAGGGGTTTCGTTACTCTCATTATTGTGTCATATCGTATCTGACGTGGCCAGCTCTCCGTCTGTTATTAATACATATCATACGAAAGTTTAGAATGTTACTTATCGTGTTACGATCATCCCTTCTGCTGGCATTCTCAAAATATGACTACAGTATAGAGTTCTTCAAAAAAGCAGTTTTTGTTAATGGCT
Source organism: Pammene aurita (assembly GCA_947086415.1). Classification (NCBI taxonomy): domain Eukaryota; kingdom Metazoa; phylum Arthropoda; class Insecta; order Lepidoptera; family Tortricidae; genus Pammene; species Pammene aurita. The sequence continues at coordinate 2,674,551 of OX352309.1, read as the reverse complement.
CGACAAAGCCAATTTGCCACCTACAGGCATCCAGAGGCTACAGTGACCGTTTGTATGCTTGTTTGCCACCGACGATAAAAAAAACGTCAGAGGTAATCCCCTTTTTAATTGAATCTAATGATTGATTGGTCGGGGCGCGGGCGTGACAGCTTGTAACAGATTTTTGGTTATCAATCTGCCGGTTTTTAGTGTTCCCTAAAGTAACGGGAAAATCCATTAATATTACATTCAAAACAGATTTATGTTCTACGTATAGACGGAGAGTTAGCCACGGCAGATATGATGCAATAATGAGAGCGACGAAACCTCTCTCGTTAATTTGCTATACTATATTTCTTTCTAGATCCGGACACCTGGCAGCTGTAAAGTGGTGGAGGTCAAATAATGCAAACCACTTTAAAAATACAAATCCTAGAGTTCTGGTTTTGATGCAGTATTATGACAATTATATAAATAATTAGATCATATCAATGCCAAAAGTTTCTGATGGGGGAAAGTAGTCCAAAACGACGTATAATGTAATTCATAGTTTATCGGCTACTGTTTCTGTTTCCAAGATATTACGCAATTTTTTGTTCTAATGTTAAAATATAGGCCCTGTCCTCTATAAATAAGATAACTTCGGCCGTTTTTACCTATTTTGGTATTACTTTTTTCCAATTCAAAAACTTTGCTAGTCTGTCAATCTGACATCCCACCCATTAAAAGCTGCCAGATGTCCGGATCTAGCAATAGGGATAGTATTGCAATCTTACTAGATGGGTTTCATTGCTCTCATTATTGTGTCATATCTGACGTGGCCAGCTCTTAGACCAGTACAAGATGCTACAAGAATCCTGGTGATCTGATTAATTCATATCGTTTTTTACAATGATATTTACTATGGATGGGTTATACTCTAACAAAATGAGCACAAAAAATACTTCCAGAGTTATGCCATAACCTACCAACGATTCTTTTATGTTTATCTATTTTGACAATCATTACATCTTTGTCACTCTCATTGTTAGAAAATTACAGTTTGTCTCTTTCCCACGCGGGTGACGGGACCTCATTGACACGTCCGCATCTCTCGCTTGCCGGAGCGTGACTAGCGACAGTTGTTTGAATTCACTCATATTAGGTGCTTCACTTTTGGAGCGTGCATAACCCATCTGTCATTATTATATATCATAGGTTTTATAGGAAAAATTACATTCAAGTTCGTTTTCACGCAAAAAGAAAAGGTTTTGTGTGGGACCACTATTCTATACTAAATAAAAGATTGGTTTCCAAGTAGCCTACGTAGCTAGCTGCTTACCATCAAGCGGGCGGTATACATGTTTGCCACTGTCGTGGTATAGAAGAATACAGGCGCGGATTCAGGATTTCGTTCAGGGGGGGGCACTTTCCTTCACAAAAAGTCTCGCGGTCCGCACCTACGGGGCCCGTAGTATACAAGGATTGCGTTTCAGAGGGCAGGGGGGGGGGATTGCCCCTGTTGCCCCCCCCTGTATCCGCGCCTGGAAGAATAGCAGCTGTCCCCTACAGTTGCAGTGCGCACATTGTTCCACTGAAAATTATGTCGTTTTTATAATTATGTCGAATTAAGCAACTACTTCGGGTTCCACAACAGATTTGTTCAAATTGATTAATGGATCAAAGACAGCTTAATTAATCTTGAAGACGAGCGCGACTGACAGCATTCGCAGTCTGTTGATTTGATTTGATTTGACATTATTTTGCAACAAGTTTCTAAGGGGGGGGAAGGCATGTTGGAGTTGCAGGCTATACCATTAAATAGAAGTACATGTTTGGACATAGACATGGAATTACAATTATTCAGAAAATTCTACAAAACAAAAAGAAAACTTTAAAGATTTACAAATACAGAAAACTAGATTTATATGTAGGTTAAAAACTACAAATATATGATGTTAATAAAAAATAATTTTAAACAAAAAACCGACTTCACTTAGCCTTCTTAGCTATCCAAAAGCAAATGCCCGAGCTACTGTAAAAAATACTCAAATTACTATAGGTGTGCCTATAATAATTCAAGATGTCTCCAGGATACCATCATCAGATCCTGACCTGATGACAATGGGACCAAATGTGTGAAAGGAATTTTCCAAATCGGTTCACCCACCCGTCTTCGAATAATCGGAGAACATACATGAAAAAAAAAACAAAGATCCCGACGAATTGAGATTCTCCTTCGAAATCTTGAAGTCGGTTGAAAAGGAGCTTGCCTCAGCAGCAAGATGGTGTAGTGAGCTTGGCTTACTACGACGCTTGTTTTCAGGCAGATCCTTGAAACTCTTGCTTGCTGTTTATTAGTCGAAAACTGGAAGGCTTCGGGTACATCTACTTTTATCTGTAAATAAATGTAATGGTAGTAAATATATACAGGGCGATCAATCCAAATGGGTCAGTATGGAGAAGTCAGAAACTATGAGAAATAGTTGGTAAATTTATGCCTAACATTGTTTACAGAGACTTCGACAAGGTTTGATTCCCGGTCATGTATGAGATTTAAAAAAATGGAATGCCATTATTATTAAATTTAAAATCGAAGCCATGGTTCCTAAGAACAGATGTCGCTATCTCCGATAGTTTCTGACTTCTCCCTACTGACCCATTTGGATTGAACAGCCTGTATATATTTACTACCATTACACATTTATTTACAGATAATGTAAGTATTTAGGTATTGTGTTTAATTACGGGACATATCTATAGGACAAACAATACAATATACCATGTATTGTTTGTTTGTCGCCGACGTGGTATTAAATTTACAGGGTACTTATAGATATGCCAAACTAATAATGAGTTTAGTATGTATAGTACAGTACGCGAACAGTTTTGAGCTTCGATAACTCACAAGTGCGATTTTCTTTTTTAGTTAGAGAATATGATATGATTACTTATAGTAAAAAATATTTTCTGACAGTTTCTGACGTCGCGCTAGGTATTATATAGATATTTGTTAATAACAACAAGAAAAGATTATACAAGATATATTTTCCTTTACCATACTATTGCATTCAACTATTTCAACATCATCTGTCATTTTATAACAGTTTGGTCAATATTAAAAATATTTATAACGGGTTACTCACGTAATTTAAGTCGTTTAAATTACGTGAGTAAAGTTAATATGTTAGAGTCTCACGAAAGCTTTATAGTTAAAATTAGTTTGGTCAATAGATTATGTGAGCATAATCGAAAACAATTTGTCAAAATATAAGTGACCTTGAATTCTAAACGAATTACAAATGGCTAAGACGACATATGCTCTTGACAAAACCGTTATGAAATGTGAAGTTATGTTGCAATAGTAAAAAGCGATAGCCTGGTGGAGAAAAATAAAACTTACATAATCTTGTCTATGTGTAGCAAACAAATACATATATTATACCTAGCGCGATGCTAACAATTGTTAGAAAATAATTTTTATTATTAGTACTTAACGTATTCTAACAGGTCACAAAATAAAATCAACTTTTTGAGGCTGCAAGTCTGAAGTGCCATCTGAACGAGACCACTAGTAAGACGTATATATCCGTCGTCGTCTGGGAGGCGTATGGAGGGTTACTGAAATTTAACTTCGGTCTATGACATACCTACACATCCCAATTTTATAAAATTTGTCCTTTAATTTTGCAGTTTTTTTGGGAATTTTCCTGAATTACTTGTTCTTGGTGGGAGCAAGATGCACTGAGAATAAACATCGAATCCAGATAAAATCGGTTTCAGATTTCTGAATTTCGATGGCTACTTTTGCAGGCGCGGGTTACATCATTCTGGATCTTAAGTTCATTGAGAAAGCACTTACTTATACTCAAGAATGGTGAACACGGGCCACTTTGTATAGAAATGTCCTTACGTGACCTGTTGTCATTGTCCGTAAGTTACTTTAAACAGTAGAATGACAACAATTGAATACTTTTAGGAATATGATATTGAATACAGAATTAGTGTTGGGAATATATTTTTGTACTAAACAAGTGTACAGCCCGCGGAACCTGCGTTATGGTATACGGTCACCGCAGCCTACGGACGCCTGCGACTTCTGGGATAGTTACATGCCCGATTAGTGCAAACAAGTTGGCCAGTATAACAAGACCCCTTAACAAAACTCTTTTAAGCCATCTGATTCCAGAACCCCCTGGTCAATACAGCTCGTAATCGGTAATCAGTATAATACTAATATATACTAATATTATAAATGGGAAAGTGTATGTGTGTGTTTGTTTGTTTGTTTGTTTGTTTGTTTGTCCGTCTTTCACGGCAAAACGGGGCGACGAATTGACGTGATTTTTTAAGTGGAGATAGTTGAAGGGATGGAGAGTGACATAGGCTACTTTTCGTCTCTTTCTAACCCCCCACTTCCCTAAAATGGGGGGGTGGAAGTTTGTATGGAGCATTCCGCAATTTTCAAGGTAGGAAGCTAAAAATTGGTATGCGGACTATTTGCGACTAACAAAAAAATCGTGCATAAGCTATAAAGACAAATAATATCGTCTACAGTAGCGTATTAAAATAATATTCTGTTCCGAGTTCTCTTCTGTGTTTTAAATCAGGAAAGGGGAACCGTGTTACCCCGAACTTAACGCGAGCGAAGCCGCGGGCAAAAGCTAGTTATATATAAATGCCTCTGCTACAACCACAACAACCTTCATGCAGAATTTCATGTAGTAGAAGTTATCTCGGAAGAAACATTCAAAATCAAAAAGCCGCCGAAATGCACGGACGTCTCAGTAGCCAGCTAACGGTTGAGTTATGTTGTGTCCGAAGATGTCTGTAAGAACTTCGCTTTGTTGCGCTCGCTCGTTCGAAAATCTGTAGGTACCCTACTTTTTTTGAAGTACCCCCCCACAGACTGTTAGATAGATGAGGTTATCTATGAGTGCCCCAAACGTAGTCCTTCAAGAAATCCTCGACATCCCAGCTTATGCTACAGCCGGGCGGCATATGTCTTTTTTAAGGTCATCGGGAGTTAATACTACCTTATTCCTACCTTACCTACCTACCTACCATACCTTACCTTACCTTACCTTACCTTACCTTATAGCAGGAGGTTCGAATCCTGGGCAGGGCATTTATTTGTGTGTTCATCACGAATATTTGTTAATGAGTTATGGATGTTTTTTTATATGTTTAAGTGTTTATCTATAGGTACAGCTATTTATTGTATAACGTCGCCTAGTACACAAGCCTTATTGAGCTAACCTATGGGACTAGGTTGATTTGTGTAAGATTGTCCCATAATATTAATTAATTTATTTTATTAAAAAAAAAAATTAAACTGTTTATTATCAATAAAAAAAACCACAATTTTTACATGATATCCTTAGCATAATCTCAATTTATAGAGATTTTTTGCTAAGCGTCAAAGTATTAATATTTTTCATGCTTTACATCATTAAATTATATTTTTAACAAATTGACTATAAACTATAACTGCTCAAACAGAGCTTTTTTAACAATCATTTTAAGCTTATGGGGTTTCTCATGTTGTCTATTACATTTCTAGGAAAACCATTCAGGATATTAGGTAAGTAACTGGACCAGACTCTCTGTCCGTAGAAGTTGTTACTATTCGGTATAGTAAAGTGCTTCGAATCTTTTAGTGCTCTAAGGTTATTTGATCTATTATACCTGTTTAGTTTTCCTAGACTATGTTTGTACTCCACTATCAGCCTATCACCCTATGTATTAACCTATCACGGTGAATCCTTGTCTTGCCTTAAAAAATTACATCACGCGTGTGCCTCCACTGAAGTTGCAAGCGACCGCATGCTGCGGTGACCGCTTAACATTAACAGGCGGGCACGGTTGTTAACTACTTTTCCAATATTAAAACAATGTACAATGTATTTTACGGCTTATATCGTAGCATATGTCACATTCCATTTAACTTTTCAATTATTTTGTACCACTAACGAATTGCAATTCATTTCGACTTTAGTAATTTGAATGTTGAACATTCAGACATATCTGATTCTCAAAAATGGTACACATAAACTGTTAAGGAATTTTAATTTTTAATTTTGTAAGAGAGTGTCGCTATGTTTTTATGGCTATTAATTATTGGTTCCCAAAGTGAGTCCCAGTTAATATTATGTAAGATTGAAACAACGTTGTGGGCCATAATACTTTTATTTCTTTTCTGACTTTTACTCTAACATAATCCTATGTCTATCCCATTCTCGCAATCATTCATTCATCTCTCTCTTTCTTTGGTGTATCCACGCATGCTATCTCTATCAGTCATTAGTACGTTACGGTTTTCACAAATATTTAAGCAGGCACCTTACAATTATTACTAGCTTATTTCAATAAAAAAAAATCTTGCATGTTAAATGAAGAAAAGTGAGCTAAGCAACGCTCAGTTGGCCAAGTGTTTCAAACATCTCTTTGAATATTTAAACTTTACACTATAGACAATACAATCTATAAACTTGTGTATGGCTCCAACAACCAAAGACAGATGAAAACAATTATAATCTGTGGGTTTGACCTCATTTGATCCACTCTTTGTAAAAGTAGAAAACTTTACATAGCTTCCACTTTTACAAAAGCAAATGCCCGAGCTATTGTAAAAATACTGAAATCACATAGGTGTGCCTATAATATTTGAAGAGTTCCCTCGATTTCTCCAGGATCCCATCATTTGTCCTGACCTGATGATAATAGGACCAACTGTCAAATATACACTTCCGAACATAAAAATATTCCAAATCGGCCCAGCCATCTTCAAATAATCGGTGAACATATGTTATATATTTAAAAAAAAACAAGCAAAAACAAAGATTCCGACGAATTGAGACTCTTCTTAGAAATCTTGAAGTCGGTGGAAAATACATCTTAAACATACAAAACAAAATTAACCAAAAAAGTAACTTAGTTTACACCGGCAACGGACGAAGCCAGGCTGCTGGCCGTTAGAGCGAAACCAAGTATCCTTGTCTTAATACTTACTCCTCCTTAAGTCGGTCCCTCACTGTTGAGGATCGTGGATCGACGGAAACGTTGCAATATGCCCCTCCAATTGTTGCGGTCTTCTGCTTGATGAAGGGCCTGTGACATCGGCATCTGCAGTTCGTTGGCCACCTGGTCGGACCAGCGTTTAGGACTGGGTCCCCTTGGTCGCCTGCCATCCACTTTGCCAGTTATAATTCATTTTTCTAAATTATCAGTACTGCGACGCGCTATGTGGCCAAAATACTGTAGTATCCTATGGAGACATGTTGCAGAAAGGCGCTGTACCTACTACTTTCTACAGTTGTTCCTTGATCCAACCACAATCTCTTAGAAAAAATCTCTCAAGGTATTCCCCTAGGATAGGATAGGATGCCGTGTGGTGCCGGCTTAGAATTGCTCCACCCCCTCTCTTCCCGTGGGTGTCGTAAGAGGCGATTAAGGGACATAGGGGGCGGGCAGCAATGCCCCTGCAGAACAACGCCACCACCAAACTGCGATCCCCAACCCGCATGCCCAGCGTGGGGATTATGGGCATTACCCCTTCATGATAAGTTCAGCCAAGAAATGGCCCCCAGTTCCCGGCCGCCTCGCTATTCCTGGCCATGGTAGCGGCCACGGTAACGGCGGGGCAGGGGGTGCTAGGAATCCCCGGGCTACAACAGGCTACCACACACTTCCTAAATTGACCCTGGCTACGTTCAACGGACGCACTCTGAGGCTTGACCATCATCTAGCGCAGTTGGAAGTGGAGTTAGAGAACATTAAATGGCATGTTCTTGGGTTATGTGAACTCCGTAGAGAGGGGGAGGACACCGTAACCCTAGACTCGGGCCATCTTCTCTACTTTCGCGAGGGTGATAAAACATCCCAGGGTGGCGTAGGTTTTCTCGTCAATAAGGCCCTCTCTAACAACGTTCAAGAAATCTCCAGTGTGTCGAACAGGGTAGCGTACCTGATCCTTCGGCTTTCCAAACGGTATAGCATGAAGGTAGTTTAGGTTTACGCACCGACCTCGGTACACTCGGATGATGAAGTGGAGGATATGTATGAAGACATATCCAAAGCCTTGCACAACACCACAAAGGCTCACTTCAACGTTGTTATGGGGGACTTTAACGGCAACGTGGGAATCCGGACTGGCGACGAATCCCGAATAGGCCCGCATGGTTATGGAGTTAGGAATCACAGGGGGCAAATTCTTGTCAACTTCCTTGAGAAAGAAAAGCTATTCTTAATGAACTCCTTCTTTAAGAAACAGCCTCAAAGGAAGTGGACATGGCAGAGCCCCGACACTGTGACAAAAAATGAGATCGACTTCATCTTGACGGATAGCAAGCACATATTCAGAGATGTCTCAGTTATCAACAGGTTCAATACCGGATCTGATCACCGACTGCTCCGAGGCTCTCTGAATATCAACTTGAAGCTTGAAAGAAACCGTCTGATGAAGTCCACGCTCCGGCCTAACCAAATCCAAATCATCGCGGGTACCGAGGAGTTTCAGCAGCTTCTCGGGAATAGATTTGTTGCCTTGGAACCCACTGATGACGCTGACGAGACCCTACACAATCTGGTCGAAACGCTGAGGGACGAGGGTATCAAGTTCTGCAGAAAACAGCGTACTGGCAAGAAGTCCAAACTCTCGGATGAGACTCTGGGGCTGATGATAAGAAGACGGGAGACCACCCAAACGACTTCGTCAGAGAGGTCAGACCTGAATAAGCGAATTGCGAAGATGGTACGGCGCGACCTTCGGAGCTCCAACACACGCCTTATTGAAGAGGCGATAGAGCGAAACCGAGGGCCAAAGTATTCACTCAGCAGCTTAGCAGGAGCCACTTGACGAAGCTAAAAACGCACGACGGGAGGACCGTATTGTCGAAGCCGGAGATCTCCGCCGAGATAGAGGATTTTTATGGCCGGCTGTATTCTGCACATGCCCCCCACACCCGACGAGACGACCATGATTCAAGAGCCACCCTGACACGCCACTATACCGACGAACTGCCAGACATCAGTCAAGACGAGATCGTGTTAGCTCTGAGGCAGCTTAAAAATGGAAAAGCCCCCGGTGAGGACGGTATTACTTCAGAGCTTCTGAAGGCAGGAGGAGCTCCTGTTATACAGGAGCTGCAGAACCTCTTCAATGCCGTCCTTCACAGTGGGAGAACTCCTAAGGCGTGGAGCGGGAGTTTGGTGGTGCTCTTTTTTAAGAAGGGTGATAAAACCCTCCTTAAAAACTACAGACCCATCACACTTCTGAGCCACGTCTATAAGCTTTTCTCACGAGTGGTCACGAATCGTCTCGCTAGGAGACTCGACGAGTTCCAGCTACCGGAACAGGCTGGGTTCCGCGGAGGATATGGCACCATAGACCACATTCATACAGTGAGGCAGATTATACAGAAGTCCGAAGAGTATAATCAGCCCCTGTGTCTCGCTTTTGTGGACTATGAGAAGGCCTTTGACTCCGTGGAAACTTGGGCTGTTCTGGAATCCCTACAGCGATGCCAAGTAGACTATCGTTATATCGAGGTGCTGAGATGTCTCCCCGAAGCCGCCACTATGAGTGTCCAAGTACAGGGCCAGCAGTCTAAACCCATCCAATTGCGCAGAGGGGTGAGACAGGGGGATGTCATATCCCCGAAACTGTTCACAAGCGCATTGGAAGACATGTTTAAGACGCTGGACTGGAAAGGTAAGGGCATAAACATAAACGGCGATTACATCTCACACCTGCGATTCGCTGATGACATAGTCGTAATGGCGGAGTCGCTAGAGGAGCTGACCCGAATGCTGGACGGCCTAGCTTCAGCCTCGCGACGCATCGGTCTTGGCATGAATTTGGATAAAACCAAAGTCATGATCAATGGTCACATTGATCCAGGACCGGTCGTCGTACATGGCCACCTTCTTGAAATTGTTTCTGAGTACACCTACCTTGGGCAGATCCTGCAGTTAGGTAAAAACAATTTTGAGAAGGAGGCCAAAAGGAGGATCCAGCTAGGCTGGGCAGCGTTTGGGAAACTACGCCGAGTCTTCTCGTCATCCATACCGCAATGCTTGAAAACGAAAGTTTTTAATCAGTGCGTCTTACCCGTAATGACCTACGGAGCTGAGACGTGGACACTCACGATAGGGCTGGTCCACCAGTTTAAAGTCGCTCAGCGAGCTATGGAAAGAGCTATGCTCGGAGTTTCTCTGAAGGACAAGATTCGTAACGAATACGTCCGACAGAGAACCAAAGTTATCGACATAGCTCAAAGAGTTAGCAAGCTGAAGTGGCAGTGGGCCGGCCATATCTCGCGAAGAACCGACAACCGCTGGGGTAAACGTGTTCTTGAGTGGAGACCGCGACTCGGCAAACGTAGTGTAGGACGCCCTCTGGCCAGGTGGGATGACGATCTGCGAAAGACTGCAGGCAGATGCTGGATGCGGCAAGCTGAAGACAGGGCGCTATGGCGCTCATTAGGGGAGGCCTATGTCCAGCAGTGGACTAATATAGGCTGATGATGATGATGATGAGGATTCCCCTTGAACCAGCTACCCAGCGAAAGTCTCAAGGTGTTTGTAGAGACTCTTCGCTTGAAGACCGCTCGCAGAGGCAATTATCGGTACAATGGTCGATGAATCAACCTTCCACATGACGGTTACACGAGGTAACCGTCATAGACCAAGTCACCAGACCAGCCAAGTCTAGATATTTGCTGGACTTGTCTTTCTTTGCCTTCACGAGGTTCTCGTTACGTGGGACGGTGATATCGACAAGTATGGCCCGGCGCTGCAATCGGTCAGCACCATATCAGGCTTGCTGGCTACTATAGCTTAAGCTTATTGACTTGACTTACTGGTATTTTAGTCCTAAGTCCCCTAGCTAGGTAGTTCAGAGCGCATCCACAGTGCGCCGCCATCTCGTTCTATCTTGAGCTCCTTCACCATAGCCCGATCGCCTTCAATTCGGATGCCACTGAGCGTCGCCAGGATTGATCAGTTTAGACTTATTAGCTATTATTATTTAGATAAGATAAGATAAGATATTTATTGACCATGTAATTTAGCACGTCATAAATAAAAAAGTATAATGCAAGAAATTTATAAATATTAATAAATTTAATAATTTCCGAGCTAACATAATTGTTCCTGAATTCCAGCCTGCCTAATAATATGTCCAGCAATTCATACACATACGAAAGATTGCGATTTGGGTATCAAGATGCCAGATAATAAGGTAAATTTACGCTTTTAGGACAGAATAGAATATAATTTGTAGACACACGCACACAGACATAAAATCTTAGGAGAAAAGAAGAGAAAAGAAAAAAGCATGCCACTTAATGGTCTCATCTCAACATGGTGCAAGCGATTGCCAGATTGTGTAACTGTGTTTCAATATTAAGTCTGACATCTCCTTGTTTGACATTGTATCTCCTTGTTTGATATTGTATCCTATTACTTACACGTCCCAATGAATAATTAGTCTTTTTCACTAGCACGTTTCCACACACTATCTCTCTCTCTCTCTCTCTCACACACATACACACACACACACACACACACACACACACACACACAAACATACACATTCGTAAATACACTTACACATTCACAACCATACGTCAGGAAAAACATGTTTTGTTATATAATGATCATTTCATAAATCAGTTAAGTTTTTTTTTTTGGAACGAAGTTCCTTATTTTGTTTCATGTTAGACACAACTGCATACGAGTATCTCAACTCATCTTACCCGATGGAATCACTGACTTCCGAGTCACAGGCAACCGCCTAGTTCGGGCGACAGAGGCTCAGTTCCGATGAAACTGTATCAAACCTAATACATAAGTTTATCTTAAGGTATTAGAGTATTGTTGAAATATATATTACTTACTCTTGTATTAGGTTTTTTAGTCAATAAAGATTATTCTTATTCTTATCTCCTTGTTTTACATTGTATCTCGTTGTTTGATATTGTATCTCCTTGTTTGATATTGTATCTCCTTCTTTGACATTGTCTTTTAACTTTAATTTGTGCTTTGGTTGTAAGTACAACGTTTTGATTTCTCAAATTTATTTAATTTCGTGTTTTTGGACGTGACAAAACAACTTATTTTTTAGTTAATTATACCCATCAAAAACATAAATGTGAAAGGCTGCCAAGTTCGATACTATGGGAATGCTTCGCCTATAAAAGAAGTGAGATCTGAATAAGTACCAAGTTCCATAAAAATACCTCAAATCATAAATAGTTATAGGAATGCACACTTGATTTCCAGCACTTTTTAAGGTACATTTTGAATAAGTATCACGTTACATAGAAATACCTAAAATTATAATAGTCAGAGAAACGCACACCGGTTTTTTTAGCAGTTTCCTGATAACATTTATTATTTTCAGTACTTTTTAATGATGTTACTTGGCAAGTTTTCACATACCACACACCTTTTCAATGCAATGAATCGACACCTTTGGACTGCAATGTGTCAAGTATATAATTTTCTATTAAAACTTGCCAAGTTACATCATTAAAAAGTACTAAAAATAATAAATGTTATAAGGAAACTGCTAAAAAAACCGGTGTGCGTTTCTCTGACTATTATAATTTTAGGTATTTCTATGTAACGTGATACTTATTCAAAATGTACCTTAAAAACTGCTGGAAATCAAGTGTGCATTCCTATAACTATTTATGATTTGAGGTATTTTTATGGAACTTGGTACTTATTCAGATCTCACTTCTTTTATAGGCGAAGCATTCCCATAGTATCGAACTTGGCAGCCTTTCACATTTATGTTTTTGATGGGATTTCATTTATTTTTGTTAGGTGTAGGTTCTTTATTATTTTTTTATCACGGACGGCGCGAGCGCGGCGGACGAGTGTAGGCAGCGACGGAGGGTGCGCGAGGCGGGGAACGGAATTTTTATCTAGTATCACTATACATACATATATCGGGATTTCGGGATCGATCGGGCATCGCGAGTACCTATAATCTATGATAAATCCTATTTTACTATTTATTTATAGGTGATTTTTACAAATAAACTGGCTCCCTACACCTATAAAATGTACCTACTTACATATAATTACATACATCAATAACGTACTTTATACTGTTTGTAAGTACGCTACCTACATAGATAATTAATAACTTGGTAATACCTACCTACCAGTAGGTATTATAATTGGTGGCCTATTATGTAGCCCTAGAAGTGCACCATCCCATCTCATCCCGTGGCGTATCGGAGGGTGAGATGGGCAGTAGTATATATAATTCCATCTTAGAGTATATATGATTTCCATGTTCTTGAATCTGCGATTTTATTAGTTGTAAAAATAGAAATTATTTAGACTATGCGAGAAAAAATAGTCTTTTCATTTTTGTTTGACTGATTTAGCGCACCTAGTGTACCTAGCAGTGTTGGCCGAACGTTAGTGTGATTGAAAATTAAAAATTGAAGATTGAAACACGTTAGTTAAAATTGAACACTAATAGTTTAGTGCAAATTGATTTCAATTAGAATTGAAATTAATTGTAACTAACGTGTTAATCCTTTGCGAATAACTAATAATTGAAGATATTTAATTTTTAGTCTTTCTCAAAAATTTAAACATTAATTTAATTTTTAGTGTAGATTGAATTGGTAATTGACATTAATAATTTACCTAACTAAACGCGAATTTAGGTTAAGCTAAGAGGTTTTGATTACTTTTACTTTTACCTTGACCTTGACCTTGACTTTCACTTTTACTTTCACTTTCTTTAACTTTCACTTTCACTTTTACTTTGACTTTCACTTTGACTTTCACTTTCAATTTGACTTTCACTTCCACTTTGACTTTCACTTTCACCTTGACATTCACTTTGACTTTCACTTTGCTTTCACTTTGACTTTCACTTTGACTTTCACTTTGACTTTGACTTTGACTTTGACTTTCACTTTCACTTTGACTTTCACTTTGACTTTTACCTTTGACTTTCACATTGACTTTCACTTTGACTTTCACTTTCACCTTGACTTTCACTTTGACTTTCACTTTGACTTTCACCTTCACTTTCACTTTGACTTTAACTTTCACTTTCACTTTGACTTTCACTTTGACTTTCACTTTCACTTTGACTTTGACTTTGAATTTGACTTTGACTTTGACTTTGACTTTCACACAAAGAAAGTAAAAGTAAAAAGAAGCTCCAGATTTTGATACCGGTACCATCTGCTCATCAGTACAAGTCGAATGAGCCCAAACAGCATGAGTCTATGATGCGCCAAACCCGAGATCCAGTAGGGATCCCCAGGGTCCAGCATGAGCTCCAGATTTTGATACCGGTACCATCTGCTCATCTGTACAAGTCGAATGAGCCCAAACAGCAAGAGTCTATGATGCGCCAAACCCGAGATCCAGTAGGGATCCCCAGGGTCCAGCATGAGCTCCAGATTTTGATACCGGTACCATCTGCTCATCAGTACAAGTCGAATGAGCCCAAACAGCATGAGTCTATGATGCGCCAAACCCGAGATCCAGTAGGGATCCCCAGGGTCCAGCATGAGCTCCAGATTTTGATACCGGTACCATCTGCTCATCAGTACAAGTCGAATGAGCCCAAACAGCATGAGCCTATGATGCGCCAAACCAGAGATCCAGTAGGTAGCCCTAGGGTCCAGCATGAGCTCCATCTTGTGATATTGGTCCCGACTTCCGAACCCGAGATGCAGTTTTAAAATTAATTATTAGTGTAAGACAGGATTAATTTAGTTACACTAACGTTAATCTAATTAACTGTAATTCTTATTAAATTTTCGAGACGTTAGTGTAACTAATAGGTTAATTCTAATTGACGGTTAGTGTAATTAACGACGTCACAAAATCAATGCGAACTAACGTTAGTAAAAATTGATGTTAGTGTAATTGATTAGTTACGGAATTAATCTTCAATCTTATTGATCAATTTTCAATTCTAATTGAAATTATCGGCCAACACTGGTACCTAGTGACCTGCTTTGCACTTCGTAAATCGTGGGTTCGGTTCCCGCAACAGACACACACAGAGTGGTGAACAATTTTATTGTTCTTGTCTTTAAGACAAACATGTATTGTCTTAAATTGGTATGTATCTAAATTTAAATAAGTCTTATCTCATTTCCACTCCATACCTACTTATAGTAGAACAAAATTACACATTCGTTGTTTTCGAAACTGACTCACACTTGGCCGTTTTCAGATTTTTACTTTATTTCGACCTAAAGACAAACCTTCGAGCCAAATTTCAGTTCGGTACGACCATTGGAAGATATACCCATTTAGTTCATTATGACTTCACAGTAGAACAAAGTTACACCTTCGCTATTTTTAAAACTGACTCACACTTGGCCGTTTTCAGATTTTTCCCTTTACTTTGACCTTAAGACCTATCTCCATGCCAAATTTCAAGTCAGTACGACCATTCGAAGTGGTCTAGGTTTTTGATGAGTGAGTGAGTCAGTGAGTGAGTGTATAGTAAAACTTGCGATTTTCTGACGTCAATATCTCAAGAACTGCTATAGGTAGAATAATGAAATTTTGTATTCTAGACAATTAAGGGGATGTCAACAGACACTCGAAATTTCATATGCGTAGATAAAATATGTTTTGAGTTATAGGGGGGTCGAAATTGGCCCGAAATGGTTCGTGTAATATAACCCACGGCCGGTGTGTCGCTTTTTTTGCTCGAACTTGGCGGACACACTGCCGTGTGTCTAGATTAATTTTGCTACACCTATAAAGGTCATGTATTATGCCGTGTACTTTGTATAACTGTGTATCCATTATTGCAATTAAAAAAATGCAAAATAAAATGAAACGAAAATATAATTTGTGCAATAAAGATAATTTGACTTTACTTTAATTTAAAACTTTAACATTACTTTTAGGATCGCGTGAAGTTCAGCCATCTCAGACGCGAAGGCAGGATACTACAAGATCTAACAAGAAATGTAAAAGAAGCCAAAGGTGATGAGTATCAATGTATTATAATTTAAACTTTCGTGAGACATATTAAATAAAAAATTTAGTGAAGATAAAGATAAATCTCGCGTTGCTGGCCGGCGATCGGCGCGCCGCGCAGCGCGACGCACGCGCTCTGATAGAGCAGTCGGCAACGCGCCTCGCAGCAGCGAGGACCGGACCAGGCCCCGTAGCCAAGATGACAATCGTTTGCAGAAAACGAAACGAATCGCTACATGCTCTCGCTCACTATTCATATTAGTGCGATAGAGAGACGGATAGCGTTTGGATTCGTTTTCTGCAAACGATTGTCATCTTGGCTTAGCCCCCTGATCGGGTAGCAAGCTACTCTTAGTGCTTGAAGATGGAGACCTAAGCTCTCAGAAACATGTTGCGCGTATTGACTAAAGAGACGCGAGTGTAATCGTTATATTTTTATATTGATAGGGATGGGAATGTACTAAGGATTTTTTTTTGTTTCATTTTTTTCTTTTACGCGCGCGCGCATAATGGAGGCTTATGGTGACCAGGCCCATATCCGCGAACCACTGTCGTCTATTTGCTTCACTTTCTTTCGAATATGCAAGAGCGATAGAGAGGAAGATAACTAAATTTCAATGTTCGATGTTGGACGCCACACAGTACAGCCTTCTGGGCACCCTATCCGTTGACAGAGATCTGAGCCATTTTTTCCCTCAAATTTTTAGGTTAAATTAATACATAGGGTTGGTGTATAAACTTTCAGTTCCAATCAATCGCAGGCAAGACTGGGCTAAGTCAGCATCGTTTTTCATCATTATATTTTCATCATTATAAAGGTTAACTGGAAGAAATCCCTTAAAGGGATAAGTTCGCCTTTGTACGTATATGTTGTGATATATGTCTTTCTTGCGAGCGAGGATTGATATAAAGTCGAGTGTAAAATGGGTTTTATGGACGAGGGTTACACTCTAATTTTTACTTCAACTGCGAGGAAATTATTTATCGGTAATCGTAAAACAATTTCAAGTTGTAACAAAAATATTACAATGAAAACAAATATGGTCCCCGCCAATTAACTTTTTAATGTTTTTTTTTAATTTTCAACATGTAAATTTAGACATAGATACCTACTTGTCATAAAAACATTTCGGGGCATTTCTAAACTATTATCAACTCCTTATGTATTTGATTTCATTTATTCAATTCTAGAAAACACGCAATTCAAATAATTATAACAAGAATATAATAAAAGAACAAGTTTCAGTATTCTACGTAATTTTACTGCTCAATTAAATTGTGCAATATATTTTGACTCTGTTTGGCTGTTCAGCCACATTCTTAGTCTTAGAAGAAAATTTTACTTTATGCCCTAGCGCTTAAAATGCAATTTTATGTCACCCACGCACGACTTAAAGTCGAACTTTACGACCATGAGAAGTGAAAACGCTTTTATCAACCGACTTCAAGATTTTGAAGGAGGATATTCTCAATTCGTCGTCGGTTTTTTTTATGTATGTTCACCGATTATTAGAACACGGCGGGACCGATTTTGAAAATATTTTTTTGTTTGAAAGAGTATACTTTACAGTTGGTCCCATTGTAACCAGGTCAGGATCTGATGATGAGAACTTGGAGAACCGAGGGAACTCTTCAAATATTATAGGCACACCTATAATAGTAATTTAAATATTTTTACAGTAGCTTTTTTTGTTTAACATTATTTAAATAATATTATCCAGTCCTCATCGTCGTATATAGTATTTGTAACAATAGTATTTAAAATCAACTAACTATACTATAAAATATAACTCACGTCACTTTTTAGTTTTAGTCAATTCGAGAGTTTGTTTAGTTACTTTTTTATGTACAATAAAGTGTTTACATACATACATACATTATTATGTTGTCATTGTTATAATATTTTTCACCACTCCACCTCGGAAACGAAAGCCCTTGAAAGCGGTGGGAAAAACGCTTTTTATCCACATGTGGGGAAAGTAATTTAGTACAAGTTTTGACTTGTTTTTTTAACGTTATCTGGCAGGATCTTATAGAATTCTACCCGGAGTAGCCATGTTTGTAATTTTCTATACAAAAAAAGTCTGCCGATTTTTGCGGGGGAGGGGAACGTCAAATGTATGGCTATTCGTACGTAGCGTACAAATAGCCACGTCAGATAAACGTCAGTCCATATTTGTGTATGACCACTTGTCATATGTTTTCAGCAGAGGGGAACGCCCGTCAATGGCGACTCCGGTTGGTTGAATTCTCTAAGGGCAGGATGGACTTTAAAAGAGATGATTTTGAATTACATAATTTTGAAAGCATTCATTTGGCTTCGATTTTTTATATTTTATAGCTTATATTTTTCCCGTGGTAGTGTTTTTGTATTATACCCGGCAGCAAAGTTTGTTCAACCTTTCTTGCCTTGAAGCCCTCGTATGCTCAAGATTCCATTTTTTGAACTACTCGCTACGCTTGTGGCTCAATTTTGGAATCTTTCGTTGGCTCGGGTCTCAATAAAAGCACGAGAGGTTAAACATCAACTTTGCGCCCTTGTATAATAAATAACTATTGTTTTACAAGCCTGCGTGGTAGCTCTGAAGAAGAGACAACTGAATCAACACTAGCGACACAAACAAGACTTTACTGGAACCTTACACATGAACGCTGCGACTACGAACGAATTCGCTGCATGAGGGCTTACTCGTAAGTACATCTTCGTGGCATTGTACCTTAACACATTAACTGCCAGACGAACAACGACGTCCTACTTCAGAAACCGGGCGTCCATAGCTACGTACAAAACAACCCGCCCAGCGAGTTGTCCGGCATCTGAGCAAAGTTTACGAGCGCCCAAGAGGCGGATTCTTGGCAGTGAATGTGTTAAAGCCGTAACAGACTGTGAGATTCGGTTCAGGCCAGACCACGGTCCGATAAGGACCCTGCTATTTGTTAGAGTGAGATAGCTATATTTAGGCTATATACCTCTCTCACACTTACAAATAGCTGCGTCCTTATCGGTCCGTATCCGGCCCGAACCGAATCTCACCGTCTGTTACGGCTTTTATTGAAGGCGGTTCTCTCAAAAACCAAATCCTAGGGTGATATCATCATCATTCGCCTAGCGTTTGTCCCGGCTTCTTGCCATTCGGCAAGCTCATTCTAGAAAGTAGCGTGAGTTAGGAAAGTGACTGCCATCTGACCTTCCAACCCAGAGGGGAAACTAGGCTAGTTAACTAGGGAAAACTAGGAGGACGTCCTCCTCCCAGACCACCTCGCACAATCCAGTTGGCCATGGCGGTGTAATGGCGGTCATTCTAGTGGTTCCCTAGATTGAGGACTTCATTGAGGATTTATAATATAATATGTCTGTAGATAACTTAATAACGTTTATAACCAGCTACAAGACGCACATAATCGATACAACAACCAGAAAATCATACTAGGCGATTTTAATGCTCGTGTTGGTCAACAAATACACGATGAAGAACGAATATTGGGCAAGTACTGCTACGGAAATAGAGATAATAGAGGCGAAAGATTACTCCAGTTCTGTTGGGAAAATAAACTCTACATTACAAATAGTCAATTCAAAAAGAACAATAAAACTATGTGGACATGGCTCTCGCCAAAGAAAAGGAAAAGTCAAATCGATTATATTTTAATCAACGGAAAAGAGAATATCACAAACTTCGATGTTATATCAAATTTATCATTTCCAAGCGACCACCGACTTCTAAGAAGCACGCTACTTATAAGAACAGCAAAGAAAAGTAGAGCAAAATTCAAAAATTCAAAAATTGAACTTATTGTGGCAGAAGAAAAAGAACAATACACAGAAACCTTACAAACATGCATTAGCGAAATTAACCTAGAAGAAAATGAAAATGTAGAGTCCTTATACAATAAGATTGAGACAACAATACTAACCAGTCTAAACTCAATTAAACCAAAAATTACAACAAAACGAGAAACCATCCCTGAGAATATAAAATGCCTTATTGCAAGAAGAAATGATCTACTAAAAAGGAAATCCTTGACAAAAAAAGAAAGAGATGAACGTACCTACCTATACAAAAATATCTAGAGACTAATGAAAAAAGAACGAACAGAACGCAGAATAAAAGTAATCGAAACACATCTTGAATCAACCCGTAGCTTAAAAAAAGGTCTCAAGAATCTGAACACCAGCAAACGATGGATTCCCTACATAAAAGATGATAATACTAAACAAAAAATATTATCCAGATCGGAAATAATAGAAAAGACAAGCGCATTCTTTAAGAACCTGTACTCAGCAAGAGAAACAGCCTTGGAAATGAAACCGACCAACCAAAACTCTACCTCTCTAACAAGATTTTCTACTCATGAAGTAATAAAGAAAATAGAATCTCTATAACTAGACAAAAGTAACGGGCCAGATGAAATCCCAAATGAAGCTATAAAATTGAGCAAACACATACTGGCACCCTATATAACAACTTTATATAATAATTTTTAGACGACAGAGCAATACCGAAAAAATGGGCAGAATCAGACATAATTTTGCTCTACAAGAAAGGAGACCCTGCTATCATTGAAAACTACCGTCCCATAAGTCTGCAACCAAACATATACAAACTGTTTGCTTCATGTCTTGAGAATCGCTTAGCAATGTTTACAGAAAAATTTCAGCCATTTGAACAAGCTGGCTTCAGAAAAAACTTCTCCACGACAGATCACATCCATGCTCTAAATTTGATAATAGAGAAATATATAGAGCGCAATAGGCCACTCTACCTGGCATTTATTGATTATGCCAAGGCATTTGACTCTATATCGCATAATAGTATGTGGCAAGCTCTACACGAATGTGAAGTACCATAGAGCTTATAAAAAACATATATTTAAACAGCAAAAGTCGTGTAGAATTGGAGAGACGTGGCCCAGAAATAACCATCCGTAGAGGCGTCAGACAAGGCGATCCCCTCTCACCACGAATTTTCATAGCCGTGCTCCAAAGTGTAATGAAAACTCTCAACTGGGACAAAAAAGGAATAAATATAAACTGAACACTCCTAAATAATCTCCGCTTTGCGGACGACATCATACTTTTCTCAGAAACACCGTCTCAATTACAAAAAATGATTTGTGAACTAAATGACGTAAGTACTAAGATCGGCCTAGAGCTAAATACTAAAAAGACTAAAGTCATGACGAACCACGTTACTACTCCAATTAGTGCCAATAACACCATACTAGAATACGTTCAAAGCTATGTTTACATAGGACAACAGGTATCCTTCTCTAAATCAAGAATCGAAGACGAGGTTAAAAGACGAGTTAACATAACTTGGAATACATTTTGGAGCAATAAAGAGATCCTAAAATCAACGCTTCCTATTAAACTGAAGAAAAAGATAATGGATTCGTGCCTACTACCCAGTCTTACTTACGGCTGTCAAACGTGGATATATAATAAGAAAATTAAAAACAAAATACTAGTTAGTCAGAGAGCGATGGAAAGGAGTATATTAAACATACGATTAATGCACAGGATAAGAAACACAGATATAAGAAATAATACAAAAATATTAGACGCTTTGGAGCACTCACAAAAAATGAAATGGAAATGGGCAGGTCATGTTGCACGTATGGATAAAGGAAAATGGACTTATAGAGTAACTACCTGGCAAGGACCTATAAACAAAAGAAAAAAAGGTAAACCGAGAGAAAAGTGGGTTGACGAAATAATAAGGAAAGCCGGAGAAAATTGAATCACAATAGCCAAGGATAGAAAAACGTGGAGTAAAATGGAGGAGGCCTTTACCCGATGACGGGTCCATATTGAATTTATAAAAAAAAGTAAAAAAAAAAAAATCTTTATATGCAATGACAATGTAAATTAATTATAAACTTTCAATTTAATAAGTATTGTAAAATCAAATATTTTTTGCATGCAAAAAAAATTAATTAAATACTTAATGTTTTGTAAGTCATTCATTATGGAAATAAAGAGGCTTTAATAATAATAATAATATCTGTAGATAAAGCAGTGTATGTACTGTACATAATTAGGCATTAAGCCATTCGTGTGATATTATTATGAAACACACTTCATCTGTTTCATAAAACCGCACTCGTATTTTAATGGCCTTCATTATGTAGCAGTCACATAAACTACTATTTTGGACGGTGGTCACTGAATATTTTATTGGATAGCGTTTTTGTTTCAGTACTGGAGCAGTATGCGCCCGGACGCTTTACTATCGATACTACAGCTTTCCCAATCAATGTGCGCTGGATTTTCACAACTGTATGACTAGATACAACGGTAAGGTCAGCATCGTCATCATCACCAATGCCATTGTCTGCATCATCTCCATCATCATTATCCGAGGCCGGAATTTTCGTGGCATATTTGAAGTGTTATAGCCATTTCTCATTTACCGACTTCCGATATACAAAATATTGTCATAATTTTGAAAGAAAATGAATAGTAGAGGTCTTATATCTAAAGAAAAATCTAGTCCAGATTTATTTATTTATTTATTTTATTATTCGAATAAGTGACACGGCATTACAGTAATAAAACCAAGGCACTGTGAATTACAAAAATATACAGAAAAATACTAAAAAACTAGTTTATTTAGGCGACGTAACTGCGTGGCTCCGTTGCGTCGTCTGATCTGGTGTAGGATTCGATAGAGTGCCCCGGAACCGCCGAAACACGAAACCCTTTGGCCAGAAGTCGGCACACCGCGATTGTGTCCTGCAACGGCCGCGGCACGCGCACCACAAACGAGCCGAAGTGCACGTAATGGCACGACCGCATCTGGTGCACCCTCAATGAGAAGCCAGTCTTCCGGCGAACGTACTCCACCACATCGTCGGCCACGTAATGCAAGCGCGACACGGAGAGCGCCTTACTCGGTATCGCAATCCGAAGTCCAGAATTAGCCGGCTCGGCAGTGCCACTCAGTCTTGCGGGGCACCCTGCGCCCCTTTGATCTTCCTTTCCACCAGTATGAATCCTTCCTTATCCACATTGGTGCGAGAGGAGTTTTCCTTATCGGGAACCCGTACTACACATGCCTTAGTTAGAAGGCAAGGAGAGCCGGTTAGCTGCGACTGGCTGACCGGCGACGGCACACTGATGTAATTTAGTAACAGGAGACGGTCGCACGCAAGGGGGGCGCGCGAGCGGTGCAGCGGCGATCGCGGCACATTTTACAGCGTTAGCAACACGAAATCTGACAGACTCGGCGTTTATAGCAGCTGATCGATCATCGCTCTTGAAATTTGATGCCGCCGACCGAGTTGGAGCATTTCGCAAACTATTGACTTCGTTGCGTAACTCGGCAATAGTGACTTGGGCCGCTTCAAATTTCAAAATAATTTCTCCTAAACTTGTTTTAAGGGCCACGATGTCCTTAAACAAGCAGCGAACGTCGATATTATCCGGAACATGAGACGGCAAGATAGAAGCATCCGTCGCCACAAACTCCGGAATCCGCTCTTGATACTCCTTCAGGATTTTCATAAAAGCAAGGGTCTTCTTCCCGGTTTCATCCCCCTTCCGGTAAGGTACATATGTGCCGACGATCCCAAGGGTCTGACACAACACCTGTTACGCTTCACAGATGTCTTCGACGGTGAAACTTGATGCCCACAAACAGAAAAGGACACCGGGTGCCGCATTGATCTTTCCTTCCAGCAGCATCTTCTCCTTCTGCTGCAGAAAGGCGAGGAAATCGTTCACGACGGGTTGACTCTGATTGAGGGCACTCATTGTGTCGAATCGCTAGGCCGGGCCGCGCTAATATCGCAATTAATATTTATTTAATTACTCATCAATGCGTCTACGTCGTCGGTGCACTGGAAACAGGTAACTTTTCGGTACCTAGTTGAAACTTTGAAATGGAGATTCTCTCTCTCTCTCATGTCACGAATAAAGGTATTTCTATTTCTCTCTATTTCTAGATGTGCATTTTAATTTACTACTAATCAATATCTACTACTAATAAATACAGACAACAATATCAAATTCACGGCTGTTTCTCTACGGCTCCTAGGCTGATGTGAGACGAGCATATTGAAACTACTTAGAAATTTATCTTTTCGTCGATAGTATAATATTCTTCAATAATGTATGGCAAAATAATAATAGTAGTTTATGCAACTGATACATAATGAGGGGCCTTAAAACACGAGTGGGGTTTAATGAAACGAGCGCAGCGAGTTTCATTATAGGATCACACGAGTGTTTTAAGGCCTAATTATGTACAGTTGCATACATTACTTTATCTACACACATATTGCAAGTACTCAAAGATGGGTCCAGAAGCCGAAAGCAATTGACCTGCATTACTAGGTAGATAGATACAAGTGCTGAAACATAAGCATAAACACATAAGCTTAATAAAAATAAATAAATTAGAACTGATAAGGAAAGTATATTTATTGATTATAATATAGTTAATAGTAAACATTTACATTTTCGCAATTAAAAATGTTTCGACAAACAATAACTGACTTGTTGATAACAGAAATGGCGGCCGTACAAACTTCTGTCGCGAGTTTTTTTTTAATATTAGCCAACGAACGAAGTCCTTATTCTCATGTCATCCGAGATCAAAATGTCGTGCGGTTTATGTCAAAAAATATATCGTACTGACGTTTCGTATCGACAACATTTTAAAATCTATGGATACTGGAATAGAAACCCATTGGAATTGTGTTGGTTTTGACAGCTGTTCCAAATTTGAAACTCATAACTTAACAATATTTGAGCATGTAAAGTTAAAATTACATTACTGCCACAGATAAGAAACTTAACATAGTGAAATCGTTTGTCGTAATGCTGGTCATTGCCTACGGTTTTTGAACGCATTTTAGAGGACTTACAATATGAGTGTAGATAAAACATTTATTAGGTACAATTAAATAATCTTAAAATAAAAATAATAAACACTATAAACTTAAACTACAAGTAGAAAATATCTCCTAGATCGCTGCCAATGGGTAGTGTGCCCAGAAGGCTGGCCGCATTGCCACGTTGTATGGCAATGCTTATTCTTCAATTGCATCAGAATATTGAAATATCACTGAATGTTAAAGTTTAGTGGTATAATTATAAAATTCAAAGTTCCACGAAATTTCCAGCCTCTGTAATAATTATCTTCTTAACCATCAGCATCATCACGATCATTTTCTTCATCATCACTATTTTCTTCACCATCATCATCATCACTATCGTCGTCATAAACATCATCATCATACAACAAATACATAGAATAATCAGGAACAAATTTTGTTAAAATCTAACACAAATCTAAGTATGTCTATTAGTTTAAGTAGGTGTGTGTATTGTGACATAGCCGAACCGTTTAGGCTGCGTTTCCAGAGGTGAGCGAGGATACGTTGCGAGGAATGTGTTTTTTAAGAACCAATACTAGAGCTGCGCTGTGCCAGAATAAACAAATGAAGTGATTCTATTTTATTCTATTCTACGCTCTCTCTGGTGGGAACGCAGCCTTAGTTAATATTGTTAATATTAGTTATGTTATCCTATGGCTACATGTCACTGGATTATATAGGCATTTCTTCTCTGGGGTAGTAGTAGTGGGAAAGCAGATGTTGAAGAAAATCCAGTGAGTGCTGCGAGGTCCAGATGGGATAGTGCAGCTGCCAAGTTTGTTACTCTTTTAGCACCACCCAGGGATCACGTGTAGGGTTGTCTAAGGTGTTTCCTACGGACGCAGAGTAACATTGGTCCCCGTTAATATTAGTGATAAATACACAAATAAATGCCATTACCGGGCTTTGAATTCTGAACCAGCTTAGTCAGTTCAGGATCATTAACTGACCAGCCTACGGAGCCGTTCGCTGTCAGCTTCACCCTTGTTACCTTTCTGTCGCCCATCATAAGTAGGCTGCCGTTACAGGCGTCCATAGGCTACATTGGCAGTCCATATGTATAAATGCAACTAGAGAACAAATCAGATTATTTTATTAAAAAAAGTTAAGATCATTTTCGCGTGCATTGTTCAACCTGAATAAAATAGTAAGTCGTGCAGCCGTACTCACTGCCTATCACGCATATGTAACAGCCACATTGCGTTATGGTATCATGTTCTGGGGTAATTCGACGTACCGAAATTTGGCATTTAAGGCTCAAAGAAAGTGTTTACGTTCTGTTTGTGGACTGAAGGAAAGTGATTGTTGCAAACGTTACTATATTGAACTTAAAATTTTGACATTTCCCTGTTTATATATTTTTGAAATAGTTATGTATGTAAAATTAAATAAACACAAATTTTCTGCCTTTAGAAGTGTGCGTCAGCGACATAAAATCACGTGCACAAAGTCAGACACAGCCTTGCGTGATAAAAGTGTATTTGGCATGGCACACACATTATACAATAAGTTACCAGACATAATAATGAAATCTGACATGCCTCAATTTAAAACTAATTTATTTGACTTCTTAATAAAAAATGCATTTTATTCAATCAAAGAATATTTAGATTATACGCCATTTCTTTATTAAGTACCTATACTATAAGGTGTTATTAATTGTTATTAATGTTAATATCCATGCATGCTGCATGCTTAGCTGTAAGAAATCTAGGTTTAGGATTGTATAATATTTGCATGCCCACTAGCAGGCATTTTAGGTACACTGTACCTAAAATGTATTTAAGATCCACCTGACTGTATTCGAGCAAATAAGTTATTTGATTTGATTTGATTGATTTGATTTGATTTGATTAAATTATTTTCGAATTGTTATTTTTAAGTAGAAACACTATATTCTTCCTTATTGAATAAAAAACCGTCCAAGAGCATGTCGGGCCATGCTCATCGTAAGGTCCCGTAGTTACAGGCTCGTCACAATACACCGCTCAAGAGGTTGTTTTCTATATAACATTTGCGGCACTTTGTCATTTTACTATGCGGCACTTATGTCTCTTTTACTAGCCGTTTTTGAGTTACAACTAAACGATTTTATCCACAATAGTTTTCATTAAAAGTACTTGCGCTTTATTATTTTTCCAAAAAATTTTTGGACCCTCGGTTCAAAAGTTACTACAGGGGTGAGGGACGCCCATTTTTAAACTTACGGAGCTATTATTTACGAAACTATTCAATGCATCCAAAAATTGTTGGAGAAGACCCCTATTCTTTTTTAAATACCTATCCAACGACATCCCACACAATAGGGTTGTGGCGAAAAAAATTCACCCCCCCCCCACTTCATGTGTACGGGAGGCACCCTAAAAAGTATATTTTTTCAATTTTTATTTTACTACTTTGTCGGCGCAATTAATACACATACCCGTACCAAATTTCAGTTCTCTAGTACTAACGATCACTGAGCTAGACCGCGGACAGACGGACGGACGCACTAGAATAGTTGACTACGGAACCCTAAAAACTGACCAAGGCCTCCAGTCTCCAAGGCTGGAATCGAACCAGCATCTTTTGCATCCCTTCTTCAATTATTATCTAAATACTTTTCTACCTTTGGAGATGGTTAAATACACCAAAAAGATTGCATATCAGTAAGTACACGAGAAAATTCAAAGGGTACCGCTATGATCCGGAGAGCTAGGTTCGGTTTTAGCCTTGGGTATCGGAGTCGTTGATTTTTTTTTCGTTTATGACATCTATTTCAGTTAATACCATAAATATCCTAGCTTTTGCCCGCGACTTCGTCTGCGTTAAATAATTTACCCCCTTCCGGGATAATTTCCGGGATAAAACTATCCTATGCCCTTGTAATAAAATTATCCCCAGCGGGATCAAGCTATTTCCATACCATCATCTAAATCGGTTCAGCAATGATTGATTCCTCATACTAAATTCCACTACTCTTTTAACTCGCCTAAGGGTTGACTTCTGGGATGAAAACTATCCTACGTTTCCTCGCGACCCAAATTATCTTCATACCTTTCATATAAATCAGTTTAACGGTTAAGGCGTGAAGAGGCAACAGACAGGCAGACGCACATGAGCATTTATAATATTAGTATGGATGGAACTATGGATATTTTCAGATATTTGGTCGATTGCTTACATGGGTATTTGTACCGAAATTGAAACGAACCTGAAGTATCATGTAGGTGAGTTGATTTATTATTTTTCTTTTCATCTCAGTTTTAAAAAAAGCTAGAATATCAGCCGATTTAATACAAATAAAAAAAATCTCATTCAAATAGCTCCACACGTTTAAGAGCTACGGTGTCAGACTGACAAACAGGCACACATACCGATCAAACTTATAACCTCTTTTGCGCCGGGAGTTAAAATGTGACCCAGCTAAGGAATGCAACCGGTTTTTATTTTGTATGAAAAATAACCGGTTAACCGATCAAAAATAACCGATCAACTGGTCAAACAAAACCGGTTAACCTGTCAAAACCGGTTTTTTTCATACAAAATAAGAATGCAACCGTGCCTTCCTAGACCCAGCGAAACATTGCAACAACATAACCAAAGTTAGTTTTCGGCATTACATATACCTGGACGTACAAAAACTAATAAAAATATAACTTAAAATACCTAAGTAAAATGACTTCCCGTAAAATGGCTACATGTCCCTGGATATAGATAGGCATTTCTTATCTGAGTGGGAAAGCAGATGATGAAGAAAATCCAGTGAGTGCTGCGAGGTCCAGATGGGACAGTGCAGCTGCTGAGTTTGTTACTCTTTTAGCACCACCTAGGGATCGCGTGTAGGGTTGTCAAAAGTGTTTTCTACGGACGCAGAGTAACATTGATCCCCAAGTCAGGCCAGTGAAATGTAGTTTATTTTGCATAAGGAAAACAGACAATAGGTATGGAATTTCCATACAAGTGTTGCATTTATCCCAGTGATTCCCATACCTAAGTTTCTTCTCATAGAAATTTTGGATGTCTACGACTGGTTTGCCATTCAAACGCTTAACCCTGGTGTAATAATAGGAAATAATATGCTTAATACAATGAAAACTGGCCGTGAGTCGATAAAAAGAAATTGGAGAATTTTATCTACACCCATATCATAAATCCTCTATTCTGCGTTCGGAAACCGTAAGTAATTAAAAACTTTTTAAGCAACAGAATTGTAGAAGCTTGGAACAAACTACCAGAGGACACGGTGTTGGCTCATATTGTCAATGAATTTAAAAACGAATTAGACAAGCACAATAAAAATTCAAATTAAAGTGAAAGTGAATGCTTACAAATAATAATAATCCGCGGGGGCAGCTTGTGGCGAGCTGACGGTGAGTGGCGACACCGCGGATCCCTATTCCAGAGGGCCCTTTCTATCTGGCCCTCGCCTCTGTGCTTGCCTTAACTGGCCGGCCAGAGTGGAGTAGCGAGAGCGGGACTTATGCTCCAGGTTGGAAGTGTAAAATGTCATAAAGCCGGCGGCCTGCTGAACGGATTACCGGGATCTGGCTACCGCAGACTCACCTCTCGACAAACTCACAGCCCACGCACCGGTGTTGCCCTTGAGCCATCTTTGATGTCGCTTTTTACGGGGGCCCATCTTGCGGCGGGCGAGTGTCCGTCTGCCGGAAATAAAATTGGATACCGTTTTATTAGGCAGGTGTCCGGTTCTTCATCCAATAGCCCAGTAGTTAGTCCAGACTTTTCACCCAATAGCCTAGTACATTTTAGACTCCATTAACTCTCAATAGTCTTTACACCAGGCGGGTGCTGTCTCTGCGTGCGTCCCATGGCACGGGTAGGGGCAGCATCCGCTTAGTGTACCCCTCACTTTTCATTTAATTGTCGAAAGGGCCTCTGCGCGTTGGCTTCGGCTCCGCATATGCCTCCCAAAGGTCCGGAACACAATAGATCCGTGGTCGGGAAAGACATAATAATTACCACCATTATTGCAACCAGTAATATTACATTACGTGTATTATCTGTGTCAGTGTCGTAATAATATTCAAAAATTCATAACCACATCGAATTTGGTAACGTAATGACAATCCAGCCCTCCTCACTGACCGCAGTTATCCTCCTCCCCGACCGTTTGCACGATTGAGTTGGCCATGGCGGTGCAATGGCGGTCATTCTAATGGTTTCCAGATAGGTTATTTAGGATTTATAATATGTGTGTAGATGAAGCAGTGTATGCAACTGTACGTAATTAGGCCACACTCGTATTTTAAGGATTATTATTACTTAACAGTTGCATAAACTCAGTAGTTTATGTAACTGTTACGTAATAAGGGTGTGTTATACTAGTGTATAAATATGTCGTTTAATATATATAGTAGGAGTCCAATTAGAGCTTAGCAGGTTTTCTAATTTCTTGTTAAAGGTCCTAATATACTTACTTAATTTTTTCCAGAACTGAGTTATGATCAAATGACAAATAATACATTTCTGACACAAATGTATGCCGCGGAATCCGGCGACCTTACCAACGTTGGCTGACAAGAATACGATTATGCGCCTTAAGTAGACTAGATACCAGTGGCGGCGTATGGAACTCAATTCCCGCCGGCATTACTTATCATTTATTATTATTTAAAATAAAATAGCCTCTATTCTACCATAATTAACTGTACAACATTTCATTTGCAATATCGTGCTAAAGAAATATAATTCACTGGTTTCATAATTTCCATATTCATTATATTTAACACAAAATCCCAATAAAAATAAAAATTATAAGTAAATAAAAATGCTATAAATATTTCATTTATTATTGTTTTATAAAATGTGCGTGTAGTACTGTACTTTCCTCACAGTCGAAATGAAAAGCAGAGTGTTTAACTCGGGTGAAATTACCCGAGTAATTTTAGTAATATCTCGGATGAAATGGGTCACTTTCAACCCTTGGTTAACCAATCTACTATTTCTTTGTAATAACATAATCATTGATTTTCTTTTCATGTTGATTGCCAATGTCATGCCTATCATAATGGGGAAGGCAACTGTCACAATGACATTTCCAACAATGGTCCTTAAAAAAGATAATTTTGTATGGCGGGAAGTAGCTTTTTTTATTTTAGTGAAAATGATTCCCTGTTTCATCTCGAATAGGTTCTAAGGGAAATTGTCAGGTTTCCAAAATACTTTAAAACTAAAGTGCCGTAGAATGAAGCGACAGGGAAGAATTTTCCCTAAGAAAAACCTGACTATATATAGTTTCAGTATAGTGTTAAGGACCATTCATCTTTTGTCTCTTTCTCTCGTTGTAGGCAGTTGTATGGAATCTGGAACAGCGCCCTCTACATAAAGTTTTCACCGGCCTTCCGTATAGGTGCGCATGCGTTGTAAGCGTAATGCACGGCCAAGACAAGTTTGGCCGGACAGATATTTTTGTTTATGTTTCATCGATATTTTACGTTTTGTATATAAGTTCATGTAATCAATTATTTGGAAAATCATCTCCATACATTGCCTAACAAAAGGTGGTGTGTAAGACTGTCCCATAATATCTAGTTAAAAATGTTAATAAAACGGCAAGCAAATTGAAATGTGTATATAACACATACATTTATTTATCGTATGACATTACAAGTTACTGGATAAAATTAAAAGTACAAGGTTTGAATTAGAAATTAGCTAGCCAGATACACATGGACTTGTCCACTGGATATGTCTGGCGAACATGTTGGAAGGACAAATCCGTCAATGTGTGACAAGAACTAAGCAAGGATCATCGGACATATCCACCAGCGAGACCCGGCGGACAAAACTGTGCGTATTGTCTAGCTATTGAGGTTAGCCTTTCTCGAATGCTCGACGGCTTTTTCGCTAAGGTTCCAAGGGCGTAGAAGGTACTGGCTGGGATAGGGCTAGTAGATGCAGGAATGCTTACAAACCGTAAAGTATTACCTTAGATATATTCTTGGCTTCTCTACGCCTGCCTCCCCCTTAACAAAATCCTAGCTACGCCCTTGTAAGGTTCGCTAGGTCTTCAATTTACATTCACCCTTTCGTGTATAATGCGGTCTGCAAAATTTTAGACTTAAAAGCATGCTCCTTGCCAGTAGTACAATAGAAAGTAAAGAAATGGTTTCCTACTCTATCGTACAATGACACGGAAGACATATTACGTTGTCTCTTCTAGGCCTATGGTTGATTCAGCTCTTACTTGCGCTCATAAACACACACGAACACATTCATCACACACACTCGCTCACACACATCCGCACTTAGATTTAATTAATATCTTTAAGTACTTATTTATATTTTATTAACTGTGAACCCCTGAATCCCGAGCCCCAAGATACAGACGCAGCCTAGTTTGGGGCTCACAGGACATCTCGTGTTTTGTACAATCATTATTTAGTAAATAAATATTCTTTATTCTTTAATTTGTCGGTTGAATTTCGTGACCGAGTATGAAAAAGCCATGTGTTTCACCTAGGGCATGCAATATCGGTATTGCTTGTACGGGCAATCCCGGAATTCCGGTATTAGCCCATACAAGCAATTTACCGGTATTGCATGCCCTAGTTCCACCGTATGGTTGGGGGCACCGCATACGCATTAGCAGGAGTTCGACCAGTCCGACAATAATGAGAGAAACTAAACCCGTCTGATTAGATTGCTGCTGTGCTATACTATCCTTATTGTTAGATCCGTGCATCTGGTGGCTTGTAACGGGTGGATGTGTGGTGGAGTGACAGACTAGCAACATTTTTAAATTGGAAATAGTAAAACCGAAATAGGTAAAAATTCCGAAGTTGTATCTATGTATAAACACTTTATTGTACAAAAAACAAGGAAAAACAACACGATAAAACAGAAGTTGTACAAATGCGAACTTATCCCTTTAAAGAATCTCTTCCAGCTAACCTTTGAGTAGTTGAGAACTGAAAGTGAATGGCAGACAAATACAGCACTATGTACAGTAGACTACAGGAAAGTCAAAGAAATAAAAACAATAAATAAGTAAAAGAAACGAGTTGTAATCAATAATAGGTTAATCTATAAGTGTAGTAATATATTAAATACAGCAACAAACAAGTTAACTTCCATCCGATAGCCATAATTTCTTTAATTGTTCCTTAAGCGATGCAACAGACTGCGAGTGCCTTAAGGTTAGAGGCAACTCATTCCACAGTTTTACTGCTATTATTTGCTACCAAAGATAGGCATGAAATTTGTGATGACAAGTGTAAGATTGGCATTCGATCGGAGATGATCGGAGATGACTACTAATATCCGCCAAAAATTTTATTTTTTACAAAAATATATGAAGGAGAAGAGGGAACAAAAAGAACATTAAAAAGAAGAGATAGTATGGGTAAATCCCTACGACGACGGATGGGAAGCCACTTTAGTTGGGTGAGAAAATGGTGGTGGTGGTGCAAACATTCTGCAACCGTTCAAGTTTATCAAGTAGGTCCTG
Source organism: Pammene aurita (assembly GCA_947086415.1). Classification (NCBI taxonomy): domain Eukaryota; kingdom Metazoa; phylum Arthropoda; class Insecta; order Lepidoptera; family Tortricidae; genus Pammene; species Pammene aurita. The sequence goes on along the minus strand of OX352309.1, from coordinate 2,641,268 downwards.
CCTGAGATTGATAACGCAACATCGGCATAATCAAGAAGCGGAAGAAGAAGAGACTGAGAAATTATAATTTTAGTATGAAGCGGAAGGAAATTCTGCAGACTCCTCAGACAACGAAGAGAAGCAAAAAGCTAACGGCTTATTTCAGTGATTTGAGGGTCCCATGAGAGCGTCTTATCCATTGTTATACCCAGGTTGTCAAAAACACAACATCCGGCAAGACCTGGCATGAGATGAAGTGAGGACTCCCAATAATAATCGCCTGTGACTTCCCGGCATTAACCTTTAGGGTTGAACGATAAGTAGATTTGCAGATCATCTGCATAAAGATGATATGAGGAACGTAGTCACATTGTAATATTATTAATAAAAATAGAAAAATTAAAGGAGATAGCACACCTTCCTGAGGGACTCCAGCTGAAAGTGCACACCAATTGGAGACTCTTTCACCAACATGGAACCGCTGGTGTTACCCAAAAAGGTAACTACGAAACCAGGACAAAGAGGTGGAAGAAACATTGATTGATTTTAGAAAAGCAAGAAGAATATCGAAATCCACTGAATTAAAAGCGCTACTGAGGTCCAAAAGAACTAATATTGTGACTTTTTGTTCTCAATACTGAGGCGGATGTCGTCGGTAACCTTAACTAGGGCCGTGACTGTACTATGTCCAGGGCGAAAACCGGATTGTAAGGGATTAAAAAGGTTATGTCTATTAAGATGTGCAGTAAGACTATCTACGAAATGTTCAATTATCCTGGAGAGATTCGGAAGGATAGAAATGGGTCAAAATTGGGAAAATGATGAAGGATTGGACACTATAGGGAGAGGGATAACGTTAGCATATTTCCAGATAGAAGTAAATACTCCCGATGAAAAAGGAAAATTGATGATGTGTGAAAGGACAGGTGAGATATAGTCCGCCACAAGCATAAGCATATCTAGGCTCAGGCCATCCTCACCAAAGGCTTTCGTCTTAATTGTCTTGAGAATGGCACGCGTCTCATCCGAAGAAAGCTCTAAGGCAGCACAGTCAGGATGTAGTACGCAGGGAAATTCTTGACACGAGTTGGTCTCAAAGGAGCGTGCTTGTCAGACGCCGCTTGTATGATAGAAGGTGCGCAGCTTATCGTCGACGTCAGAGGATGTTTCCATATCTTTCCAAGATATCTCACTCAAGTCAGAGAGAAGAGAAGTTGTCTCAGTTATAAAGGACAAGGCCTATATTTTAACATTAGAACAAAAAATATGTGTATTATTAGGGAAACAAAAACAGTAGGCGACAAACTATGAATTTTGAATTATATCATTGAATTTTGGGCGGGTGGGCGTGGCCCGTGGGCCCCGCGGTGGTGGAGTGTTGGCTTTTTGTGTTAATGTGTTTATGTGTTTGTCTTTGTGTTTTATGTTTTTGTGTATTGAGTTTTGGGTTTTGAGTTGTGGGTTTTGAGTTGTGGGTTTTGAGTTGTGGGTTTTGTGTTGTTGGTTTTGTGTTAGTGTTTGTGTTGTGTGTTTGTCTTGTGTGTGTTTGTCTTTTGAATTGAGTTTTGTCTTGTTAGTTGTATTTGTGTTTGTTTTGGTTTTTGTGATTAGTATCGGTGCTCGTTTTTGGGTTCGCCTAAAGGCTCTAGGACGAATTTGTCTTTTGTGACTGTATTTTAGAGTTCCGCGTGCGAGCGCTATCTTCTCGCAGCTCGGCCTTCGGCCTCACATGCTGGCGCGCCGGTCTTGGACGCTTCGGGCCTTCGGCCCTACGCGGAGCTTGGCTTTCGGCCTTCGCAGGGGTTCGAAGCTCACCGTCGGGCCTTCGGCCCGCCGGTTCGCTTATTAAGACAGTCGGGCAAAGGTGCTTGACCCTGACTGCCCTAAGTCGGGAAGTTGGGCTTAAACACGATCCAATAGTAAAAGTGTCCAGCGAACCTGAGGGCCGCAGGCCCCAAGGTGAGCGGGCTCGTGTTTAAGCGCCAACTTCATGCCTTCGGCCCTACGCGGAGCTCGGACTCCGGCCTTCGCTCGCCTCGACGCTACGCCGTCCAGCATGCGGCTCTCCGGCTACGCTTATAAGACAGTTGGACTTTTGGGTTGAGTTCAAGCGTCCTACACGCAGCTCGGCCTACGGCCTCGCGACTGGGGATTCCAAATGTCCTAAGTCGGGAAGTTGGGCTTAAACACGAGCCAATAGTAAAAGTGTCCAGCGAACCTGAGGGCCACAGGCCCGAAGGTGAGCGGCCGGACGTGTGACGCTCCCCCGGTCGTGTGACGCTCCGTGCCTTCGGCCCTACGCGGAGCTCAGTCTGCGGCCTTCACTCGCCTCGACGCTACGCCGTCAAGCCTGCGGCTCTCCGGCTACGCTTATTAAGAAAGTTGGACTTGTGGGTTGAGTTCATGCGTCCTACACGTAGCTCGGCCTACGGCCTCGCGACTGAGGATTCCGAGTGTCCTAAGTCTGAAAGTTGGGCTTAAACTCGAGCCAATAGTAAAAGTGTGCGGCCGCTCACCTTCGGGTCTGTGGCCCTCAGGTTCGCTAGACACTTTTACTCTTGGCTCGTGTTTAAGCGCCAACTTCCTCCGGTCGTGTGACGCTCCGTGCCTTCGGCCCTACGCGGAGCTCGGCCTCCAGCCTTCGCTCGCCTCGACGCTCCGCCGTCGAGCCTTCGGCTCTCAGCTACGCTTATTAAGACAGTTGGACTTTTGGATTGAGTTCATGCGTTCTGCACGCAGCTCGGCCTCCGGCCTCGCCTTAAATTTCTTGGGTATAAACGCTTGGACACTCTTGGTGAAGGCTCCGGGCCTTTGGCCCTCCGCCGGGGTCGGCCTGCAGCCTCCCAGCCTGAAGCTCGCCCTTCGGGCTCGCTTTAATTACTCGAAAAATGATTTTGCCTGTGCACGACGCCATTTTGGATTTTCCGAAAATGTTTTTTTACTATACTAATCTTGGGCTCTCTAGGTCCCCGCATGCCAAATCTCAGCGCGCTCGGACCATTTTGAAAAAAAAAAAAAGTCGGCCATTTAGAAAAAAAAATTACCATTCGTATTCTTTCACAGCCCTCTATGACATTTAGTCGAGCACCTCTCACCCATCTCTCACCGTTTAAAAGTTGCCATACAAACTTTGGGTGATGATTTTGGCCGCCATCTTGGATTTTTATGAAATTTTTATTGCTCATGACAATGTGTAAGTACAAATCTTTCGCCATGCTAAATCTCAGCGCGCTACGACCAACTTGAAAATCGGACGCCATTTTTAATCCGCCATTTTGAAAAAAAAATATCGCTTCAAAAACTATCAGCAGTTTTCAATGACATTTCGTCGAGCACCCCCCAGCTAGCTCTTACCGTTGAGTCGTGCCGTTTAACATTTTTTCGACCAAGAAAGGTAGACCAAAATCCGTCTTTTTCTGGACCTACAATTTCTACCTTCTATACGAATCTAAATTTTCTTTTTTTTTAAACCCCCCAGTTTAGAAATAAAACATCTATATATGAAATGAGTGGGGTTGCAGCTATATATATTCCGTCAGCGTCACACGACCGGGGGAAGTTGGCGCTTAAACACGAGCCAATAGTAAAAGTGTCCAGCGAACCTGAGGGCCACAGGCCCGAAGGTGAGCGGCCGGACACTTTTACTATTGGCTCGTGTTTAAGCCCAACTTCCCGACTTAGGACATTTGGAATCCCCAGTCACGAGGCCGTAGGCCGAGCTGCGTGTAGGACGCATGAACTCAACCCAAAATTCCAACTGTCTTAATGAGCGTAGCCGGAGAGCCGCAGGGACTTAGGGCAGTCACAGTCAAGCACCTATCCCCGACTGTCGACTGTCGACTGTGTTAATAAGCGAAGCGGCGGGCCGAAGGCCCGACGGTGAGCTTCGAAAACTCGCGAAGGCCGGAGGCCGAGCTCCACGTAGGGCCGAAGGCCCGAAGCGTCCAATACCGGCGCGCCAGCACGCGAGGCCGGAGGCCGAGCTGCGGGAAGATAGAGCTCGCACGCGGAACACTAAAAATAGTCACAAAAGACAAATTCCTCCTGGAGCCATTAAGGAAACCCAAAATTCAATACACAAAAACACTAAACACATAACTAAATACACAAAAACAATAAACACAAAAACAAAAAACACAGACATAAAAGCAAACACAAAAAAAAACGCGCACCCGCCCAAAGTTGTTTGATGAAATGATATAATCCAATTGTATAATTTTTCATAATATTGCATCAAACCCAGAACTCTAGGATTTGTTTTCTTGAAGTGGTTTGCATTCTTTGACCTCCACCATTTTACAGCTGCCAGATGTCCAAATCTAGAAATAAGCATAGTCTAGCAAACTGACTAGGGGGGTTTCGTTGCTCTCATTATTGTTTCATATCTAATGTGGCTCTAGCTCTCCGTCTAGTTATAAAATTTATAAATTACTTTTCATCACATTTGCTCGTCAAAAGTGATATTACACGCAGGCTTACAGAGCAGTTATGGCCGATTTACCTCCCACGGGAGGAAAAGTTTAGTTTTAAAATATACATAGAAACTTCACGTCAGTTGCGACTAAGGAGGTTTCATTCCCGCCAAGGTTTATATCCTATCTTGAAAATTTTGCTACAAACCAATTTTACTGGATATTAAAATTATACGGTAAGTACATTTAATTGCATTACATTTTAAATGTTCTTTTTCTTCAGTGACTTTACAATTCTTTTAACAAATTTAATTTTGAAAATCGATAGATACAATCTGTTACTGTAGATTTGAAAACTAAACGCAGTTCTTGGCATTATCTGTGGAAGAGTTTGTTGAAAAAAGTTGACAATCACTTATAGCGCAAATTATTCATTTTATTGTTGTTTTCAAAGCATATTTCGTTATTTAGGCACAAAAAAATAACTAAACATGACTTCCTCGTCAGAATCAAACTAAGATGGATGTGCATTAAAATCAACACCACCGGAATTGTTAAGTGCGGCTCAAGTGATCAACGACAATTTGCTTCCAGAAAAGTCAAAAGAAAAGTGTAAATAATCAAGCTTACGAAAACTTATTGAAATAGAAAGGCATTCTCGGAAAACGTTTTAATGGCTTAATTTTAATATTGAACAGTATTAATAAGTACTAATTGTACGATTAATTTGAACTTTAATAAATGATTTTTTTGTCATTTTTTTATTTGCTCGCAAATGTGATGGAAAACATTGTGTGTATCTCGGGTAGGAAGGGAATTACAAACTCGAGTCATCAAAAGCCCTCCACCTTCGGCGTCGGGCTTCTAATAGACTCGTTAGTAATTTCCTTCTTCCCACCCTTGGTGCACAATGTACTATTAGTTCCCTACAATTAACAAAAGTAATATTAACCAGCAGTACCATTAGGAGTTTCACTTTCACTCTCAATAGTAGTAGTAGTGGGTTCAATCATAGTTACAAAATCCCCAGAAGTCAGTTATGAAATCACTTCCTATATGTTAACCGGGCTATCGTTATTATAATTTATTATATTAACATCGTACAGTCGATGACAAAGAGATGTATACACTTTTGGACCTTATTACAACGCAATAAGGTCCAAAAGTGTATACATCTCTTTGTCCTCGACTGTACATAAAGTTATTATAGAGCTTATTTTCAACCACCAAATTCTCGCCTATTTTAATTGGAGGGAGGTTTTACAGTAGTAGTAGTTGTTAGTCTTGCCGTAAAAGTTGCATATACGCCTGGCTCGATGGTCAATGGGTTACCCTGTTCATCAGTGTAGTTATATGATTCATACAGTACAGGGGTAGTATTGGGAGCTTCCGTAGGTTCTTCAGTGACGTATGACTCGAATTCCGTTTCGTCTCCAAGATCTGCTACGTACATTTGGAAGAGTTTTGAGTTGTTGGCCATTTGGTTGTAGGTCATGTCTGGAAAACGTTAAAGTTTCTGTGAGAGAGAACAAGTTGTAATACAATTAATTGGTCAAAATGTGGATTTTTAGTAGTGGTTTAACCACCGGAACGTTCGATTTCTGAAGCAAGTACTTTTTAATTTTTCCAGCGTTGAAATTAGGTAATTTTATTGTAACATCGCTAGATGTATTTAAAGCATTCCCGTTAGTTGTTGCAGTTCATGCAATAATGCGTGACTGTGTAGGTGTAGTACTACAGTAACCATGCACTATCGTTCGATGGTTGTGCGGGAATGTCATTATTCATTCGATTGCAGCTACTGACTAATAAAGTAACACTTTTGGCCCTTGCGTCGAAATGTACTATTTTAGCAGTCACATTGCCAGCTAACATGGCCAGTAACATTACAATTACTTTTAGAAACGGGGTACTCCGTGCGTAGTAATGGCCGAAATGTCGGGAATTCCATAAAACTAATACCTATACGTGGTAAATACCACATTATTTTGTAATTCCTAAAGAAAATTAATTGAGTACAGTAATCTTTCAGCTCCTGTCAAGCAAACTGGCTTGACTTTGTACAGCAGTAGCTGTCAAATTACATTACTCAATTAAAAAAACTACTTTAATAGTTTTTGAAGTTGTAAAGCGTGGGGAAAGTTCAAATCCGCGCATTAGAGCTATTTACTTTATTTATTTATTTAATCTTTATTGCACATAAATGAAACTTAACGTACAAAAGGCAGTCTTAATGCCATAAGGCATTCTCTACCAGTCAACCTTTTAGGCAAAATTTGTAATTATGTGAATGTTTTCGTATAATTAACTATTATAATGAATTGCTGATGTTTATTTAATATTTCTGAATTAAATAATGTACATATTGCATTTTTTGTTTAATTCAATGGAAAAAATCTGTATAATATCATGTACCAACGGGTTCCCAACTGCATATCCAATTTATGCAATGTACCTATAATGTAATGTAAAAACTCTTTATTGTACAAAAACAAATAAAAATAATAATAATAATAGGAAAAAGTGATTTTTTATAAATGAATTCATTCATAAGTTGGGTACCTATGCAATTATGAACCAGATGGTACCTCATTGTACTTAATCCTTCGCAAAGTATGTCTGAAGCCACAAATTGCGTGGCCGCTTGAGCGGCGGCGACCGGCGTAGCGTTTGGCGCTGCGTTTTGGTATAGAATAAGCGGGTAGTTCGTCACCCTACCTCACCGGGTATCAAGATTCAGTACATATAGTGAATCGCAACTTAAAGAGTTATGCCTTGTTTGTTAGGGACTTGATAAGCTAAACCTGGAGCATTTGGAATACAGCCAACTTTTAGGGTGGCAAAAAAACCTCATCGTGGCAAGATGAAACTTATGCAAAAAACCTCGTGTATATGTCGCAGGGAAATGATTAAAACAGAGATTTGAACAAATCTCTAAGGGATATGATCAAATTACGCAGGATGTTAAAATGGAGACTCCATATCATCATTTTCCTAGAAAAATTCAGTAATTTCACCAAATCACTGACTCTGTTTAGTGGGAAGACAAAATCGGCCAAAAAACGCGACACGCTTTTTCATTTCACTAGATTTGTTTAGGAATTTGACAAAATCTCTAACCGCTACAGTAAGCTAAATAAGTTTAGTGAAATGATAAAGTCTCAACTGGAAGATGGTATATGGTGATTTGATTAAATCTCTGAACTGGTTTAGTGAAATGACGAAAGGAAGTACCGAATACAATATTTTACTTTACAGTTAAGCGATTTCATCAAATCTCTGACTAGATAAAGTGAAACAGATATTAAATCAGAGATTTTAACAAATCTCTAAGGGATATGATCAAATCACGCAGGATGTTAAAATGGAAAATCCATATCATCATTTCCCTAGAAAAATTCAGTCATTTCACCAAATCACTAACTCTGTTCAGTGGAAAGAGAAAATCGGCCGGTGCAGTATTTGTGAACATCCAGTGCATGCAACATGTGGAAGTACTGTTGGAGAGGAAGGTTAAGACTTAGTTGTTAAATTCCAATTTTGTCAAAGAGAAAGCAATGTTAGAGCTGAGAGGGAAAATGCAGCAAAATTTTTGAACATATACTAAAGAAAGATTGAAGATATAGACTAGATTACGTGAAATTGTTACATAAAATGTCAAAAGTAGGTATCAAAGTTGTTTATGCCATCAAAAACAAAACTTGTAAAAAAAACAAGTCTCGCAACTCAGTTCTTCTACCGTAAAAAGTTGTGAGATCCATCTAATACCAAGTCGGTTGATTTATTCAGTCCCTACTTAAGGGACCTACCGTCTTAAGTGTAATTAGCTAATCTAACAACATCTTATAGTGACCGTGAGCATGCACTGGATTTTCACAAATAACGCACCTTCCAATTATGTCTTTCCACTAAACAGAGTCAGTGATTTGGTAAAATGACTAAATTTTTCTAGGGAAATGATGATATGGATTCTCCGTCTTAACATCATGCGTGATTTGATCATATCCCTTAGAGATTTGTTAAAATCTTTGATTTAATATCTGTTTCACTTTATCTAGTCAGAGATTTGATAAAATCGCTTAACTGTAAAGTAAAATATTGTATTCGGTACTTTCTTTCGTCATTTCACTAAACCAGTTCAGAGATTTAATGAAATCACCATATACCATCTTCCAGTTGAGACTTTATCATTTCACTAAACTTGTTTAGCGAAATGATAAAACTAGTCGACTTTTTGAGTTCGTTTCATGAACTTACTGTAACGGTTAGGGATTTTGTCAAATTCCTAAACAAATCTAGTGAAATGAAAAAGCGTGTCGCGTTTCTTGGCCGATTTTGTCTTCCCACTAAACAGAGTCAGTGATTTGGTGAAAAATTCTGAATTTTTCTAGGGTAATGATGATATGGAGTCTCCATTTTAACATCCTGCGTAATTTGATCATATCCCTTAGAGATTTGTTCAAATCTCTGTTTTAATCATTTCCCTGCGACATATATATTACCCGTTAAGGTATTTTTTGTCATTTTTTGGCACCCTAAAAGTTGGCTGCATTCCCTAATGCTGCAGGCTTGGCTCTTCAAGTTCCTAACAAAAAAGGTGTAACTTTTTAAGTTGCAACTCGCAACTCGCTATATAATTATGCCAATCAACCAACTACCTTAGCTTAGTAGATAACAAATGCAAAAAACATAGAAGTGGTTCATTGAATGCCGCTGAAATCCTTTGGAAGCTCGCTGGTCACGTTGGCACCACCGGAAACTCGCCATTGAGGATTTACTTTAAGTACAGCAAAGAATAATTTTAAAGAAAAAACTGGCCAAGTGCGAGTCGGATTCGCGCACCGAGGGTTCCGTACAAACCTGTACGGAACCCTCGGTGTGGGTAGTAACTTTAAAAATATTTTTATTATATGATGTAACTAAAAATTTACGGTTTTCGCAATTTTTCCTTTATCTGTGCTATAAGACGTTGCTTGCAGCTGATATTGGGACCATATTTGTGCTACAAAAACGAGCTGTACGTGGCATTTATAAAATGCGCGGTCGAGCATCCGTAAGAGGAAAATTTGAAGAGGCAAATATTCTTACCGTAGCATCTCAATACGTACAGTCACCAGCATAAATATATGACTGTGGGCAGCGCTGTAAAAATATCTGATTCTCCATTGAGGGCAAAATTATATGACGACACTTCCACGGTAAAAATATGTGATGGTTATTGGCCGGCATAAACATCGTTTTGCATCGATCAGCATAAATATCGGATCCGTCCACTTAAAAATATCTGATTACCTATCAAAAGCAAAATTATGTGACTACTGCCACAGGCTTAATATCTAACCTCTGTGAAAGCTTTAACATCGGATGACAGGTCGACCGCATAAATATCTGACATAATAACAAAATCAAAACTATGTCATCAATATACAAAACCAAACCTTATCTAGCTGGTATAAAGCAGTAAATGGTATATGATGGTATGGTTGATATTCATCATGACGTTTAATAGATGTGATAAACCTTCTTATTACTATCCTATACTATCATTTAAAAAAAAAATTTACGTCAATATGGCATGTCACATTAGAAATAAACAAGTCAAATTATTATTATTTTGCATGGATTGCAACTCGTAATAATTAGATTAATTCAATGCCATGTACCTATAGCGCGTTTTATCAAATCTACGAGCAATTGAAGCATAGGATTATTTAAATATACGAAAAAATAGACCGCTCCATTAAATAATTAATCCATTGAGAGTTTATGTGAGTTGATTCTTGTGATACCTACGTACCTAATCAATAGGTTCTACCGACTTAATAATGCATTTGTAATTTAATATTGTTTTTAGATGAATGCCGTGAGATCATGGATTACTTGCAAGTGGAAGATGCAAAATCGACCATCCTAAAAATTTTGGCCGCATTTTTGAAAATACAGCTTAAGACTTATTCAGTATATAACCTGGAGGGCCCAGAATGGTCGAATTTATAATAATGAAGATAAATAGTGCAAAATAAAATTATTGAATATTGAATTGGTTTTATTGCATGTTGCAAGGCACCTGTCCGACAAGTGACAAGGAGGCAACAGGAGAGCAAAAAGCCAATCAGGGTTGGGCAAAAAATTGTGTATTAAAACTAAAGTAAAAAATTAGAACGTTAATCTTTATCATATAAACATGATTACGATTTCAATCATGAGCTTTCCAATCAGATTGAGCACTGACATGAGTAAATCATGACGATTTTCAGTTTCTATCATGATTAGGTACTTAGCTGAAGTGATAACATTAGTAAGACAGATGCTTAGTTAAACTAACGATTTAGTTGTTTTAATGATGTTTTAAACAGGATTAGATTTGGCATATCTACTAGCTCCATTATTTTTTCCCTGACGGAACAGAGGCGGTACGAGCAAGGTCAGTGTCAATAGAAAAGTAAAATAAGGTAAGCAAATATGTCTGAATTTGTATGCAAGAAAGGCATTTGAAACATGACAAAATAACATTAAAGAAATCTGTTTTCACTAAAATATGTAAATAATAAGTTTGTGTATGAATTGACAAAAAGAAACATAATTGTTCTTTAAAAAAGTGTAATTGTGAAGCAATGAAGGTAAATAAATGTGTTTGGTTACATTATTTTACTTTTCTATTCACACCGACCTTATATACATTTAGGATAAATGGCTATTTATGACAATATATTGGTAAAGGTATCACTTGGTGGTTGGCGCTTACGTCATAAAATGTATTATACAGATTCAATATTGTATTCGAGCAAAAAAACGTATGTGCCAGCTGCCAAATGGTACCTTTACCAAAATATCGACACATTTGTTTGTAAATTTTTTGGTATGTGTACAAATTAATGCTCCCATTAAACTTTGAAACGGCCCGTTCGATTTCATTGCAGTTTTCGGTTACGGGAAAGGGTACCTATCACACTGCTGCGGTTTCCGCATGCGGCAACGACGTTCGAGTGAGATAGCGCTTTGCATATGTATAGTGCTGTTTCCTTGACGGGTGACTGATATATGTGTCAAAACGTTTAGTTTAAAAGCTAATACCGAGTAATATGGCTGTGATATGCAGATTAACGGACAGATGGGCGGGCGGGTCGCATACGGCGTATATTTATTTATTTATTTAAACTTTATGGCACAACAAGTTATAATGTACAAATGGCGGACTTAATGCCAAATGGCATTCTCTACCAGTCAACAAACAGAGACTTAAGTTGGTGCAGGAAGAAAATTTAATTGTTAGAGAATTCTTATCGTAAAGCAAAACTTATTAAACATATATTTACAATAAATTAAAGCTTACATATATATATGGTTACATACTACTACTTATATTCAAGAAATCTCAATCAAAGGTCTAATATATGTGCCGCTACTTAGTTGTGTAGTAAAAAATATGTTTAAGGGGAGCACTCCATACATGCAACTAAATGTTAAAAGGATTTTTGGAGTTTGACCTTGCATAACTTCAGGCCCAGACACGAGATTTTCCGAGATTTTAGAGATAACGTTAAAAACATCATAATGAAAGTATATAAGAGTTTCTAGCGTATTATCTCTGATTCCGAGGGTTACCTTAATATGCTTAGGCTAATTTGAATTCTATTTTTATTCCCGATATAAAAAAAAGGAGTTGGGTTCTACAATATCTACCCATTCTATTTGGTTTTGGACGAATGTAATAATTTAATTTGGTAGATTATGTGGTAAATTCTCAATCTATCAAAATTTGTATTAAAATTAAATCAAAATTGATGATAATGTAAATGACCAAGTCAGATTAGGGCAGATTGAGCGGTCGTCTTAGTAACTGCAATAAAAACTAGAATTTATCGAGAATACTGATGTTTACCTCAATATCTGATCACATCTATATCGTAGAGTCAGAATCAGAATCAGAAAGCCATTTATTAAATGTATAAATACCTAGTCGGTTACTAAGTTCTGTTACTAGAGTTTTCACTAAATAAATAGGAATAGGTAGCAAAATTTTAATTATTCATGTACATAAATTAAAAGCTTATTTAACAGTCAATAGATTACAATATATTGAATTAAAAACTATTGTCGCAGTTTTCCAGAATTCTTTATAACACTCGGAAAAAGGCGTGAAAAATATACGTCAAAAGTACGCTCCTTGTTCATGTTGATTTTAAATCCTATTTATTTTTAATCACGTTTAAGACGCTTTAGTCTTGCACAATTCGGTAGCTATATTCTTTAGCTTCAATTTGGTGTATGTATAGTTCACGTGGGTCTATCCGATAAAATACTAGACTATACGCTGCAAGTCTGCTTGTTCCATAGCAGTCTAAATCTATGTCTTTTGTGCAAAACTTAAAAATAGGCAATGTTTCAAATGGGAATATCTGTGGGATAAAATCGCAAGAAAATTAAATGGTGGTCACGCAATTACTTCTAATAAACAGGTTTCTTACAAACAAGCAATGGAACCTTCTAAACAAAGGTGCAATATTTATTTGATGTACTTTTGTAAAGTGTCATTTTCTTAAATTTACCGCGTGTTTGCGTCTTCAGGCAATCTTGTGCTTTACAAGGATTTTCAATAAATTTCCCATCTGATTTGTATATTATTATACCATATTATGTTCATAACAAATTAGGCTATTAAATAATTACTTTAAATTTTTATTTTAAACTTTATTTTATATTTTATCAGTCAGAAATCTGGTAACAGAACTTAGTAACCAACTAGGTACATACATCAATTCAATTTAACATACTAACTATTTATACAATTAATAACTAGATAAAATTGTTTTGAAATGACCTCTCCTTCGATGAAGGAGGGATGGTAATAAGACTCCATGGGTTACCAGCCCTTCTAGGAGAATTTGAATTAATTACTTCGTATCGTATATCGTAGAGTAGTTGCCTAAAATTATTTATTTACAAGAAAAACCGGCCAAGTGCGAGGCGGACTCGCGCACCGAGGGTTCCGTACAAACCTATAACAAGCAAAAGTTGTAGTATGTTTATTACTAATTTCAATTTAATACCTCTACGCGTTTACGAGGAAAAACGTAGTAAGTTTAAAATTTTAAAAAATATGTTTTGTATGATTTTACTAAAAATGTCTACTTTTTGTAATTTTTCCATTGTCTATGCTATATAACGTTGCTTCGTGCCAAATTTCAAGTTTCTGAGTTCACGCGAAGTACCCCGTAGGTTTTGCGAGTGCCGAAAACTGTAAAATTTGCAGCATAAACGACTGTATCTTTTGATTGCGTTGGCTTTTATGTTTGATTTTTTCACAGCTCCAAGGGACAATGGACCTGAGTATTTGATATAAATTTCAGCTTAATACCTCCACGCGTTCCTGAGAAAAATGGTCTTGACAGACAGACAGACAGAAAGACGGACAACAAAGTGATCCTATAAGGGTTCCGTTTTTTCCTTTCGAGGCACGGAACCCTAAAAAACGACGAAGCCATTTTCAACCTCATATATATGTAGTCCACAATAGAGCATTCACTATTAACTGTTCATTGATTTCAATTTGAAAGACGTAGGTAAATAAAAAATAAATAAATAAAGCAGTTAGATAAGACTAACAAAATCCTCCCACACTTTTCGTTACCTATATTATGATTTAGTTGCTATCAGATAGGTCTATTTTGCAGAAACCTTTTTAGCTTGACAGGATTTTTACAAACCACTTTTTTTAATTAAATTACTCGCTATGCAAAATGTATAATAACGAAAATTTCTACAATTCAGAATAAATGAATGAATGAATGCATTTATTTCGAGTAACTGTGACTCATACATGTTGTTAGTTAACTTAAAAAACTAATCCTTAGCGACTAGGTTTAGTAACTATATTCCATATATTTACATTACTAACTACACTATATACAAATACATTTTAATATCTACAACATATTAATTTATTTAGACCAACATAGGTATGGTATCATCTATTTTGATCTAAATTTAGCAAATGCCATTATTTGCCCTATCCAATGCGACTGGATCTTGCAGTCGTACTTATCGACAATCACACTCAGGATGCTATTGGGACTATGCCGGCATCGGTACATCATCGACGGGATTTTTTTACGCAAGATGGCCTGAAAACCGTCCGTGCGCGCCTCGGCGAACACACCCGAAGCACTGCACCACCTTGGTAATCCCAGCAACATCCTGAATGCGTTGTTATACTGCACACGCAGGGCCTCATAGGCTCTTTTTGTATACTTAACCCACAGGCTGCTCGAGTAAAATGATTGGCTCGAGTAAATGGCTCGAATTGGCTCGAATAAAGGCCTTATATCCTTGTAATAATGTAAATCAACTTAAAAATATTCCAATCATATTAAACGAATCATGATTGACTTTAGTAGATTAGCATTACTTTAGTTTAAATCAGCACCCGTCGTTAATGATATATTCTTGGCGAAATTACTTGATTGTTTTGTGTTATGATTTAATCAGCGATGATTTAATAATGATAATTTTTAATCAAATCACCGACTTCAATTATGAGTCCCCAACTCTGGAGCCAATGAACTTTGGCATCACACACGAATCGTAGAAATAAATCATTTTTAGCTACCATAGACAAATTTAAGCATTTACCCAGAGGTAAATCAGAATTTTGTCTACGAATTGATGAATTCAGAACTGAATTCAGATCAAGTGTGTGGAGTGCCGAATACGGTTAACAGCGATCCAGACGTCATGTTGGTGCCATTACGCGGTGAGTATAAACCCCTTTATCTCAGTCACTCGCCGGATTTCAAATGGGTGAATCTGCCATTGCCGGTGTAGAACTACATTTACGAATGGATGTGCGAAACTGTGAATATTTTATGACATTCGTGCTTTTTCGATTAGAAATCTATTATACTCTCGTTTGCAATATTTCACTTACCTCCCGGTGGTGAGTGTTCCCTAGGGAGTTATGGACTTTATACTAATTAATTAATTTATTTATGATTTACTAGCTTTTTCCCGCGGCTTCGCTCGCATTAAATTCGGGGTAACACGGTTGCCCTTTGCCCCCCGGAATGCTCCATACAAACTTCCACCCCCCATTTTAGGGAAGTGGGGGGTTAGAAAGAGACAAAAAGTAGCCTATGTCACTCCCCATCCCTTCAACTATCTCCACTTAAAAAAATCACGTCAATTCATCGCCCCGTTTTGCCGTGAAAGACGGACAAACAAACAAATACACACACTTTCCCATTTATAATATTAGTATGGATTTAGATATTTTTTGACACATTTTTTTTTCACAAGAGTGATGAATAATTCGTAAGAATATTGCAAAATTGAGTAACAAGGACCGTGAACAAAACAAAAATTAACCTGGTATTGTATGACTAGTTAGATATTATTATGTGTCGCCGGGAAGTTATATCATAAAAATACTACCCGTAAATGTTCAAAGTAATGTATTAAATAAACAGTACTGCTTCTTTAAATAAACAATTTATTTACCCTATATACGTAAATCAACCGTTAACAATGTTGGCGCGATTTTTTTCTTTAATTTAATAAAATAAAATATCGCTTCTCGCAGATTGACGGCAGTCGCACCGAGTCCTAACTGTATGAATAAATCGTAAATATTGTAATGAAGCTTTTAATGCAATGAAACATATGAATTTTAATGTGTCAAATTCGTGATAGAAAATGTGAGATAGACATATGCAATGACAGTTCAATGACAAGTCTGCACTCTTTTCGTGAATTGTCAAATAGCTTTTTACAATTAAGACCTCTATGCCAGCCAAATAGGGTTTGGTTTTGTATATTGATGATTTTGATTTTGTTATTATGCCAGATATTTATGCGGTCGACCTGTCATCCGATGTTAAAGCTTTCACAGAGGTTAGATATTTATGCCGGTGGCAGTAGTCACATAATTCTGATTTAGATGGGTAATCAGATATTTTTAAGCGGCCGGATCCGATATTTATGCTGATCGATGCAAAACGATGTTTATGCCGGCCACAATGCATCACATATTTTTACCATGGAAGTGTCGTCATATACTTTTGCCCTCAATGGAGAATCAGATATTTTTGCAGGGCTGCCCATAGTCATATATTTATGCTGGTGACTGTACTTGAAAACATTATGTATGTGCGGAAAAACATCCATAAATTCAAGCTCAACAGTGATATCCATAACTATAACACTAGAAATAAAGATAAGATTGCTGAGCCTGGCCACCGCCTCGGTAAGGTTCGTACGTCTTTTGCTGGGAACTGTACACGTTTTTATAACAAAGTCCCCGCTGATGTAGTGAATTTGCCACTAAATAAATTCAAGTCTTATGTTAAGCGCTATTTGTTGAGGAGAGAGTACTATACTTTAAAGGAATTCATTGAGGATAACGATGCCTTTAAGCCTGTAGCTTGATATAGTTAGTACAATACAAATTGAGAAATTATTAGGTACATTACTCTATGAAGCAGCTTTACTAGTGTCCAGTATTACCTGTTTTTCATTTTTATTTTATTTTGTTTTTATTTAGTATTTGGACACTTGGAGACGTTATACATCTCTAAGTCTTGCATTCGCAAATATTTATATGTATAGATATATATTTAATGATCCCGACGCTTAGAGACATGTACATCTCTATGTCACTTTTATATTGTAATTTAGTTCACGCATGTAAAATACGAGCACAGAATATTGTTTCTCACCAGACTAAACATGGCTAGTTTTTATTAATTAATAAAGCCCGCCAGCTTGAACATGTCATGCTCGCTTAAAAGGCTCTGCTTATGGTGGCGTCGTTGATCGGGTCGCCACTTTCCCGAAGAAAGGTTGAGGGAGGCGATGGCTGAGATATGCGTCATACTCGTGAACGGGTGCTGTTTGTGGAGACCGGTCTGTTTAGGCTAACTGGGGCAACACATTTACGTAACTTTTTATTAATCATATTTAATTTTAGTTTAATTGGCTTTAGACACAACATTCGGTGCTTGATTATCCATATTTTTTTATTATATAAAATATATAGATCAAGACTCTTGGAGACCTTATACATCTCTAAGTATAATTTAGAAATAGTATGTTTATTGTATACTAGAATCACTTAAGTACTTTTTTTTATATTATTTAAATTCAAAGTTTGTTTCTAACTGTTGATGATGGATTATTATAATTTGGAAATTTATGTAGAAGACACAGTTCAGGTAAGAAAGTATATCAAACTTGTATGTAATTTATTTTCAATAGTCAGATTTGGACTCATCTTTTTTCTTTGGTATTTTTCTTAAACTATAACCTATTGTTGGTTAATCTAACCTTGGTTTGATATGTTTTCTTATAGAACAACGCACTTATATGTATTGTTTAGTTTTGATGTACTGTTGTTTTGAAAAAATAAGTCCCGCCGAGTTTCTTGCCGGACATAATTCTTCTCGGGTCAGAGGTGTAGGGTTAGAACCGGTGTAGTTTGATTTTTTTCTCTCTCTTTTACTTTGACGTGTAAAAGTGCCCTTGTGGCCTACTTACTGAATAAATGTTTGAGTTTGAGTTTGAGTTTGACTTCGTACCAAATTTCAAGATTCTGAGTTCACGGGAAGTACCCTGTAGGTTTTGATTCCCTTGCGAGTTTCAAAAATTTGCGGCATAAACGGCTGTATCTTTTGATTGCATTGGCTTAAAATCTGATTTTTTTCACAGCTCCAAGGGACAGTAGACCTGAGCATTTGATATAAATTTCAGCTTGATACCTCCACGCGTTCCTGAGAAAAAGGGTCTTGACAGACAGACAGACGGACGGACGGACGGACAACAAAGTGATCCTATAAGGGTTCCGTTAATTCCTTTGGTTTTCCGAGGTACGGAACCCTAAAAAATAACCGGCTTAGGCTACTCCACCTTTCCAAGATCAAACGACGACTGAGATACTGTAAAAACTACTCAGATCCCCTATAGAGGTAGAAGTTTCTGACCTGTCCCTTTTCACTGTGTGCATAATTGTGGCGCCATCTCTTGAGCAGTGGGTACAACTTTATTTTTATTTTTATGAACGGCTTGGACTCATTGCTTATATGAAATGTATCTGGCAGCTTCACTATTTTGACAGTTGACCGAGTTGAGGTGATATAGGTGATGTCAATTATTTTATAATTTGATATACAAGAGCCCTTTGCAGTTTAATTTCTTGTCACATTGCATTGATGTATTATAATATAAATGAACTATCTAGAACAAATTTTGTGCGCCATGTTTGGCGGTTGACAGCTGTCACTGAATCAAAGAATAGCTTTAACAAAACAGACGTGACACTGTTTTGTCAAAAATCATATTCTACCTAAACTTTTGTAAGGAAACGTAACTAACTAAATTATTGTTTCATTTATACCTAATGTTTATTTTGCTCCTTACCCTAGAGTTTTAGGAACGAATGGAGAATACTATTTTTGCCGACAAGCGCGTTTCAATACGAACTTTGAGGATTAATTATCCTGCAATTAATTTTGTATTAAGCAAAACGTCTGCTAACGATACCACAATGCTTAGAAAAAAAATGGAAAAGTAGAAAAATCCACTGCCTCAGGCGAGACTCGAACTCGCGACTCTGGGATACATGCCCATCGCTCTGACCAACTGAGCTACTGAGACACACCTGATGGCTGCGAATTTCTCCACTATATCCCATATGCGTCTTAGGGGGACGCCTAGTGACATCTGCCGAAGAAGTCTTACACTTCTCAACCGGCCATCGGAGTCCCAAGTTGTATTGAGAATTCACCGATAACAATGCGCTACCCCATACTACAATTAATTTTGTATTAAGCAGAATGTCTGCTAACGATACCACAATGCTTAGGAAAAATGGAAAAGTCGAAAAATCCACTGCCTCAGGCGAGACTCGAACTCGCGACTCTGGGATACATGCCCATCGCTCTGACCAACTGAGCTACTGAGACAGCCAAAAAAATTCGCAGCCATCAGGTGTGTCTCAGTAGCTCAGTTGGTCAGAGCGATGGGCATGTATCCCAGAGTCGCGAGTTCGAGTCTCGCCTGAGGCAGTGGATTTTTCTACTTTTCCATTTTTTCTAAGCATTGTTAATTATCCTTGATATTTACTTAAATGACATTGATTTCCTCGCACGGATGAAAAAATACATTGTGTAAGTACTTATTTTAAATTCAAATTATAAAAACCTTTTCTTATTTTTTACTCGCATTAACAATTTTCGCAATAATGAATTAAACATTACCTAACGTACTTGTTTATTACGTAAATATTTTTATACTGAGTACTAGTAGTAGTATTAAACAATAATAATATATCAAGTGTTGGTACATATGTTGTGTTACTTCTGCGACATTAATCTGTGCGACAAGCAATATGGCGTCGCATCGCACCGCCAACATTAATATTTTAAATTAATGTAAAACCAAACTTTGCACTTAATTACCTATGGAATGTAAGTCCGTGGCTTTTATTACTATTTTTAGAATAATTTTTACAGTTTTTTATCATGCACACCTACCGCAAGAGCAGTTACTAGTACTGTACTAGCCTGCCGATGGTCGGGGAGTAATTTTAGAATTTCTCTATACACAGTCTGCCGTTCAGTATGTAAAGAAAATTGAGAAATTGTCCCAGCCGCGCTACATATGCCTTAGATAGAGCATTCAACCCGGAGTACCCGTGTCTGTCATATTCTATACAAACAAAATGCTGCCGATTTTTGCGGGGAAATGTATGGCTATTCGTACGTAACGTACAAATATCCACGTCAGCAAAAGGTCAGTCTATAATGACGTATATATGACCGCCGGTCATACAAGGAAAAAAAATTCGCGCAAAAATTTTTGTTGTATGGAGGGTTGGCTGGCTGCGACGTGTCCCATACAAAAAATAAATTATTCGCGTCGAAAAAAAATTTCTCCTACTTTTTTTTTGTCGCAATACGACGCCAATTATGCCCTTAAAAGGATCACCAGTATTTTTGTTACACCCTGTATGTTTTCGGCAGAGAGGAACGCCTGTCAATGGCGACTCCGGTTGGTTGAATACTCTAAGACACACGGCAACCTAGCAGGGCGGCAGATACGATCTTCGAGTAGCTAGGAAGGTCTTGCGCCGCTGCCACAAGCCCAATTTAAAAATTGCCCCTGCCCTCCTGCATTACAATTAAGGGGGCAATTACGATCCAACTGAAATATTGCCCCTGCAGCAGGTGTGTGAGTAGCCGAAGACCTGTTTAAACTCACCAACATAAAGGTTCTTGTCCCACACGACTGGCGAACAGTACCCCATGTACGCAATCGCCCAAACTGAAATACAGAGGCACGGATAATAGAGGTAAAAGGATTGGTATGTCATATAGGGGAACGGTCGAAAAAGTGTCCAACTGTAAGCAGTAAACAATAGTTCCAAATCTCTCCGGGTGGCGCTAGGTATAGTTGAGCGTATGAAATGAACTTTATATAGTAAATGCCTAAAAATGTAAATATTCAAATGCTGCATTAAATAATTAAGATTGCGTACGTCATTTAATTAATATTTCAAATTAATTAACGATATTTAATACTTATATGACGTTCTAAATAAAATTAATATTCAGAGTGTTTTTCTTCTCCGCAAATAATGATTTTGCATTTACGTATGGATTTTAATTTTTTTTATATCAAAAATCGTAATATGCATAATAACAAATATCCGTTTAAAATAAAATTAAATAACGGCCTGACTGGGATTCGAACCACGGACCCTCTGCTTCGTAGGCAGGGTCACTACCGACCGGGCTAGAAATGTATGCTCATGCTGTTGTGGGGCCATCAGTTTAACGCCTTTTGGCGGACACTTTTGTAACATAGAGATTGACATCTTCCATATATGTACTTACAGAGGAAATGTAAGAGGCTATCAGCCTTCAGATTGACGTTACCAATTTAATAAATAATAACGTAAGTACTATAAAGATGCGACCACACCGCTGCTTAAAATACGGTGATGCTACGGAATCGCAGTGACGCATCGTATTCGTACCGTTTTAATCGCATGCCCTCCACACCGCTGCTCAAAATACGCTGACGGTACGGAATCGCAATGACGTGCCGTAAACGTCACGATTTTAACGCATGCTCTCCACACCGCTGCTTGAAATACGCAGACATTGAGCTACGTCAAAATATTTAGTACTAGCTGTGCCCGCGGCTCCGCCCGCGTGGAATTCGGTCTGTGTCAGTAAGGGGCTAATTCACCCCTAATTTCTCTCCCGCTACCCTGGAGGCGGAACTTGAAGTAAAGTTGACAGATGGATACGCTAGAGGACAGTAGTCCTAATAAAATATTTTACAATTACCACTAAATGAAACTACACTCATAAATGAATCCTTTTTTTTATTAAATTTTTTTGGCATGATTTAAACGACATAGAGAGTATAGTAGGTGTATATCGGACGATACAGGACCACTTTTGTTTTTATACGTTTATGTCTACTGCAAATATCATCCAAATCGATCCTCCCGTCAAATCAGTCAAAGCATGAAAGGTAAGAACAGGCGCGGTTGAAATGGGGGGGGGGGGTGTCACAAATGCAGAAATGATTTTTTTCTATTTGAGGTGCACTTGGAGGAGGGTGCAAATTTAACTCAATCGAGTGTAGTGGCTACCCCCCCCCCCCCCCTTTTAGACGTTGAATTTTTATAGGCTACGTATAACCTGGCTGGGGATTTTCTGGAATTGGAATTAGTAATCCTTAAGGGGTGATTTCCGGGATAACAATGCAAAAAAAACCGGCCAAGAGCATGTCGGGCGATGCTCCGTGTAGAGTTTCGTAGATGCTGCCCTGTTACAAAACATCCGTTCAAAAGGTCGTTTATTTGGCGGCGCTTACGTCATTTTACTATTCGGCACTTCCTTTCACTATGCGTTTTTGACTAATAATTCAGAAACGGCTGGACCGATTTTATTCAATATAGTTTTTATTGAAAGTTCTTATCAGGCCTCACCAAATTTCAGCTTTCTAGTGCGAACGGTAACTGAGCTAGACCGCGGACAGGACGGACATGGCGATATAACTGTCACGTAATAAGGCCTAATTATGTACAGAAGCATACACTGCTTTACCTACACACATATTAAAAATCCATTGAAACCATTAGAATGACCGCCATTACACCGCCATGACCAACATTATTGCGCCGGCGGTCGGGGGGGCGAATTTTCATTACGTTACCGTAGGTAATGAATTTTCATACGTTTTTACCACACTGTCACAGATAATACACTGATCTTACGTTACTGGTTGCAATAATGTTGGTAATTAATTAATTACATACGGTTCTGAACGAGGAATAGAGGATTTATGATATTGGTGTAGATCAAGATATTTATTCGTCAATGTAAGCACATTACAATGCACTAATGAACGTCAGAGAAAAATAAAATACGTGAGTGTCGTGGAAAGTATGTGAATCGAGTGCGATTGGAACGAAGTTATGTTATTTAATTTTATTTAATTTTGACTTTTTCGTAAATTTTGTAGTTTTAATTTTGCATTTTTTTGAAATTTTGGATGATTTGGAAATTTTGGAAATTTTGAAAATTTTGGATATTTTGGAAATTTTGGAAATTTTGGAAATCTTGGAAATCTTAGAAATTTTGGAAATTTTGGAAATTTTGGAAATTTTGACATTTTTAAAATTCTCGACTTTTTTCACTTTGTCACTTCTCAATTTCACTACACTTCACTTCAATTTATTCTATTTTATATATTTTTTATTCCATTCCATTTTACATGTTTCTCAATGGTATGGGTGTCGCGTTTTCGTGACGTGACGCTTTTTCGTGACTGTCACGTGACTTTTTTTCACCTTGGCCGGATCCGCGAACCGTCCGATAAGGATCTTCGTTCTAAAACTACCACCGGTTCTAACCCTACACCTCTGGCCCAAGAAGTATTATGACCGAAAAGAAATTCGACGGGACTTATTTTTTGTCAAAACAGTAATACATTAAAGATACAGAATAAGGCGTAGTTCTTCAAGAAGACATATCAAAACAGGTTGAGAGACAGATAATGTACCTATTGTTTAATTATAGAGAAAAATAAATCCTAATCTGACTGCTTCACAAAAAGTTTGATATGTTTATCTACACTCACATTGTAAGTTCTCTAAAACGTGTTCGAAAACGGTAGGCAATGCTAGCATTACCACAACCGATTTTACTATGATAAGCTTTTTATCTGTATCAGTAACGTAATTTTAACTTTACATGCTCAAATATTGATGTGTTATGATATGCGCGGCCGCCGATACGCGACCGCCGGCACAATCGAGTTGGCCATGGCGGTGCAATGGCGGCCATTCTATGGTTTCCGAATAATGCATTTAGGATAAATAATATGAGTGTAGATAAATCAGTGTATGCAACTGTACGTAATTAGGCCTTAAAACACTCGTGTGATCTTATTATGAAAACCACACTCATGTTTTAAGGACCCTTATTACGTAACAGTTACATAAACTACTATTTCCTACCTAAACGGTGTCCTATAAATGTTAGATGATTTTGTAGTAGTTTTTTGGTTTGGGCCATGCATCTTTGTACGTCATATATAGTCCTCGAACCTGCAATAACCCTTTGACATTCATGACATTTTCAAATATTTCTTAAGAATGGGTAAAGGTAAATTTAAAGCATCGACGGGTAACAGGCGTCACTTCCATTCTTTTTTAAATTTTTTGGACCTACGGTTCGAAAGTAAGATGGGGGGGGGGGTTTGAAAAAGAAACTATCCTTTGTCATTTCTCGAGACCCATACTATCTCTATACCAATTTTCATCTAAATCAGTTCAGCGGTAAAAAATTCCTCATACCACCTTCCAACCCCCTTTTCACCCCCACAAGGGTTTGAAAACTATCCTTTGACGTTTCTCGAGACTCAAATTATCTCCATACTCATTTCTATCTAAATCGTTTCAGCGGTTAAAAATTCTCCATACAAACTTTCAACCCCATTTTCACCCCCACCAGGGTTGATTTTCGGGATTAAAACTATATATTATCCTTTACCAGGACTCAAACTATATCTATACAAAATTTCATCAAAATCCGTTCAGCCGTTTTCACGTGATGCGCGGTCAAATAAACAGACAAACAGATAAACAGATAAACAGATAAACAGACAAACAGATAAACAGACAAAAATTCTAAAAATTATTGGAACGTGTTCTGTTATCGATTCTAAGTATCCCCAGCCAACTTTTTTTCGATTATCTTCCATGTACAGACTTTCGACCCTCTTCAGCTTTATTATATGTATAGATGGGGCACGTCACGGCGTACACGTTGCGTCTGCATATTTCGAGCAGCGGTGTGGAGGGCAAGCGATAAAAACGGTACGGATACGATGCGTCACTGCGATTCCGTAACGTCGCCGTATTTTAAGCAGCGGTGTGGAGGGCATGCGATTAAAACGGTGCGGGTACGATGCGTCACTGCCATTCCGTAACGTCGCCGTATTTTAAGCAGCGATGTGGTCGCACCTTAAAGGATTGCCGCTTGTGACGCCAACATGGCGAATGTGTCTTGAGAATAGATTTTTGTTTTTTGTTCATTTCCGTTGTTCAGTGTGTAATATATAGCTTATTGTGCGGTGACCTGACGAACAAGCGTGCAGCTAATGAATAATTAGTTTCAAAACTAATTAGCTATAGTATATTGTACAGACATGAAAGATATGTGTACACTTTTGTATCTTAATCTTTTGTTTTTTTTTTGTTTAGTTTTTTTTTATCCTAGGGCTACTGGACTGACGTCGACTGTAGTTGCTCCAACAGCAATAGAACTCCATCAGAACTGCCGTCAGACTTCCAGTTTAAATATTGCTGTCCGTCTGTACCGCATTTCAAGCAACAGCGTAATGCCTGTTTCAGGAAACAAAAGCTCTGAGCGATATCGCTCTTTTAGCGCTGTCAGCGGTGAGCGTGTGAAACAAATGTATGAGATCCCTTGACACGTTCACGATGTTTCGCGTAAATGAGAGCGGTTTTTCGTGAATGAGACGTTTTTCTTGTACTCGAGGCAACAGAGGATGATGGAGGGATAGTCTTATAAACATTACTTACAGTCCAACATTTTTATACAGTTCTGGAACTCCATATCGCAGTAGGTTCCAAAACTCCTGTACACGTACTCAATGGTGCGCCCGCAGATCCACCCGGTCCTACAAATAAGGATTTTTATCCAGGTGATGATCTAGATCTAGAGATGCAGGCGCTTACGCATTCATTGCGCGAATACAATGTTGAATCTGTACTACGTATAACGTAACCGCCTTTCGCAAAATGGCCTTTTAAAAAAAAAACACAATTTTTTATATGTAACTTACGCATGAGCATAAAGGCGATTTTATTTAATGTTGTATAAGGGCCACTTGATTTAATTATCTACACAACTTTTTAGGATTCCGTTCCTCAAAAGGATAAAACGGAACCATTAGACGCGTTCAGAATAGTAGTATCTAACAATGTCACAATATGATTTAAAAAAAAAATGGAGTTCCAATGTATGCGACTTTAGCCGACGATTTGCAATATAGAAACTGGAAAAGTAATAAGCACTAGTGCGCGAGACCAAACATTAACTACTAAAACCGGCCAAGGGCGTATCGGACCACGCATAATGGAGGGTTCTAATAAGGTCGTATCTGTTACCTATGGAAGAAGTATTTTGGGAATAACTCAAAAATGGCTGAGCCGATAATTTTCAAAACATTTTTCGTAGAAAGTATGTAAGAATGCGATTTTTCTCAATTTTTTGTCATATTTTTGGGACTTAAGGATGTTTCACGCTGTACCATGCGTATACAGAACGTCACGTGACGTCCGAGGATCACGTGACGCAAATTTAGCTAGTGTATGGAGCGCCCCCCCTAAAATATTTTTTTCTGCAATTTTACTACACAACTAAATAGCGGCATACAAAATACACCTTATGTCTAAATTTTATTAAGATTATTTTAATAGTTTCCGAGTAAAATGGCTGTGACATACGGTCGGACGGACGGACAGACGGACATGACGAATCTATAAGGGTTCGGTTTTTGCTATTTTGGCTACGGAACCCTAAAAAGCCACTTTTTTAGTAAATGACATAAATAGGATATTACAGATATTTGCTACAGTCTACATTAAAAGGTACGTATGTACCTTTTACTTCCGTTGTACCTACATTGTACAGATTCTATATGGTATTCGAGCAATCAAAGCGGCCGCAAAAAAGGTACCCTTTGATTTAGATTGTCACATTTATTTTGTACTTACGTGTAAGCTTTCATGCACCGAAATCTCATATAATCACATCGGTGCTTTGTCAGGTTCCAGAATATTCTAGGAGTTCGTGGAGTGGGCCGTCGGTACCTAAAAAAACAATTATTATTAATAACACAATCAAAATACGACAAAACTCGAGATCCGCCGGACAGTTTTGAAATTTGGTGTGTATGTTGATTAGAGGTCCCGTTTTATTGTCCACACCATTTGACATTTGAGGACCTCGAGGAACCGCCAGCACCTTGGAAAATATCCTCCATCCTGAAGAAATTCGCTTTTCCCCCCGAATCTACGCATGCTATGAAAATATGATCTAGGACAATATTAAAGCTCATTAAATTCTACTTAGAAACATGCGTACTCTTTTGCTGAAAAATGAACCTCCTTAGAGATAACACTTGAGGAAGTGAGGTGTATCGTCAATGCCTTTCCAGGGGATATTCTCATGATATGAAACTTGTGAGAATACAAAGTTAACGTTTATTTATAGTTTTGTATGTCAGCTACACTAATATCAACATTTTAACCGACTGCGACAAAAACAGTAAGTAAGTTAATGGTTTCGAAACTGAAAACTGAATACACCCTGTAGCCTAGGATGCTAAGCGGATTT
Source organism: Pammene aurita (assembly GCA_947086415.1). NCBI lineage: Eukaryota > Metazoa > Arthropoda > Insecta > Lepidoptera > Tortricidae > Pammene > Pammene aurita. Next base: position 2,613,940 of record OX352309.1, on the reverse strand, counting down.
CTACAAGTGACATATCCCTTAATTCCACTTGATCAGAACAATAAATCCACATTTATATATCTAAAAACAAAAAACAATATGGCGGCCGCAAGAGGTCACCAAATATGAAATCATGTTTTTTCCTTGGTGTCTAAACTATTGCGCGGATTTCAATGAAAGATACACCAGGAGGGTTGTAATCAACACACCAGTGCCATGCAATGCAAATTTTCTAAAATGTTTGAAGGATAAATCTCTAAGACTAATTAATTTGATGATAAAACCCTATTTTTGCTCTTAATTACAGGTCAATCAATAGTGGCAGCAATGAAACTCGACACCTATTTTCTATGGGATCCTAGTATGCATCATCTTTTCATATAGTGCGTAGATTCATCTTTTCATATAAAGCGAATTTCTTCAGGATGGAGGACATTTTCCAAGGTGCTGGCGGTTCCTCGAGGTCCTCAAATGTCAAATGGTGTGGACAATAAAACGGGACCTCTAATCAACATACACACCAAATTTCAAAACTGTCCGGCGGATTTCGAGTTTTGTCGTATTTCGATTGTGTTATATTATTATCTAGACATACGACAGTGTATCAGCCATGCAGATGAAAGAGCGACACATCTTACGCGCGACTGGCGCGACAAGAGACAGATCTGCGCGACTTCATGCCTTGTCGCTAGTTAGCAGCACAACTTGCGCGTGAAAGGTGCGACAGACTGGCGATCAAATGCCACTGTCATAAAACGACGGTGACTCGCGACTTTGAACTAAAATCCCTAGCAGAACTTTGAGTTCTCTTCGCGTCAGTTGCAGCCGCGGGTGCATGTTATGCTATCGGAAAGCGAGATTTTTGACAGGCGCGAGAAGGTTTTCCCTACTTGCGCCTTAGTCGCTCTTACAAGACGTGCTAGCCGTGCAGCCGTGAGTATATTTACACACACCATTAGGAGCCGCTTTTGTCCCCCCAATAACTTGAAACCTATTCTACCTTCACGCTTCCAATTTTGTGAGTCTGATAGAGTATCTACTTATCACTGAATCTTGAAATTAAGCAAAAATCTCTAACTGTTCACGAGATATTAACCTAAAATCACTATTTTTACCACTGACTGACTCACTCATCAAAACTTTTGACTACGCCCAGGTAGTTTCTTTCTTTTTGGAATACAAGTAACCGAATGAAGGTTATGAAAATACAACTGGGTCACTAAAAAAATGCTCTAAAATTATGTTTCTAAACAGCACATTTACAAAAATGTGAGAAAATTATTACGAATGTATTAAACGTTATTACGTATTAAGTGACATTACGTGTCTATAAAACAAATTCAATTAAATATTGTTCACGCATGTTCTCAATCTCAATTACCATAGGTCTTGAGGGTTCATAAGTGGAGGCTTCCTTCTGAAATCCTCGTTTTCAAACTGTGGAGACAATAAAGGTGTATATAAACTTTGAAAAGTACCTATAGGTAGAGTTTGTCCGGAAATAGACCTGTCGCAGAATGTATGCGCTCTCATATAAACCACGACCCCCCCCCCCCCCGCCCTTCCGGACACTAGCATTACATGGTGGCCAACTTGGAGGTATGTTGGTCTAAGAACTGGCCACGTCAGACATGACAGAATAATAAGAACAAACGATACCCTTATTGCTAGATCCGGGCATCTGATCTGGCAGCTTTTAATGGGTGGACAGTGACAGACTAGCAAAATTTTTCAGTTGGAAAAAAGTAATACCAAAATAGGTAAAAACTGCCGAAGTGAATTAAAAATATTTATATGTTGCTCACGTATTTTAAGTCGATTTTTGCTCGCAGTCGTCGCTGCCGAGAATGATCATCGTAAATTGATCGAAACATGTGGAGCAAAAATCGACTTGAATTACGTGAGTAATCCGTTATAAATATTTTTAATATGTTAGAGTCTCACGAAAGTTTTATAACCACAAATCTAATAAACATACGTATCGATACCTTTCTTCTATGTACGAATATATTATCTTTATATCTTTCTCCAAATTTCCTGTGGCTAGCCAGTCCACACGAATGGCCTGGTAATGGTGGGCTAGTTGCCGGGTAAAACACTGAAACAGATAAAGAATTTCCGAACTGTCATCATTCATCATCATATCAGCCGAAAGATGTCCACTGCTGAACATAGGCCTCCCCCAGTGTGCCACAATGACCGTTTCTGCGCCACCCGCATCCAGCGGATTACCGCGACCTTTAGAAGGTCATCAGTCTACCTTGTGGGGGGTCTACCGACGCTGCGCCTTCCGGTTCGTGGTCGCCACTCAAGAACCTTTCCACCTCAACGGCCATCGGTTCTACGTGCAATGTGCCCCGCCCACTGCCACTTTATACTCATACCAGTACGAGTATCATAGGGCATCTATTAAAAATTTAATAGTTTAGATAGATATATCTCGAATATAAAGTTGTGTCCTATACTTATGCGATAAAATCTATATAATATAAATGCCTTTGTCCTGACTGACTGACTGACTGATTCACGCAGAGCCGAAACTACTAAAGCTACAAAGTTGAAAATTTCAGGTCCGGTTACATTTGTAATGTGTACAAGTAATAAGAAGCGATTTTGAAAAATTCTACTCCTAAGGGGGTAAAAAGGGGGTTGAAAGTTTGTATGGATGGGGTTTAAAATTTAAAGTTAGAGATTTGAAACTTTGTACGGTTACTGATAATAAAAAAATTAAAAGTGATTTCATCGTTTTGTGAAATTCAACCTCTAATGGGGTAAAAAAGGAGTTGAAAGTTTGTATAGAGATTACAATTTTTTTTGTGACAGACTTGAAATTTCGTTTACAGGCTTAAAAGCAAACTTAAAAGCAAAAAAACTAATTTCAGTGTTTTTGCAAAATTCCACCCTGGAGGAGTTGAAACGGGGTTGATAAGTTTGTATTAAAGCGAGGCCGTAACAACTGAAGCTATAAAGTTGTAATTTGCAGGTCGGGTTACATTTATAATTTATACAAATAATAAGAAGCGATTTTAAACATTCATCTCCTAAGGGGGTAAAAAGAGGGTTAAATATGTATAGGATTTTAAATTTTAAGTTAGAGACTTGAAACTTCGTACGTTTACTGATATTTAAAAAAATCATAAAAGTGATTTCAGCGTTTTGGATAATTCCACCCCTGAGGGGGTTTAATAGGGGTGCAAAGTTTGTACGCAGGAAACTTCATTATTTGAGATAGAGACTTCAAACTTTGTAGGAATATTACTTATTAGAGTACAAAAAAAGTACTTTCAGCGTTTAAGATAATTTCACTCCCCAGGGGGTTAAAAAGGGGTGCAAAGTTTGTATTAGTGAAATGTTTTTTTTGAGCTAGAAACTTTTAACTCTGTAAGAAAATTACTTATTCAAATACAATAAAAGTACTTTCAGCGTTTTGGATTATTTTACCCCCGAAGGGGTTACAAAGGTGTGCAAAGTTTGTATGGGCGAAATTTTTTTTTGGGCTAGATACTTTTAACTTTGTAGGAAGATTACTCATTAAAATACAATAAAAATACTTTCAGCGTTTTGTAAAATTCTACTCCTAAGTGTTAAATAGAGGTGCTAACTTTGTATGGCGGAAATTTCTTTATTTAAACCAGAGACATTAAAATCTGTGGGATTATTACTTATTTTGGAAAATTCCACCCCTGAGGGGGTTAAATAAGGGTGCTAAGTTTGCATAAGGGAAATTACTTTTTTGAGCTAGGGACTTTTAAATTTGTGGGAAGATAACTTATTAAAATACAATAAAAGTCCTTTCACCGTTATGGAAAATTCTACCCCTGAGGGAGTTAAATAAGGGTGCGAAGGTGCTATTATACGCGGACGAAGTCGCGGGGCGGAAAGCTGGTCTATATAGGTATATATATAAACGTAAACTTAAATCAACGCCCAGCCCAAACCGTTGTACCTACAGAGCTGAATTTTTCACAATAGGTAGTTTTTATAACGTTAGTATCCACTAAGAAGGGGTTTTTACAAATTCAAGCTCTAACAGGGTAAAAAAGGGGTTGAAAGTTTGTATTGAGATTACATTTTTTTTGTGACAGGCTTGAAAATTCGTTTGTAAGCTACTAACTTCAAGGCAAAAAAACTAAATTCAGCGTTTTTCAAAATTCCACCCCAGAGGAGTTGAAACGTGGTTGAAAAGTTTGTATGAAAGGGAGGTCTTTACTACTGAAGCTAGAAAGTTGTTATTTGCAGGACGGGTTACATTTACAATCTGTACAACTAATAAGAAGCGATTTTGAAAAATTCGACCCATAAGGGGGTAAAATGGGGGTTAAAAGTTTGTATCGGTGGGGTTTAGAATTGAGAGTTAGAGATTTGAAACTTCGTACGTTTACTAATAATTAAAAAATAATAAATGGAATTTCAGCGTTTTTCAAAATTCAACCTAGAACGGGGCTAAAAAGGGGTCGAAAGTTTGTATAGAGATTTAATATTTTTTTGGTTTGAGATTTACTAGGAATCCCTTTCCCGTTCCATTTCCATATTACAGAGTGAGCTTTGACAATAGTTTGGTCACTATATGGTACACAAAGAAGTTACGTAAATAATAGGGTACATTTACGTTATTATTTGCATATTAACACTTATTTGTAACTGAAACTATGTCTACGTTACCCGTTTTTTCGCCAAAATAGCTATAACTATAAATACATTAAGATGGTTCGGGGATTAACAAAAGTTAGTTAAGAAGATTTAATTGGATATGAACCTCTGTATGAGATACCGTATTATACGCGGACGAAGTCGCGGGCGGAAAGCTAGTCTCTAATACTCTTGCCCCGGCATATGGGTAAAAATTACGCACGTACTCGGGGAAAAGTACGCTGACATTTTGACAGATATGATAATGGGTACATTTAGTAATATCAAATGTATAACACACACATACCCTAATATTCAATAAAGTTCACTATAAAAACAAAGACGAAGCGAATCTAGCCGCCCGTACCATTCGCGGAGACTCGATTCAGTCACTAAAGAAAAAAAAAAGAAAAAGTAATATCCAAGTCATTTGTATATTTTTTTTATAGAGCTAGAGCATAGAGCATTTTGTCATGACACGGCAGTGCTGTAGATGGTCCGTAAGACCGTACGTAGGTGGTTACTATTTATCAACTGACTCTAAAACCGCATTAAATTTAGGTTCCAGACTAGTGACCAGTTTCCAGGTACTACAAGTCACACAATCACGCTCGACTTGTGACCCAAGAAGAAGATCAGAAAACATGTACATCTATATTAAATGCAAAAAACCAATTGATTGAATTAAATGCTACAATGTTTTAGCTGCGGAAAAATGGTTATTTTGCAGGCATGCAAATTTTGAATAATAATAACGTTGCTCAACTTAAATATTACGACGATTTAATTTAAGGACCTCCTAGCCTAGTCGGTAGTGACCCTGCCTACGAAGCAGGAGGTCCCGGGTTCGAATCCTGGTCAGGGAATTTATTTGTGTGTTTATCACATTATATTTGTTCCTGAGTTATGGATGTTTTCTATGTATTTAAGTATTTATCGATATCTCTATCTATTATATATATCGTCGTCTAGTACCCATAAGTCCCATAACACAAGCCTTATTGAGCTTACCATGGGCCTAGGTCGATTTGTGTAATGAAAAGTTTTATATAACATTTCAAAATGATGTGATGTGATCTCAGGTGCCAAATGATACCTAGTGTAGCATGACGCTACGTCTTTCGATCGACATCTGTCGACGTTCCTTAGAACTTCCGTGTTTAGTTGTGTAAGGAAGGTCTAAGGCTAGGTCGCGGTTGATATATAAAAAAGCGTACATTGTGATTCACGTCATTATGGTTAGATGCGCTTATATCAGTCCACATTTTGTAATACACAACTGGCAGTTATAAAATTGAAATAATATTCGCGCTAATTTTGAATATTAATTTTTGAGGTATTCCAGATTGTCAAAAAGAGAAAGTTTGTTTATTGGAAGTGTCAGACCGACTTGGAGATTTGAAAAAAAGGCAGGAATTATCCTTTTGAGTCCTTTTTTTGTTCCCTGAAAGTGTTCACCACAGTTGTTTGATTCCCTAGAAGAGGGTGGCCGTCGATATAGGTTTTCTAATACCCAGTGCTCCCCTTTGGCCGTGTCTGAGGGTGCGGGTAGTGCCTGCCGAGGTCGCCGGTGGGACCGTTTGAGCCGGGAGGACTCCGGAAGGCGCTCGTGGGTGCCGGTCTTGCGAGACGATCAGCAACCGCCGCGTGTTCCGCGTGGTTCTTCACCGTCGTCGGAGGATTAGAGCCCGCATTTCGCGTGGCTCTCCAAGTGAGACAGAGGGTTCAGCGAGCTGCTGAGTCCGCCTAAAGCAAAGGGGGCGCCTGCCCACGAACTTTATTTAAATTCAGTTTGACTTTTGACCATTTCCTGACTTTCAAGAATATCATTTTATTTACATTTTTTTTAAACGTTATAAATCCGATTCCCTTTTTGTAACCAGTGTTTTTGTGCCATAATAGTTTTTTTTGTTGTTTTACCAACCTTGGTTGAATATCTCAGATCCGCATTTTCCACCATTCTTAAAATTCTAAAATAGCCTCATCTGACGGGCGTTATAAATAATCGGTTTTAAATTTAGGTTTCCTTCATCCAGTGAATCAGCCATCATCGTTCATATCACTCGCATCTCATCAATTCATTTATCTTTATAGCTAAATTTTCAACCAGTTCTGTTCTTGAATGTACCTACTCCTTTTTTTATTTTATGCGGAAGGCAGACATCCACCATTGTTTGCATATAAATATTCTGTTTAAATTATGCTTCTATATTTTTTGTGTGAAGAAAATTATAATCAATTTATACACCGTGTAAAATTTATGACCCAATTATTAATAATATTTTTTTGGTGTGAAGTAAAAATTATACGTGTTCTGCAAAAGTGATTGATTTACTGCAAAATGGCGCCCAAATTAAGGTAAAGAACTCTGGATTTCCTTTTAATAATTGTAATTAAATATTTTTTTTTTGGATTTGTGAGACGGTGACCGTAGACCGGTCGCGGTTCTATTAACATTAATTTTGGTTTGTTTCAGCCTGCTGCCTCCTTACGTCCCATCATTAACCCGAATTCCTTCATATTGAAACATTGCTTTTATTTATTAAAAAAAAAAAAACGAATTTATCTGTTGACCTTTACTTATGCCTTTTTCTCAATTACCCGTAACATATCCCGAATACCTTATTTAATAGTTTGAGTCCTGTAGTTAGAGCCCGTAGACGTTAGGGAATTCGCTGGTAAGTCAGACATAGAATGTATGATTTGCGTTTTGTTTTTTTTTTTCAGAAACTGAACTTTTTTTTTTGAATTCGAACTCTAACTTAGCATTTAGACTTCGAGTTTTGTTTTCTTTCTTTGGCTTAAGCGCTTGGTTTAGACCACTGATATACTCAAACTTAGGATTTTAATTTTGAGGTCGATTAACTTTATTTTTTGTTTGAACTTGCAACACAAGACAACATTCGACTTTTCGCCATGTCGCACTTAAGTAATGAAGGATCAATTGCTGAGACGCCTCATGCACACTCGTCTTTAAACTCGCACGATCCGAGGATTTTAGATCCAATGGCAAACGATGAAGAACAGTTTTTTTGATTCTGAACCACGACCCCAGGTGATGCATATGTCCGGACTTCCCCCGCCTTTTCCTTTCAAAGATTATTCACTTACGAAATGGAACTTGAATTTTTCCGGGGACACCTGTGTTCACGAATTTTTCTTTCGAATCGAGGAAGAAGGTATGGCGCGTAACGTCAATCCTTCATATGTTGTCAGACGTTTCCATGAATTGTTGTCGGATAGTGCCTTGAAACATTTTAGGGCAATCAGATATCCGGGTCTTACTTACGCGGAATTAAAGTCTGAATTCGTTAAAACCTTCGACGTAGCCGATTTCGATTTCAAGCTCGAGAGCCAACTTCGTGCTTTATCACAGAAGGACAACCAGTCAGTGGTTGATTTTGTTATTCAGGCGCGCGATCTAAACGCAAAGCTTCGTACACCGGTTTCCGAAGACAACCTGTTTAACATTATTAAATATGGAATGAATCCTAGATATCATCCTTGTCTTGCAACTAACGTGGTTAGGGATATTGATGGTTTGTTAGAAGTCGCGAAAAATTTTGAAGCCTTTCAAGGTTCACGTCCAGCACGTTTGGCTATTGCACCGATTAGTGCTCAAGTTGTAGGTCAACCCAGTTCTATAGTGTGTATGAAGTGTGATGCAACTGGTCACAACTATCGTAATTGTCCTTACGTTTCAGGGGCAGTGTGCTTCAAGTGTAAGCGTGTTGGTGCAATCACCCGCGATTGTCCTAGTTGTAATTCTAGTCCGTCAAAAAACGAATTGGTGGCGCACTGAGAGGTCCATCGGTGTCGCCCGTTTATATTAATAATTCCCCGGATAATAGACTCTTTATTGATGCTTTAGTTGCTGGCTCTTCGGTAAGAGCTCTTTTGGACTCTGGTGCTCAGGTTTCACTAATTGATATATCCTTCCTATTGGAGCTCGGTATAACATATCACGAGTATATCCGGCCTTATGTTGTCTCCGCCGACAATTCTCCTATTGAAAGTTTAGGCGGTTTGGACGTCCCCATTCTTTTTAGTGGCATTCGCGTTCTGCACCCCTGTCTAGTGAGCAGTAATCTTCCTACTGCATTTATTTTAGGAATTGAGTTTTGGAATGCTGTTGGTCTCATTGACATTTTAAAGAAGGCATTCCGTGATGGTTTGTCAGGTAAGCTTTACGTCGCTTCACATCATGTTCCTGTCGCAGTCCCACGAGTCATAGGTGAGGTTCGCTATGTCCACCCTCGTACGGTGCTTGCACCACTTCAGGAATCAAAACTCCAATCTGTTATTAACGAGTTCGAGGAGATTTCTTCTGATAAAGCATTAATCTGATTTCGCATAAGATTGAGACTGTCGGTTCGCCCATCCGCCAACGTTACTATCCCTTATCTCCAGTCAAGCTCAAGATTCTCAACGAAGAGATCGACAAGATGTTAGAGTCAGGCGTCATTCGTCCCTCACGATCACCCTGGGCTTCCCCAGTGGTGATGGTTACCAAGAAAGATGGTAGTGTCAGGTTTTGCGTGGACAGTAGGAAGTTGAACAACGTTACCATCAGGGATTCATACCCTCTCCCGCGCGTCCAGGACATCCTTGATAACCTACGAGGTGCTAAATATCTAACTTCGTTGAATTTCAGGAGCGCCTTTTGGCAAATCCCCTTAGCTGATAAGGCCAGTTGTGAGAAGACGGCCTTTATTGTACCCCAAAGGGGCCTCTTTGAATTCGTTCGTCTTCCTTTTGGTTTAACCAACGCTGCGTCCGAGATGCAGAGGCTTACTGACATGATTGTCAATTTTGAATATACCCCTGAGTCTGAGGATTTTATCTTCGGCTATGATGATGATTTGATTTTAGTGTCTCGTGATTTTGACAGTCATATGCGGCTTATTCGTAAGGTTCGTGATAGGTTGAAGGAAGCTGGTCTTACGGTTAATTTAGATAAGTGCGAGTTTTGTAAGTCTGAATTGAAGTATCTCGGCTACATCGTCAATGAGCGTGGTCTTCAAACTGATCCGAAGAAATTAGAAGCTATTAGGGATTACCCTACCCCTTCTTCTGCCAATTCTCTACGTGCTTTCATTGGTATGTGTTCGTATTATCGCCGTTTCGTGGATGGTTTTTCTTCGATTATTGCTCCTCTGACGGCACTTATCGGTAAGAGAAGGGGACGTGATCCCATCGATTGGAACGATAGTGCTAGTGAAGTTTTTTCTAAATTGAAGGGTGCCTTGATGAGCGCTCCGTTGATAGCTTGCCCGGATTTTTCGAAACCTTTTATCCTCCAATGTGACGCTAGCCAGGTTGGCTTAGGCTCGGTCCTGGCTCAAGAGTTTGACGGCGTTGAACATCCAATTGCTTATTATTCTCGTTTATTCACTAAAGTTGAACGTGGATACGGGACAACCGAACATGAGCTTCTCGCTGTTGTTGATTCCATAAAGCATTTCCGCGGGTATCTCGATGGAACGAGGTTTAAGATCATTACGGACCATATTGCTCTTAAATGGTTGATCACCCTTGATAATCCTACCGGGCGCTTGGCTCGTTGGGCAACTTTGATTTCCCAATATAACTTTGAGATTGAACATAAAAAAGGTGTCCTAAATGTTGTTCCTGACGCCTTGCCCCGCGCTCAGGTTGGGCTTATCTCATTCGCACGTGGCATGGCTCCTTCTGGAGATCCTTGGTATGAACGTATTTACCAGGGAGTTTTAGACAATCCCCAAATGTTTACTGCATTTGCTCTTCGGGATGGTATCTTAATGCGCAGAGTAGCTATTGAAAACCCTTTAGCACCTAATCCATGGCGTATAGTTCTTCCTGCTTGAAGGACTAGAGAGGCGGTTGCTGAAATTCATAATGGATTTCCCAACGTTCATCCTGGTGTTATGAAGACGTATTTAAAAGCTCGTGATTTATACTATTGGCCGAATATGTACCGTGATGTTACCAGGTTCCTTTCCGAATGTCAGGTCTGCAAGTCTTTTAAAATTGCAAATTCACAACCTTCGTTTGTTCCCTCGTCCTGTTGCTGCTCCAATGGATATTCTTTCCATTGACTTAATTGGTCCATTACCTGTTAGCCGTAGTGGTTTTCGTTATATTTTGACTTTGGTTGACGTTTTTACCAAATTCGTTTGGTTGGTTCCGTTAAAGTTGGTGAATGCGAGATCAATATCGACGGCATTAGAGTCGGAGGTTATTTTGCGGTACGGTGTTCCTACTAACATTCTCTATGACAACGCTACAGTTTTTCATAGTCGTCAATTTCTGGATTTCCTGGCGAGCTATAATATTCCAGGTCCGTGTTATACCCCATATTATTCGCCACAAGCGAATGTTGTGGAGAGATATAACCAGGTCGTGATTACTACTTTGAGCATTTTAGTCGAAAATGACCAACGCAGTTGGTCAGGTAATTTACATCGGGTCGCTCTCTATTAGAATTCTTGTATAAATTTGGATACTGCTTATACACCGAATTTTTTGATGTACGGCCGCGAGTTGTCAATGATTCGTGAACGTGTTGAGATCAGGTTGTGGACCAAGATGCCGCGACTCAGCCGGATGGAACGCGCTTCGAATCTTCAGACGCTTCGTGAGGTGTACGATAAAGTTTCTGATTCGATGGCTTTGGCCTTTCATCGTAACGCCGCCAAGTTCAACACGAACCGTTCTTCGCCAAGAATCGTTGGTGACAAAATCGTTTGGCGCAGGAATTTCCAGCGTGGCTCCGCTGATCCTTTTTGAGGCGGTAAATTCGCTCCACATTTCGTTCGGTGCCGTGTGGTTAGACGGGTGTCTCCACAGGTATATGTACTGGCTGATACCGATTCCGAGCACATCGGTACCTATCATATTAAATATATCTTGAAATAGTTTCTTCTTTCGGCCCGTTCAGTTTTCTCAAAATTCTAAAATGCGCTTTAGTCCGCCCTTCCCTTATCGGTAATCCTTGCTTGATTCGTTTCTTATCGTTTTTTTGTTTTGGTTTGAGCGTTTCCTTGCTCCTTTTTCCAGATTTGACCTTTTTTTTTACCGTTGGTGCTTAAGGCTTCGTTTATCTTTCCCGGTCTATGATAGCCTGGTTGTGTAATTGGATTACTCGATGTGAGGGATTAAGATCTGTGGCCAGGTGCAGTTTCTGTCCTATCCCGGCCGTCACGTCTTGGACCGCGTGACGCGTTGGTTGGCGTTGTGTCATCTTGTTAATCTATTAGGTTAGTCTTTAGGGGTAATGTTAATAACTGGTTGGTTTTGTTTTTTTGGAATTCGTTTAGGGTTCTCTTGTTGTAGCTTTTTTGGGCTTAGCATTAAGTTGTGTTTTTTGTTGGTTGGGGTTAGTTCTCTTGCGTTGTTGTGTGTTTGTTTCTTTGTTTGGTAAGGAGATGCTGTAGCATGACGCTACGTCTTTCGATCGACATCTGTCGACGTTCCTTGGAACTTCCGTGTTTAGTTGTGTAAGGAAGGTCTAAGGCTAGGTCGCGGTTGATATATAAAAAAGCGTACATTGTGATTCACGTCCTTATAGTTAGATGGCGCTTATAGCAGTCCACATTTTGTAATACACAACTGGCAGTTATAAAATTGAGATAATATTCGCGCTAATTTTGAATATGAATTTTTGAGGTATTCCAGATTGTCAAAAAGAGAAAGTTTGTTTATTGGAAGTGTCAGACCGACTTGGAGATTTGAAAAAAAAGGCAGGAATTATCCTTTTGAGTCCTTTTTTTGTTCCCTGAAAGTGTTCACCACAGTTGTTTGATTCCCTAGAAGAGGGTGGCCGTCGATATAGGTTTTCCAATACCCAGTGCTCCCCTTTGGCCGTGTCTGAGGGTGCGGGTAGTGCCTGCTGAGGTCGCCGGTGGGACCGTTTGAGCCGGGAGGACTCCGGAAGGCGCTCGTGGGTGCCGGTCTTGCGAGACGATCAGCAACCGCCGCGTGTTCCGCGTGGTTCTTCACCGTCGTCGGAGGATTAGAGCCCGCATTTCGCGTGGCTCTCCAAGTGAGACAGAGGGTTCAGCGAGCTGCTGAGTCCGCCTAAAGCAAAGGGGGCGCCTGCCCACGAACTTTATTTAAATTCAGTTTGACTTTTGACCATTTCCTGACTTTCAAGAATATCATTTTATTTACATTTTTTTTAAACGTTATAAATCCGATTCCCTTTTTGTAACCAGTGTTTTTGTGCCATAATAGTTTTTTTTGTTGTTTTGCCAACCTTGGTTGAATATCTCAGATCCGCATTTTCCACCATTCTTAAAATTCTAAAATAGCCTCATCTGACGGGCGTTATAAATAATCGGTTTTAAATTTAGGTTTCCTTCATCCAGTGAATCAGCCATCATCGTTCATATCACTCGCATCTCATCAATTCATTTATCTTTATAGCTAAATTTTCAACCAGTTCTGTTCTTGACTGTACCTACTCCTTTTTTTATTTTATGCGGAAGGCAGACATCCACCATTGTTTGCATATAAATATTCTGTTTAAATTGTGCTTCATTAATTTTTGTGTGAAGAAAATTATAATCAATTTATACACCGTGTAAAATTTATGACCGAATTATTAATAATATTTTTTTGGTGTGAAGTAAAAATTATACGTGTTCTGCAAAAGTGATTGATTTACTGCACTAGTTATTAATAAAGTTCCAAACATGTTAAGTTTAAAAACCATAGTTTAGATTATTTTTGTATGAAACTACTGTTCGCTAATAAACACCTAAAACTGTGTAAATAGTATTTATTAATATGAAATACCTTTCAATTACTTTTAAATAAATATTTCAGGTTTCATATCAAGTAGAGATCCAGCAGACCGCAAGTAGGTAGCTTTCTTGTACAATTGGCACGTAGGTAGCTAAAGGTAAGTCTCGTTACGAAAATTTGTTACGTGAATATAAGGCTTATTTTGCAATTTTGTATGGAAAATAAGAAAATATGATAATTAAGATGAGATAAGAGTTAGTTTTTTGGTTTTCGTTACGAAACAGAAAATTAAGAAACTATTAGATATAGTTACAAGAACTGAAATAGAAGTCCTCCGGCGTCAGAGGCCAGATATGAACTGGCGTCTTCAGCTTTCGCAGCTGACGCCCTGACCACTAGACCACCCGATCACAGCGGAACCTGTCGAATTCGACAGCTCAGGGCGTCAGCCGCGAAAGCTGATTTGAAGACGCCAGTTCAAATCTGGCCTCAGACACCGGAGGACTTGGTTACTTTTCTGAAGTATTATAACATCTATTTCAGTTTATAATTTATATCACAAATCATCAGAGTCGCGAGTTCGAGTCTCGCCTGAGGCAGTGGATTTTTCTACTTTTCCATTTTTTCTAAGCATTGTGGTATCGTTAGCAGACGTTCTGCTTAATACAAAATTAATTATAATTTATATATTTAGTGGTCTACTGAAAAACTGCAAATCGAAAAAAATATTCAACAAAATAATTGGATTTGCTTCTAGTTTCATTAGTTACAAGAAATTTGAAATTGACCCATGCACGTAGCGACTACGAACGGATCGCTTAGCGGTTACCTAGTGCTCCATATGATAAATACTATGATACAAGAGTCCTTTACACAAAATTAGGTAAAAATACTTACAAAAACAGCTAGTGATGAACATCAAAAATATCTTTACTAGTGTTGACATCTTTTTTTCGTGACCCTTTTGGAAAGCAAAATGTTAGACGGAGCCCCAAAATTCAATAATAAATTATATGTGCTATACAGATAGAAGTTCTAGTTTTCGATTTTTTTACCTTAATATTAAAATTATGGTCTCGGAGCCCCCACAGAGGCTTTGCGGAGCTCGAGGGCTCCGCGGAGCACACTTTGAAAATTTTTTTTCAGTGTTAGCGTGGGTGTAAACGATATTTTACCGATCTAGAATATATTCATTTTATTTATTTATTTTTTATTTATTGATGTTCAGGACAACAACAGCCTTAAATAAGAGTATTACATATAAATGGTTACATAACCGATGGCCAATAACAGTTATCCATAAATTACATTGTACATAATAACTTATTAATAAGTATTGTAGGTAAGTACTAATTGCTAGGAAACAGTACAAAAATGAAGTGTACAAAAAAAGTCAAATAACATGCTCATCGCAAGTAAGATAATTAATTGACCACATAAAAAGATGTTATAACTTTATAAACAAGATATGTTTCCACTAGTACCGTGATTAAACATTGATAACAATATTTGAATATTATTCTAGATACTTACACCCACGCCCCGACTGAACAGAAACGGTATTGTTAATTTGTTATCTATATTTGAATAGTATTCAACCACGATAGATTATAGATAACCATGATCAAACAGAAATGGAATTTAATACGTGAACTTAACGGCAATATCTAATCAAAAAACCTTTAAAAAAAACAATTACAACAATTACGTGTCTACGTACCTAGACGAATCGAAAATTTGATTAGTTATACATTGAGTGTATGTCACTGTAGTTTTTAATTATGTTAGGAGAAATCTTGATATTATTTTGAATGCCGAATTTCGTATGTTTGTACGTTTAAATATTTGTTACTGAAAAGTTTTGCTAGCCTGTCACTCTGACCTCCACCGTTGAACAGCTACCAGATACCGAGTTTTTTTTAAAGTGAGTGAGTAATCTGATAGCTTCTGACATAAAAAGAGGTTTGAAAATGTATGTAAAGTTCTTTTAAGCGATAATACCGCCAATTGTTTTATCTCTGCTTGTACTGTTTGTAACTTGTGTTTTATGCTTTTCTTTTTTGAGGTGTGCGATAAACAGTATTTATGTTTATGTTATGTGCTGTCAAATAGCTTTACTCAATAAAAATTCTACTTTAGAAATAAGGATAGAACGAACTAGAGGGATTTCGTTACTGTGTCATATATTCTGGGGCCGGCTCTTAGTCTATTATAGACAAAATAAGAAGGTTGAGCATTGCAGTACTCCGATGAAGGCAAAGACGCGGGCGGGGCTTGGTAAGATTTATAATTGTAGAAAACGTCTATCAAAATGCATCCAACCAAAAAATGTAAGATTTTGATTGCATAAGTTATTTTATCTACACTCACATTGTAAGTCTTCTAAAACGTGTTCAAAAACGGTAGGCAATGGCTTGCATTACCACAAACGATTTTACTATGATAAGCTTTTTATCTGTGGCAGTAACGTAATTTTAACTTTACATGCTCATATATTGATACGTTATGAGTTTCAAATTCCGAACATCGAATTAGATAACATAATGTAAATCCTGTCCTCCTTCCCGGCCAACGGCACGCGCCCGCGCGACCGCCGGCACAATCGAGTTAGCCATGGTGGTGCAATGGCGGTCATTCTATGGTTTCCGAACACTTCATTTAAAAATAAAATAAAAATAAAATATTATAGGACAATCTTACACAAATCGACCTAGGCCCACAGTAAGCTCAATAAGGCTTGTGTTATGTATGGGTACTAGACGACGATATATATAATAGATAAATATGAATAAATACTTATATACATAGAAAACACCCATAACTCAGGAACAAATATCTGTGATAAACACACAAATAAATGCCCTGACCAGGATTCAAACCCTAGACCTCATGCTTCGTAGGCAGTGTCACTACCGACTGGGCTAGGAGGCCGTTATATATAATATGAGTGTAGATAAAGCAGTGTATGCAATTGTACGTAATTAGGCCTTATTACGTAACAGTTACATAATAATTACCTACTAGTTTTTTGATACACGTGTTTTATTTTAAATTGCGATTGAAATAATAAAATACATGACGAACGACCTCCTAGCCTAATCTGTGGTGTCTTTGAAGCAGGAGGTCCCGGGTTCGAATCCTGGTCAGGACATTTATTTGTGTGTTTATTACAAATATTTGTTCCTCAGTTATGGATGTTTTATGTTATTAAGTATTTTATCTACAAAAATATCATAAATCCTCTATTCCGCGTTCGGAAACCGTATGTAATTACCACCATTATTGCAACCAGTAACGTAACATCTCTGACAGTGTGGTAAAAACGTATGAAAATTCATTACCCACGGTACGATAACGAAGATCCGCGCTCAACCCGAGCGCCGGCACATGAGTAGATAAAGTGTATTCAACTGTACTTAATTAGGCCTTAAATCACTCGTGTGATCTTATTATGAAACTCGCCTGCGGCTCGTTCCACCACACTCTTATTTTAAGGACCCTTATTACGTACCAGTTACATAAACTACTATTTTTTGTATGGGGCTTTTTTCCCAACCGGCCAAAACTCCATAAAAAAACATTTTTTTTAGTGTGAACATTTTTTTTCTTAGTTTCTCATAACCAGAATACGATACTAAATACGCCCTTAAACAGATCACCAGAATTTTTGTCTGAATAAATGTTTGAGTTTGACTTACAGTTTGAAAATTAATTACTTGTATTTCAGTAAAGGCGAATTCCTTCAATATTATTTTGTCACGTGTTAAATGATTTTTTTGCCCAGAAATGCAATTTTAGCCAGCCATATTTGTTTACCATTATTAACATTTATATTGAAACTGACCATAGGCAATTTTCTCCCCGCTGCGGATTCTGCATGCGACGATGGGGTGCGAACGAGATAGCGCTATTTCACGTCTATAGCGCTTTCACACCGTCACGGCGTCCGGTTGCGGCCCCTAATGTGATAATCGCCTTAGGTAAGGTCAGCTGCAGAGAAAAAGACCCTCCCTGCGTACAAACTTTGTATACCCATAATTTTGAACAAAAAAGAACCGACCAGACTAAGCCAGACTATGTAGGCCAGACTAAGAGGAGCATCTCTACTCGGGTAAAGGAACATATAGCCGATGTAAAGCACCGTCGACCATGGTCAGCAGTCTGTGAGCATGTAATGGATAGGCCCAACCACTCAGTTAAATTTGACAAACCGCAAATCCTCGTCAAGGAGAAACGATACATTCCCCGGATGTTGCGAGAGGCAATCGAGATTAAAAAATATCCAAATTTCAACAGAGAGGATGGTTTTTCGGTACCACCAGCTTGGGATCCGGTTATTCATTTGGTTAAGGAGCAAGCTAGACATAGGACTGTGAGACCATAATGGTGGACAGTGTGGACACTAATAAAAATTTAATACTAATAAAAAAATAAAAAATAAAATAAAAAAATAATAATAATAAAAATAATTTGTTTAATAATTTGTTTTGTAATAATAAATAATTTGTTTTTTATAAAGGCCCCTCTGGCATGTGCAAACACTAAATTTGTTTAATATTTAATATGTGGGTAGGTTTGCATATTGTGATAGTTTTTGAACGGAGGTAATTGTATATTTTTCCTCAGTCGACCCGTTGACCACGAACGCTGTAAAGTGTTCAAAATGTTGGGATGTAATTTAAGCTCAGTACACGCGCTAAAATCCGTTTTTAATTGTTATATTTCATGAATAACTATCGAGGTAACCGAAGACAATATTAAAAAAGAACCGACTTCACTAAACATCCACCTTTCCAAAAGCAAATGCTAGAGCTGCTGTAAAAAATACTCAAATCACTATAGGTGTGCCTGTAATAGTTGAAGAGTTCCCTCGATTTCTCCCATCCCATCCCATCCTTCATCCCATCCCATCATCAGATCCTGACCTGGGTACAATGCATAGACATAAACAAAAAGGAAGATGAGTGACGTTCATAGTAAACAAAACTGAAATGTGGTCCAGCATCTACACACCCGTAAAATGCTACATACCGCTATAATGTATGTGCATCATGGGCAAAAGAGATAACCCTATATAGTTAACACGGATATGCAAGGGAGACCTCCATATTTTGCGCATTGCACAAAGTGTGTCTGAGAGACTCTGCCACACGACTATTTCAATATAGGTCCCGGAACCTATATTTGATGGCACAGAATCGAGCGCCTGGTACCATATCTCCCTTTTTGTATAAATCAATGGTACAATGGGACTAACTGTGAAGTATACTCTTTCAAACGAAAAAATAATTTTTCAAATCGGTCCAGCCGTCTTCGAATAATCGGTGAATGCAAATGCGTTTATTTCATTACTTTTTACAGTACACAGTGTTTACAGGTATCGAGGTTAGGCAAGTAAGTAGTCTATGTTAGTTATGAAAAGTTAGGTAACAATTTAAGGATATGAATCATATTTAATTAAAATCATGTAATGAAAAAGCCTCCACCCTTCCCCCTTCGAAATCTTGAAGTCTGAAAAGGCCCCCTTTCGTTGCAGCTGACTGTACGTGTGTTATCGTAACAGTTCTGAACGGACGGAATTGTGTTCTAGATATCTGCCGCAGCACTTTTTATAACTATCACGGCTTATCGTCTAGTATGAGTTTATAACTTCATCCAGAAGCTAAAATACATACTAGTGGCCCTTTGAGGTATCGAACTCACAAGTCTCATATATAAGGTGCAGACAAATTAGTCAGGGATATTTTTACCGCTGATAGTACTCGGTTCTCGGAGTATATTTAAGTATGAAAGATTATGATGTTTGTTGTTGATGATGTACAAAACCTATGTTTTGTTATGTTTTTTTGGAGAAAAATAGGACACAAATTTCCTACTTTAAAAGACCCTATTAATAAGATAATTAAATGAGACCTCTTTAGACCCGAAACATAATGCCATTTAAGAAAAAGAACTTTTGACGTGACATGACAGACAGTGTTAAACATCTTGACAGGTACATTATAGGGGATGGTTATTTTAAAAATTAATTATATTTTTTTTGTTCGGTAAGTGAAAACAAAAAAATGATGTACAAAGGTTCCTTAATTACAGTTAAAAGTTAATTGTTTTAATGCAATGTATTATCTTTTAAAATATCCGTGACTAATTTGTTAACACCTTATATATCTTTATAATACACATATCAATCATTATATTCATATTTTAAATTCACTATGTGCCTATTTATGTATTTATTATTAACGTCACCATCTTCGAGTCGCGCAGTATGCTGTCCTGCACACCCTCCTTACTGGATCCACAGAAAACCAGCGCCGTTGACCGCGCTAGCCGTGCCAACTGCATTGCTGAGTGGAGACCATTTCGGCTTAACATCTAGATTTAGTTATTTGATTATTTTTACTGCTGTATTATTAGTAAGATGTGTTGTTTGAATAAATGTTTTCTATTCTATTCTATTCCATTCCATTCCATTCCATTCCATTCCATTCCATTCCATTCCATTCCATTCCATTCCATTCCATTCCATTCCATTCCATTCCATTCTATTCTATTCTATTATGTCTGTTTTAAATAAAGTATCTAAATCTGACCAGAAATATATGATCATGTGCCATGTTGCGGAATTTCATTGGAACAAATTTCTTGCAATGGCAATAATTTTAATGACAGAATGATTATGCTTGTGTGAGGGCATGTGATAGGCTGTCACTTATGTCAGTGTCATTGTGACGGTTTATTTAAATAATAGTAAAGTATTGAATATTTATTTCCATTTATGTTTTTTTTATGTATCTAGTAGGTTAGATTAGAATGTTTAATTATTTTATTTATTGCCGTTTTGTACAGCCAGGTATGTCTACCAGTTCTAATTCTCCCTCGACTGCTCAAAGGTTGACTGGAAGAGATCCCTTAAGAGATAAGTCTGCCTTAGTACAATCATTATGTATTCTTTCTGTTGTATTTTTCTTTATTGTACAATAGAGTATTATACTACTATTACTAATATTAAATAATAAACATCAAAAAAAATCCCACAATGATTCATAGTCAAGAGCGAAACATTGTAAATAGTGTAAGTAATAAGCAGCTGTAAATAATACGCTCAGAAAATGAAACTATTTCGCAGTGAAACAGTTTCAAATTAACATCAGAGCTGACAGGTAAACAAATCAAGATGTCACCATACCATAGAGAATAATACGCTCTATGACTATACTGAACTGTTGCCATATAAATGAGAATAATAGCGCCCTCTTGACAATGATCATACATTTCTGGTCAGGCTTTACTTCCTTACAGTGAACTTACAATAGTCGAATGCAGGATTGTCTCGGAAGCTGAAACAGCTCAAGAGGCCGCAGCTCAGACTAATAAGCGGAGCACTAACTGGTCATGCCCTTCTAAACAAACATCTTTTCACTCTAGCTGTTACGGACAGTCCCCTCTGCAGGGCCTGCATGGAGGAGGACGAGACAGCCGCCCACGTCATCATCACATGTCCGGGGGTGGCAAAATACCGGGCGAAACATCTTGGTTCGCCGAGGGCACTGCCGGAAGTCGTCGGCAACGTAAAGGGTCTGCTAGGCTTCCTGGAGGAACTGGGTTGGCATGAATAAGGCCACCCGGCACGCAAAACAAGGCGCAAATATAGACGTCGAGTTGCGGAAAACAGCCCGCAGTAACCTAACCTTAGTCGAATATGCAGAATCCGAATCGATACTTTTTTTTGCTTTCTCCTTTTTAGCGTGTGAAGTAATTAATGGATGACCCCAAACCAGCCGGCCCTCAAACTCCAAGGTCAACATCGTGTATACGCAGAGGCCCTTTTAGCCAATAGTGTGAATTCCGCAGTCCGCTATTACCGCCCGGACGTGATTTAGTACACGGGCCCTGTTTTAATTAATATCTATAAGGGAGCGGCGTGGTAGCCTACTGACATGCTACTGGCATGTTCAAACAAATGTGACACGTTTTTTGCTAAAGGTACCATCTGTGGGAATGTACGTTGCATTCGAGTATTAAAAGCGTGAGCGCCGGCAAATGGTACATTTTAATCCAGACCATCAGTTATAGAAGATGTAAAAAAAATGCTGGTGATACGTTTAAGGGTTTTTTTACTTTTTTTATCGTTTCCGAATAACGAAGAAAAAAAAATTCACGCCAAAAAATTAGTTTAATTTGGAGGGCCGGCCGGGATGACGTGTCCAATACATTTTTTTTTGCTTAAAAAAATTTTTTCTTCCACTTTTCCTTAGTCGCAATACGATACCGATTATGCCCTTAACCGGATCACCAGTATCAGATCAGCAAAACCCTACTGGAAGTACCACCACCTTACAGAAAACCACAGTCAAATAGCACTAGACCCTACTCATCAGTGTTGTATTTTCAACCGACTTCAAGATTTCGAAGGAGTAGGTTATCAATTCGTCGGGATCTTTGTTTTTTTTCTTGCTATTTTTTTTTATGTATGTTCACCGATTTTTGGTGGTTGAACCGATTTGAAAAATTATTTTTTGTTTGAAAGAGTATACTTCACAGTTAGTCCCATTGTAACCAGGTCAGGATCTGATGATGGGATCTTGGAAAAACGAGGGAACTCTTCAACTATTATAGGCACACCTATAGTGATTTGAGTATTTTTTACAGCAGCTCGAGCATTTGCTGTTGGAAAGGTGGATGCTAAGGGAAGTCGGTTCTTTTTTGTTTAAAATTATAAGATCAAAAATGTTCATAATGCCTTCAGTCTATCCCATCGTACTATAAAAGAGGGGAAACGACACAATTTATATTAATTATACCACAAATCGTCTCTAGCTACTCAGTAACGCATAAAAGTATAATCTGATTGTTACAACTCCATAAGAGTCCGTTATTTATTTAGCAAAGTTCAGGGGCGCATTCATGTTAACCAACATCGTAATTAGATATGACACCTACCTAAAACTAGGAATGAATTAAATGAATAAATATTATAGGACAATCTTACACAAATCGACCTAGTCCCCCAGTAAGCTCTAAAAGGCTTAAGTTAACGGGTACCAGACGTCGATAAGTATATAATTATATAATAGTAGGATTATATAGTAGTAGGATTTTTAAAATCAGCCAGTAGTTACTTACTCCTGCCAATTAAATTAAATGCTGAAAGTTAAGTGCTAAAATATAATATCTTTGTCGGACATGTCATTTGGAGATTTCTCCAGGCCAACCGTGTAATACGAAATATTTGAATAATTCCCGTGAATATTCATAAATTATTACTCGGGTCGACGCTCTGCTCAAAGTTAGACTGTTGAGTAGATGAAGGGTTAACTTTTAGGCTGCGAACCAAATTAGTATCTCGATCATCTTTTTTTTTATTTTTTTATTTTATTTTTTTTTATTGGAAAACCAACAGCACATACAATATGTTGACAACAGATATAGAAATTGGAGGCCATCTGTGGTTTTTTTTATAAACTTGGCCTGGATTTTTCACATGTGATAAGCCAGTGTGGTTTTTCATTTCATTGAATCGAAATTGAATTCAACGGCCTCCTAGCCCAGTCGGTAGTGAACCTGCCTACTAAGCAGGAGGTCCCAGGTTCGAATCCTCGTAAGGTATTCGCCTAGTACCCACAACACAAGCCTTATTGAGCTTACGAATTATGTAAGATTGTCCCATAATATTTATTTATTTATTTATAAAGCAATCTATCTACCTATCTATAGATAGATATTTGATAACAAGATAATGGGACATATACATAAAAAGAAAACCTAAAATCTACCTATAAGACTAAATAAGTCTAAAAGCTACAAATTAGGTAAGGTCACCGAGGTCCGACCCTTGCGGAAGGGTTCCCATAATGCTGGCTGCGTTCCCTCTTTGGACTGCTATACCTATCCGTTGTGCAAGGAACGAGCCAGCTCTACGGTCCCCCGGTGACCTCAACTAGTTTTTTCGATAACTCTGTTACAATTACAAGCTTCCGTTTTTTGCTTTACAAAAAAATCAAATTTTAATATTTCTTTTATTAATTGAATCATTAGCATCGAAAGGATATAAGTGAGCGGGCAGTTTAAAACGACCTTCGTATATTTCATCAAACGAGCGGAGCGTAAGCGAAGTGAAGTTCTTACAGAAAACTTCGGACACAACGGAACTGTCAGCAGGCTACCTAAATTCCTGTCCCAGCATTTCGATGGTTATTTTATTTTAAATAGTTGTACCTAGATATATTTTGTAACGCTTTTAATTAAATTTGTTGGGGTTGTAGCAGATATCAATGTCATTTGAGAGTTGAGTTATATGAGCATGATATATCTAGTAGTGATAGGTTATGGAGCTAGAAGGCGCGAAACAATTATCGTAAAGGGACTTGTTATATTGGTCAACTCCATTGCAAGGAAATCGCGAGTTCTTAGTTCGAGGCGGACTACTAGTTATTCTAACAATAAAGTCAATTTCAATTTCCAAAATCAATTTAAACACCAGATTCAGAAGAAAACAAGTTATTGCCATCACTACATTACATTAGACACCATTTTGATTCTCAGCTTAAAACTTTGTGATAATTTTAACTAACTAGTGGATGTGGCAACTCTGGTGAATATAAACCCGGCTCTGCACTCCGCAAGATGGCCACATCCACTAAGTCAGTTAAAATTACCCCAAGATTGTAAGTTTATTATTATTATTATTTTTTTTTTTATGGAGAATAGGCAGACGTTTGACCGCGATCTCACCTGATGGTAAGTGATGATGCGGTCTACGGTGGAGCACGCTTACCTATGAGATACCTATTTACTCTCGCTTTGAAGAGACCCAAATTGTACTCAAGTGGAAACACAGACTCGGGCAGGCCGTTCCACTCCTTGGCAGTTCACATAAAGAATGTTGAAGCAAAACGCTTCGTGCGTATATGTGGAATACTTACCATGAAGCGATGCCGGAGTGCCGATTGTCTGGTAGTCCGATGGTAAAATGGAGACGGAGGAATAAGGTTGTGCAGTTCCTCGGCACACTCCCCGAAATGTATCCTATAAAAGATGGATAGGCTGGCAACCTTGCGACGATGCTCCAGACTTTGAAGTCGAAGTTTGAAGTTTGAGTTTAGGAATCAAAGTGGTATCTGTGACGTAGTGATGGCGATACCTTGTTTTCATCTACCTGAATCCCTTGTTCACGAAAAAAGCCTATACAGGTTTACGCCTCTTTCAAGAAGAAAGCCTCTATAGGTTTACGCCCTTTCACGAAAAAAAGCATTTACAGGTTTACACCCTTTCACGAAAAAAGCCTCCACAGATTTACGCCCTTTCACGAAAAAAGCCTCTACAGGTTTACGCCCTATCACAAAAAAAGCCTCTACAGGTATACGCTCTTTCACGAAAAAAGCCTCTGCAGGTTTACGCCCTTTCACGAAAAAAACATTTACAGGTTTACGCCCTTTCACGAAAAAAGCCTCTACAGGTTTACGACTCTTACACAAAAAACGCTCTAATTTTCCGCTTAATTTTGTGAATGTGACCAGTTGGGGGAGGCCTATGTCCAGCAGTGGACGTCTTTCGGCTGATATGATGATGATGATGACCAGAGTTTTAAGAATATGATTGTTGTTTTAAGTAAAGTATACAAAATTGGACGGTCCGACAACAATACAAAATTTGACACGTGTTCCGATCATCCTTTTCTTTAAATAAATTCTCAAACTCAAACTCAAACATTTATTCAGTAAGTAGGCCACAAGGGCACTTTTACACGTCAAAGTAAAAGAGAGAGAAAAAAAATCAAACTACACCGGTTCTAACCCTACACCTCTGACCCGAGAAGAATTATGTCCGGCAAGAAACTCGGCGGGACTTATTTTTTCAAAACAACAGTACATCAAAACTAAACAATACATATAAGTGCGTTGTTCATTAGTCATAGTCATAGTCATGTATTTAGGTATTCGTTGCCTTCGCTTAAACCACATATGAGATTACACCCTTGTAACTCAGCCCTAATCGAGTGAATTCCTCGACTAGTAGCGCCATCTGTCGCGCCAC
The DNA here is from genome assembly GCA_947086415.1 of Pammene aurita. Classification (NCBI taxonomy): domain Eukaryota; kingdom Metazoa; phylum Arthropoda; class Insecta; order Lepidoptera; family Tortricidae; genus Pammene; species Pammene aurita. Next base: position 2,588,569 of record OX352309.1, on the reverse strand, counting down.
TCAGGTACTAATGTCGCCCGGTGCTAGCGCCAGGCTGATTTCTCCTCAGCCTCCTCGCTTTTGTAACTCAGCCGAGCAACACGTGCTCAATCAAGTTTAAAAAATATCGAAAAGTAAATTGCAAACACAAATTGTGTAATGATTGCACAGTTTCTATGGAATTAATTTTGTGCAAATTGCATAAAGATGTAAATAATTAAAAGCAAATTCTATAATGATTGTTGCTACTTCAGACATTGTGACATTCCGCTCGGTGCCCGTGGCCCAGCGACGAGACGCAGTGACCTCTAATAGGCACCGTCAAAACACAATGCATTGTCCCATGAGACGACATTATTGCTACTTCAGATATTGTGACATTCCGCTCGGTGCCCGTGGCCCAGCGACGAGACGCAGTGACCTCCAATAGGCACCGTCAAAACACAATGCGTTGTCCCACGAGACGACATGCGTCGTCCCGTGACACGACAGGCATCGTCCCGTGATGCGATATGCATCGTCCTGTAAGACAACATTGTGTCGTCCTGGACATGATACAATGTCGCTAATGTCGGAGTACTCATGTCTATCATTCTGGGAGATGGCATTGTATCATTTCAGATGGCTTGCATCGACCTGTATCATGATATGGAGTCGTCCCTTGAGACGTCATGTAATGTCCATGCATCGTTTTGTAACTGTCGCTCCACAGGCTATGTACATCTATATGGATACAGTTTAAAAAACTGCTATCTTATTGGCTGATCTACTCCTTTAACAGACGACGCATACGTTTGCACAGTAAAAATTATTTTGACATCGGTCACGATATTGAACGATATAATATCGATTTATGAAACGAAGTTCAAATGTCGTTCCTCTGTCCTGGTACCTCGGATACGAAAAATAGAATAAGCAAATTATTTCAATCGCTAAAGCATGGTTCATGGGTAAAATAACTGTCTGGTACATCTGTTAGGAAGAATGGAAGACACGTGGTCTCTTGTAGACTTGGTAGTATAAAAGTTGTCCACAGTCACCAATAAATAGGTGTGGGGACATTTCGATTTAACCCAGGAAGTAGGTACACGTAAGCCTATAATGATTTAAAAATCTTGCCAAATACAGTTTATAGTACAAATCAATGCAAATAAATGCAAAATAAGCTATTTAGATCAAGATCTCTGTAGAAGTCAAAACCGACAAGGTTTTGTAAGCACGCAACCAGATCCTTTACTTTAAAAGAAAGGGGGAGGCAAGGAAAAACAACCTTAGACGTAGGAAGTCTAGAACTCTCTCCTCCGCTAACCGCAGTAGGTATTATTTAGAAAAGGAATAGCACAACCGTTTTGTCTCTGTCGTATAACATCAAAAACAATAAATTTGTAGTAATGCCGTAGAATTGTTAGCTGAGCTGAATGACCGGCATTACCTCATATCAATCTAAACAGCAAACGCCTGCTCCTTGGAGGCACATATGAGTCAAATTCTGATTGTGTCCTCAGGCATACTGAAACACCTCAGAAACATTGATTATTAGTTACCAAATAAAGGTTTGACAAAAAGAAGGATTGTTGTTTGTCAAGCAACAAATTATTTAACGAGTAAATTAACACCGAAATAAAAAAAAATATCCAAGAAATCTAAAAAGCTACAATTTTGATTAAATAAAACTAAGACGTCTTCATTAATAAGTATGTAGCTATGTAAGTAAACAAAATGATTTACATAATGCCACTAACTAAGCAAGCCGTGCTGACAAAAACATTCCATTCATATCACTTCATTCGCATCACAAAACGTAAAAACGTGTGAGTTTTCAGTGCGACTACTAAAATAATAAGCTCTAGTTTGAAAGAATTCAAAGTACTATAGACACATGCCACGAAACTATAATAGCAGCGGTTCAATAGACTTGTAATTAGAATAACAACAGAGGCATTAGAAATATAGTTGATCAGGTTAGGTATAAAGATAAGTTTACAAGATTCCATTTCGATAGAATTAACTCCTACTTAGGCATGACAACAAACTTAAAATATTTAGTAACAGTGGAAACCTACGAAACTTTTCCCTAAATATATTATATATAGTCTTCCTCATCGATTTCGATGCCAGCGAGCTTAAAAGCTAACCTAATGGAAGTTGGTTATTCTGACCCCTAAAATGACTGGCTAGGCTTAACTCGGTTTTAAGAAGATTGTCGCCAGAGTGTCCTTGAGCGTTTGGGCGCTGTGTACCCGCGCTACCCGCTTACCCCTCTCATTGCGATCGTACGTAAATCCGCCACACTGCACCGGAACGATCTTCAAAGAATATGACTTTACACAGAGGCGCGCGGGCAGCTTTATAATAATTATAATCCTTTTGCTGATATTTTTTGATTTGAATACTGTGATTAAGTACTGCAATGGTGATATTTTTAGGAATGCTACTTACCTATTAAATAAGATAAGTAATAACGATCTCAATTAGTAGATTTTTATGTAATAAAATAAAACCTAGATTTTGAATTTGAAGTACAGTCAGCGGCAAAATATTGGTAAAAATATTCTGCATATCAGAAAAAAAACTGAATGCATATCAAAGCGATGTTTTCATGTGAATTTAGTTTTTTTGCTGCGCAAGTGAGTTTAATAGATGGTTATTTTTTGTAGCGATTTTGAATATCAACCGTAAAAAATCACTTATATAATTACGAAAAATTTACAAAACTAAAAAAGTTTCTTGAAACATGTCCGTCTGTCCGTCCGTCCATCCGTATATCACAACCATCTAAATATATAAAAGAAGAAACTGACTAACTGACTGACTGACTGACTGATTGACTGACTGACTGACTGACATATCAACGCACAGCCCAAACCGCTGGTTCTAGAGATTCAAAATTTGGCACGTAGGTTCCTTATAAGGTCTAGGGATGCACTAAGAAAGGATTTTTCATAATTCACCCCTAAGGGGGTAAAATGGGGGTCCAAAGTTTGTATGGCGAATCAAGATTTGTTAGACTCTTTTATTCGAAACTTCACAGGAGTATTCCTAACGATAAATGAGTAAACAAGTGTTTCAGGTTTTTTGAAAATTCAACCCCTAAAAGGGGCAAATGTGGTCACCCCTAAAAGGGGCAGTTTGAAAATCAACATGGGTATCGTATCCTTTTTGAGTACTTATAGTTCGCGGGCGAAGCCGCGGGAAAGGGCTAGTTTTATTATAAAATATATATTGATTAAATTTTATCCATAGGTGTGTCTTGTGTCGCTACTTAGTTTTTAGCTAAATTGCTGAAAAATAACTTTAAGGGGAGGCACTCCATACATACATATGCCGAACTAAATGTCAATACAATTTTTTTTTGCAAATATGAACAATGTGTACATCTATCGATACGGGTTTAAACATATCTTAAGTATATGTATATAGAGGATTTTTAAAACCTTTTTTATTGAGTCAATATTTTTAGAAATAATCGCTTCGAAAGTCTAAATAATAGTCCCCCCCCCCCATCTAACTTTTAATCCGTAAGTCCAAAAAATATGAAAAAATTAAAGAAGATACGGCTTAGTACTTATTTATATGAAAACTATTTCACATATTATCGGTTGAGCCAGTTTTGAGTTATCTCCGAGAAACTACTTTCTATGGAACCCTACATTATGCGTGGTCCGATACACTCTTGGCCGGTCTTTTAAAGATATTTGATATGTAGTATTAACCGTTAGTAGTAATTTATTTATTTACTTGTGTTGATAATTAATATAAATTTGTATTTCAGCGAGTTAGTAAAGCTTTTTTTCCTTTATTCTTACTTACATTAAACTCTTAAATATCAGCAATTTTTAATTAGAATCTCGATCAGGCTTCGCTCAGTGATAGTTAGTACACTGAAATTTGTATGTGTTTTAATCACGCCGACAATATGGTAAATCAAAATCAGAAAAATAAAATGAAGTGGAGGTGATTTTTTTTTCGCTCCAACCCACGCGATTGATACGTTACACGATAGTGTGTGGTATTATTGGACAGGTCTTCCAAAAAGAATAAGTCTTAAACAACTTTTGGATAAAACGCATATTTTCGTAAATAATAACTCCGAAAATTACTTATTAGTTGCAGCAATAGCAGGTTTCCGCAACTCGACAACTAACGCCTGTTTTGCGTGACTCATCAGAATAAGTACTAATACATAATAATTGTAGTGTACTTACAAGACTACATTTGTTTTCAGGGCATTATAGGATGCATGAGTTCTGTTTTTTCTCCATTTTTATTTCATTTCTTTTTTTACTTTGTAATATAGGTCATCTACATAAAATACACTTTTTATAAGAACGTAAATACATGAACACACATACGGGTATATTATCTTAAAAGATAAAACGTCTATGCGGTATTGATTCCGACAAGACACGTTATGCCCGCACCGCATGAACCCTCTGCAGTTATTTAGTCTTTAGGCACAGTAAGTCCGATATTATTGCTCACGGGCCAAGCACAAGTATTTGTAGTACAAGGGAAGCACGGAGCGACGAGCGACACAGCCTCCTCGTCTCAAAGCTAGCTCACGACTGCCAGCAACGCCGTTTTTGAGCTACCAACGCACGAAATGTGGAATTATGATCAAGTTGCTTAAGAAAATTTTATCAATTTAAATATCCTACGTTGAGTTTGTAGTGTTCTGTAGTACATTTTTTAGTTCAACAATATTTTAAATCGAATGAGCCGTTCAGTAGATATAAGCAAAATTAACCGTAAAACGACATTTCGTTACATTTAAATAACGGAGAAACGTTACGTTACTAGAGTTATTCAAACATTGACAATATTGCACATGAAATGGTAATTAACATATATTTTTTTCAAAATTTTTGAATGACCCGTTATTGATATATATCCCTTAGAAAGTAACAGTTTTTGGCCACAATTAGCGCCTAGCGCCTTAAATACTGCTCTATACTTATAGCAGCAGAGCTTGCTAGTCGCGTTGCAGGTTTACACGTAGGAGGGCTTAGGTCTCTCTATAGAGGATCGGAAGTCTCCTTTGAGGCGTTAGAGTAAACAAAGAAGGAAGTGATAAATGAATGAAAAATGGGATCTCGAGGGATTTTAACCATACTCCAGATCCAAGTCAAATGTAACGATCCCGCTTCAAAATCCTCAAAGAAATTTGTACTGCGGGGCAAATCAGGTGAATAGCGACGACGTAAACCTAGGTGGCTTTTTATAAACAAAAATTGCAAAAGCCTGTTTGTAAAAGAAGGCTGTTTGTGAAAGAAGATAGGTTGTCTATTCGAGTGCTTGTCAGATGAGGGCGCCCCAAGGATTTCAATAACTAAGTGCTTACGGAAAAATTCACAACTTATTAGCGAAATGAAATGAGAAATGAGATATTTATTGATGAAATTATAAGTAATTTTACATGTCATTTATATTATGATATTTAGGTTAAGTAGGTATACATTATCTATTTATGTTTATAGATTATACATGACTGCAGTTTTGTTACTGGAGGTTACATTTACATTACAATGGTAGTTATTTATTATACATGAATAGTGAGGTACGACATAAAATGTTACCTATATATGCATAAATTCACTTATTGTATAACATGTAAGTTCAGTTAACATTTTTTTAAGTTTTTGTGAAAATATTCCGTCACTTGCGGAATTTATATTGTCTTTGGGAAGGGTGTTGTAAATTTTTGCACCCATGACACTGAGTGACTTTCGAGCCTTGTCTTTTCGACGGTAAGGGATAAGCAGAAGGTCCTTGCCGCGAGTGTTACGGCCGTGGTTCATCCCACGGGTTGTATATACTCCCAGGTTTGATCTCACATATTGACAGGCTTTTAGTATATAGACACATGGTAATGTAAGGATTTTGTGTTTTTTGAGCATGGTGATTTAGGCAAAATTTGATGAAATTGTTAACATACTTCAAGTTTGGGGACCCATATCAAGATTCTTCAACACTAACATGCCGTCAGATAGTCAAGTAGGTAGCGGTGACGAAGCGCGACTTTTCTGTGGGCTATGAAGAAAATGATAACCAAATTTGCCATGGCTTGTCCACGAATATTTTGGACGTGTCGTCACTGGTAGGTAAACCTAATAACGCACTGTTAGGGTAATAATACTCATATGAATACATTAACCCTTTCAAGGTTTTAAATAATAATAATAATAATAATAAGAGACGTTTATTTAATAAGATTGCATAAGTACATATTAAGAGTACAGTCGATCATGCTTAAACTTATTAAAAAGGAAAGTGACTTAGCTTATGTCTGTGCGAGAAGGCTTAAAGGCACTAGGGCCCTACCACCTTCGAGCAACGGACGCTGTTAAATATGTATGATATGATATAAAAAGCACATCAAAGACCAGTCAGTGTCTTTGATACCAAGTTCAGCAACCTTTCGTAGTGACATAAGACTACAATATTGTCGCCAGTTTTATACAACCGAAAACAGACATTCGATAGTGAGACCACTTTGACACGTTCTAGTACATATGTCAAACGAGTACATAATGATCTCGCAAGGATATCCACGTGTCGCAGTTTGTCATTGCTTGTCGAATAAGGATCCAGCATGAATTCAACGTGTTCTTAAAATCGACGACAGTTATGTGTCGCCAGTGTAAAGCTTATTGGCCAAACTGAATGTCAGCATATTATTGTATCGATGAATTCAGGATTGCGCAGGTGAATCATTGACCCAGCAGCGTTCGAAAACAGGTTCTACCTACTAGGTAGCTACCTACAAATTTGTTAATGTGTATAATTTAACATGTAATAATGATAATAAGTTATGGTATACTTACTTATTGTATGTAATTTTAATGACGTGTAAAATATGTTTTTACAATTTTTACGAATAAACTCTGTATTTCTGTAGAAATGCGAGCAAGATGCAGCAGACTTAGTTTAGCATACTAAGGTATACTGTAAACAATATTGGCAGCGTAACCAATAAAGAGCTGAGAGCATCCCAAAAATGATTGTATATTGTATCGTGTCGTGGTTATTATACATATGGACGATTGAAATGCAGCTGCTTTTAAAGTTAAGCAAGAAGGCATTAGAAAATACAATCATATCCTCAGTTCAAGTAATATATTTGTAGACTTAATAATGCAAAGGTATAAGAGAATACACTTTTATAATACTCAGTAGGTATGACCCGTCAATACGTGACTTTTGGTTGCACTAAAACTAAATGTGAATATGTCACCTCATCGGCTCATTAGAGTCTAGAATCATTAAGGGTTTTACAATCTCTGGGAGTAAACAAAGGTCCTTTTAATGTTAACCTTAATATTATAATACTAGCCACTGCCAATAGTTTTACCCGCTAAAAATTTCAAAACTGTTGAATCTCTTTTTCACGCCTTTAGATATTGAATTTGAAAAAGTTATCTCTTAATGGACCTCCAAAACATCCAAAGATTATAAGTTTTAAACTTCAAGGTCCTACCCTAAACAGTTTAGAGTTCTCGTTGTGTATCATTGTATTCATTATCTATACTATGCAACTTAGATAATATTTTACCGACCTAACACAAAGGATATTCTACAATAAAACATAAAAACCATACACAAGCAAGGCATAAAACCTCTTGCTTTGGCTTTGTGAATCAGATCGCCGCCACAAAGAGTACACAAGCTCAAATTACAGACCCGGACAATCCTTGGGAACCCAATGATCTTCATTCCGGCTACAGAAAATAACTACATAATCAAGATAGATAGAGATGTATTTAGTTGGTAGACGTAAGGTCAACGAGTAAATGGTATAGGTATTTAAACGTGAAATATATACAAATAACATTATATTCATAGTAATATACCTACAGCCCTTGAAGACGATAGCATAATTTTTAATTAATATTCTTATCGGTATGGTTGTTTCACCTTCGTCCTTCTCTCAAACCTATAAACATTATATTGAAAATCATATAAACTAACTTGCAGCTTGCTTACCTAGTATATCCGGTTGGTTTGCGGTGGAGTATTGACAATTTAGCAATACCATTTTAGTTCTAAAATTCATAGTTGCTGTCGTCAACATTTAGCACTCTTATAATACTCACTCAAAACTCCAATTGACATCTATAAGGTCTGGATGTAATTAAAGACATTGTCTTTCCTAAGGATCTCGCAAAATTACCTGAATTTCCCATTCGGTTTTACTAACAAATGATCGCTACCTAATAGGTCTGATCAATGCCGCAATGCCGGTCGTAGCATGCGGTCTTTGAAGACATCACAGGGAGTTTATAATATGTGTGTAGATAAAGCAGCGTATGTAACAGTACATAATTAGACTTTAAAATTACCGTTAAGGCCCGAATAATACTAAAAATTTCAGATGTGAAACAGGTTTTCTCAATCAAGAACAACTTTTAAATCAGATTTTTGGAAAAACTTTCAATCTGGCCATGTTACGATAAATAATAAAAAGTACATCATACAAATCAGTGATAAAATAGCAGAATCAAATAATTCTTTACATCATTCATAACTTAATGACCCGTTTCACTAAGGGGTAAATTCACGATCTACGCGGCCAAAAGTTACGTCATAATTGTAAATTACGTTTCGGAATCCTTGCAAAGGTGTTGAACAATAGAATTTCAGAATTCAACCCTCCTGGCCTCTTTTGAATTTGAGGTACGATTCTAAATAATTTCCTCTTTTCATTTACTTGAAGCAAAAGGTGTTTTCCGCCTACACAACGAATACTGTGTAATTAAATTAATTAGGTTTTTGGTTTGTAAAAAGTAAGTTATTTCCAAAGCCAAGTTTGTAGTTTCATAAGAGTCCGGCAACGTTTTTTTTTATATCGCTCAACTTTTCTATACCATTTTGCAGAGTCCTATTAATATTGTCTTCGGTTGCCGCGATAGTTATTCATGAAATTAAACAAAACACTTACTTTTTTTAAGCTCAGTACACGCGATAAAATCGGTTTGTAATTGTTTTATTTCAGAGTCCTATTAGTTTGTAAACATATTTGGAAATAAAGTTTTTTTTAAACTGCACAAGTGGAATTTATTATTTATTTTCGGTTTCATTTATAAATAATGCAACTTAATGTAACAGCTGATTCGCTATTTTTGCTTAAACAGATAAAAAAAGTAAGATTTTTAATAAACAAAATTATGTTAAACTAGTATGTAACATATATAAATACGCTAGAAAATAAGTCGTTTATGGAATAACTGGAACAGTTTTTTCATTTTCATACTATATGTATATAGAAAACATACATCATTATTACTTTTTTATTCATGTGAAAAATTGCAACTCATGCAAGTTAATTAAAAAGTTAACCTACAATGTTTACAAATGTGCAATAGAGTGTACAAAGTAACACTCAGCATTAACGCCCAGACTTTCGAAAAAATAAAAATGAGGTAAACGCCCAGTGTACAGTACGCTGTACTGTGTAGCTTATGAAATGTCATTTTTATATTTAAACATATTGGCTTATACATTGCACATTGGGCGTTTAGCTGAACTTGCGTTTTTTTTCTTGGGCGTTACGAGGCTATAACTGATATCACATCTGTAAATGAGATATATATTTATTTAAACCTGTATATCTGTGACACTGGATGAGGGAATACCTCTTTAGAAAAGTGAGACAAATTTGCAGGTCCCTAGAAGTATCAGTTATCTAGGTTTCACTGTATATTGTTTAGCTAGAGCAATTTTAGGAAAAATTGCCGAATTAGGTGGTGTTTTTGGGAATGTTTTAAAGTATTTCATAAAATTTAAAAAGTTGTAATAAACTTAACTGACGATCTAATCGGATAATGGCCACGTATGAATGGCCATGAAAAATAATAATAAATAATCAAGCGACAGGTTTTCACGATTCACTTTCTCTCTAAACTAGCTCTGTAAGAATCGAGTTTTGGGGTGCTAAATAATAATATATATGTTAAATTATTTTATTGCAATAACAAGACTTCAAACTATCTTATCAAACCAAAAAAATCAAAAAATCATGTGCCTTATATTTTTTATTAGCAATTTTAGTTTCCAAATCGTTACCGGACTCTTATGTCTAATATCGAAGGGCTTTTGCTTTGGCTCGTGTGGCTTTTCTAAGGATACCTGACCCGACAATTCGAAAAGGTCGTAAACTCGAGAATTATTACCAAATAATCCCTCTTACATGGACATTCTAGCCCGAGAACGACAAAGAATAGACGCATTCGAGATGTGGTGCTGGAGGCGAATGCTCAGGATACCCTGGACGGCCAAACGTACCAATGTGTCTATTCTTTCACAGCTTAACATTAAGACACGACTGTCTGCCGTCTGTTTGAGTCGTATACTTTCATACTTTGGGCACATCATGAGAAGAGGAGACGAGAGTCTGGAAAAACTGGTCGTGGTTGGGGGTATTGAAGGCAAGAGAGCCCGTGGCCGTTCACCAACCAGATGGTGTGACCAGGTCAAGGAAGCAACCTCCTCAAGCAAATTCTACCAGGCGGTGAGGGCTACTACGGACCGGGACCGATGGAGACAGATCATCAAGTCGAAAGTACTTCCTAGTGATCACGATCCTCAGTAATGAGGGACCGACTGAAGAGAGAAGAGAATCCCTCTTATTACTGCTAGCTGAAAAATTGTGGCCATAATATCCGGCTCCTTGTTATATTGACATAAGTTACCAACAGCTAGGCACGAGTCATTTTTTCAGTGCCTAGTGTTACTTAGACCTTGAGATCCATATGGTATTTTTCAACCGACTTTAAGGTTTCGAATGCGGTTTTTCAATTCGTCAGGATTTTTGTTAATTTGTATTTTTTTTTACGTATATTTACCGGTTATTTGAAGACGGCTGGACCGATTTGGAAAAACTTTTTTGTTTGAAAGGGTATATTTTTGACAGTTGGTTCAATTAACATTAAGCTTGGATCTGATGATGAGATGCTGTAGAAATCGAGGGAAATCTTCAAATATTATAGGCACACCTATAGTGAGTGATTGGAGTACCCACTAGGTAAGGTGTACCCATGCTAAATGCAGTCGGCTCTTTTATTCCTTTAAAATTATTTTATATCTACCACGTCAGTCGCAAGCAGTCATACAGCCTTGTACCTGTACCTGTACCTACAGGGGTGTTACATGCGCGTTGCCGATCTTTTAAAAACTTTTGTAATAACGGGACTTAACCTCGTATCTATATATTTTAGAAAGACTGAGTCTTTCTTCGGGGACAATGTCGTCCTCGAAACGTCGAAGGTAGTTTAAAATATATATATATGCGGTTAAGTCCCATTATTACAAATATATATGTGTAAAACCGTGAAAAATTAAAAAAGAGTTTGTAAAAACTTTTACATTTCCTTTATACAGCACCCCATACTACATGAAAATAATAGTACTACATATTGTACTTAGGGGATCAATGTCACTCTGCGTCCGTAGGAAACACCTTAGACAACCCTACACGTGATCCCTGGGTGGTGCTAAAAGAGTAACAAACTTGGCAGCTGCACTGTCCCATCGGACCTCGCAGCACTCGCTGGATTTTCTTCATATCTACTTTCCCACTACTACTACCCAAGAGAAGAAATGCCTATCTATGTATGTCTAGTGACATGTAGCCATACGATGAATAAATAAAAATAAAATAAATATCCATACTAATATTATAAATGGGAAAGTGTATGTGTGTGTTTGTTTGTTTGTCTGTCTTTCACGGCAAATTAGGGCGACGAATGGACGTGATTTTTTAAGTGGAGATAGTTGAAGGGATGGAGAGTGACATAGGCTACTATTAGTCTCTTTCTAACCCCCCACTTCCCTAAAATGAGGGGGGGGGGTAGTTTGTATGGTTTGTTACCCCGAATTTAACGCGAGCGAAGCCGCGGGCAAAAGCTAGTTGTGTTTATAGTCCTGTCAGTTATTTTTCCTTCGCTCTATAAGCAGCTACATTAACAGCTTTGCCCTTTTACTGCAAACCTCGTAAATACTGCACCATACGCCCGTCAGCTACCAAATATTGTAAAATAAAAAGAGACGCATATATACGAGCTTACTTGGGTGAAGCAAGATGGAAGCACCTGTTTATGGACCGTAAAAAGAGGAATAAAGTAAAATAGTTCATGGGTCAGACAGTAAATAACTTTACGTAGGCTTTCCTTCTTAATAATCTTTCCCAATTATTTTTATATCTTATCAAATAAGTGAGCGTAGCGCAGTGAGTTCTTATGTTTGAATATGAACTTACCTGGGTAGCGGTACTTCTAGAGGCATTCGAAGTTTGTGTGATTTTGAATAGTTTGTTACGCAATAACTTTAGTACAGTTGTTCTTTAAATACATGAAAGCTTTTACCGTAGTTAACACTTTCACGACCAGGAACCCGACTGCCTGGTTCTCTCTTCGTAGCTACTACGCGCTACATACGACATGTACGTGGCTACGGGCTACGAGCGTAGCGCGTAGCACTAGGTGGTACGGAAAGTGTTAAAGCAGATTTAATTAATAAATATATATATATTCTCTCATTGTACTGTATAAACGTGTAACAATGAAAAGCCAAGCATATTCCATAGTCAGTTGTTGTAGAGCAAACTTAGGCAAAGCAAACGTATAATTTTATATAACTGTGTAAGCTTAAACCACCAAGGTAGTGTTCTTTATTTATATTGTATGATTTATTCTTAATATTTTAATGTTTATTCCACATATTTTGCCCTTATATTAACGTTGTAAAAGTATTTTTTTCCAATAATGTATCTTTATGTATCTGGTTGTACGGCATGGCCTCTTGCGTCAATGTCAAACGTTATCGTATTCGCAGACTAGATGGAGCTAGTCGCTGTCTGCGCTCAGCAAAGTGGCTGCGTTCAACTTTATAGTAAGGCCGTGTCGTACGGCTGCGATCGTGGCCCACAAATGGTCCCGCCGGAAGATCAGCGCTGGCTTTCGGGTCAGCATAAAGCTGAGGCGGGTCCATTTCGTGGTAAACTTTGTATTATGTTCTAGATTTCTATTGTTTTTTTTTTTTTTTTTTTTTTTTTTTAATACTTTTATATGCAATTTTTATCACGAATAAAACGATTGAAATATAAAAAAAAAATATTATGGGACAATCTTATACAAATCGATCTAGCCCCACAGTAAGCTCAATTAAGGATTGTGTTGTGGGTATTAGACGACGATATATACGGGATATTGGTTACTTAACCGACTCATTAGTAGATAGTTAGCATGGCGGTAAGACGACCGACTTTTAATCCGGAGATCTTATGTTCCTATGTACCAATATGTTTTTTGAAATTTATTTACGAAATATATTTTTTTATACCACAAAGGTGGCAAACAAGCATACGGCCCGCCTGATGGGTAAGCAGCTACCGTAACCTATGGACGCCTGCAACTCCAGAGGAGTCACATGCGCGTTGCCGACCCTTTACTAAAAGGAGGATTGGTGGTGTTGACGGCTAAAGGAACTAGAGGGTCCCTTATCGTCAACACACTGGGTCCTCTTTGAGCTCTTTGGCAACCTTACTCACCAGCAGGAACACAACATATATCATCTAATACTACTTACAGTCACTTTTCGGTGAAGGAAAATATCACGAGAAAACCTGCATACATACATTCACGAAGAAATGGAAATGTATAATAACGTGAGGACCCTTTGGGCTAGCTTGGGGTCTCAAACTTATATAATGGTTTCTTTTTTATTTGTAGGTTTACTCGTCCGCATAATATAAAATCTATAACACATAATATATTCTGTTAAATTATGGAATTCGTTGCCACCATCTTTCCGGCAGTGTAAATCGGTTGCATCGCTAAAGGCTAATTTAAACAAGTTGTGGCTTTCAAACGAATCCTAACGGTTTTTGTATGATTTTACTAAAAATGTCTACTTTTTGTAAATTTTCCATTGTCTATGTCCATGTCTATATGACGTTGCTTCGTGCCAAATTTCAAGTTTTTGAGTTCACGGGAAGTACCCCGTAGGTTTTGCGAGTGCCGAAAAATTTGCAGCATAAACGACTGTATCTTTTGATTGCATTGGCTTTTAAGTTTGATTTTTTCACAGCTCCAAGGGACAATAGACCTAAGTTTTTGATATAAATTTCAGCTTGATACCTCCACGCATACCTGAGAAAAATGGTCTTGACAGACAAACAGACAGACAGACGGACAACAAAGTGTTCCTATAAGAGTTCCGTTTTTTCCTTTCGAAGTACGGAACCCTAAAAATAGCACCTCCTATCCTAGTGCTTGAAGATGGAGACCTAAGCTCTACGAAACATGTAGCGCGAAGTGACTAAAGTGACGTGAGTGTAACCGTTATATAGTGATGTTTATTTATATTTATGTATGATACCGAACTGAGTATCTACCTAATTAGATTATAAATTATAATAAAACTCATCTTACCGTATCGTACGGTACCTAAGTCTGCCTAGCACTTCCAACTTTCTCTCTCAATTGCTCAAAGGTTAACTGGAAGAAATCCCTTAATGGGATACGTTCGCCTTTGTACGTATATGTTGTGTTATATGTCTTTCGTTGTGTTTTCTTGTACAATAACGTGCTTTACTACTACTACTACTATATTGATATATTGGTGATGATGATGGCTTTGAAAAGTAGTGAGAAAACATTTCTAAAAATCGTTATTGAAAGGAATAAAATCGACAAATATTTCCGAATTTGGTGCAGAAATTGCATCTCAGAAATGCGCAGAAATGTTGAGCGGAGGATAATGGAATCTTGGAGTCGCATTTTATATTCCAAATATTACTTCCAGAAAAATACGCTTAACATTCAAAACTTTTGATTGAAGATTATTTGCATGCAATGTTTACCCAGATTGATAAGTTTTTTATCGACATGTAAAGCGAAGCGCTTGAGGCCTACTTGCAGAATACATTTTTTGAAACAATACCTTACAATTACATTCTTCGTGATACCTATTGTTGTTACTTGTTACGAGTACAAGTACAACAAATAACAAACCTCGCTGACTTCCATCACCACTCATTAGAGCCGCAACGTCCATTGGAAAACTGATTGGACTATATATCTTATTCCCTTGTAATAAATTCCAACTTCAAACAGGTCTATCAATGTACATACGGCTGTTATGTGTTGCGGGGATGAATAGCATGCCTCTAAAAGTCACACATGAAACTTTTCTCGAAACTTTCATTGCCACAGATTATTTTACCCGATAGATATAATGTTTTGCTCTATTTAATACGGCATTTACATGTTCATTTTGTTACACTTGCATGCTCGTACTCACGTCGATGCTCGTCGAATGATTCAGATACGAGTACCGACATGACTGTCCGTTCACATTTTTTTTCATTAATGTTCAGGACACCAACAGCCTTAAATAATAGTATTACATATAAATGGTTACATAACAGATAGCTAATAACAGTTATCCATAAATTACATTGGACATAATAAGTAATGTAGGTAAGTATTAATTGGTAGGAAACAGTACAAAAATGAAGTGTGCAAAAAAAGTCAAACAAAATGCTCATCGCAAGATAAATAACCACATAAAGAGATGTTTGTTATAACTTCATAAACAAGATATGTTTCCAATAGTAGCGTAATTAAATAATTGGAAGCCAGTTGTCACATATTCACCTCCCCATACAACTCCACGCAAGTGTAATCGCACTATAATAAATCAAGAGTAGACCCACCTATTGTTATCCATCAGGTTGTGTTGCTGTCTTTGTCTCTAGGTATTTAACGCTACTGTGTTTTCATCACACTTGCTCATAAACTGTGTCATTACATGCAGGCGTATAGTGTGAGTTATAGAAAAGGCGTAGTCCCTAACTTATTTAACATTATTTAGTCTTAAAACTTTATTTTTTCTTCGCAAGTGTAGTGAAAATCTTTGTGTGTAATTCGGAAGGTAATAATATAAACTGGAGTCAGAAATGCCCTCAGCTTGGCTCTCGGGCATCTATTAACAAACTCTCCTTCACATTATGTCTCTTACCCCGCATATTGCACAATGTACAGTCACCGGCAATAGTATCCTCCTACACGTAGGCCGGAAAAATATGTGACACGCTCTTAAGGCCCTACAAATATGAGCGTGTCACATATTTCTGCGTCCTTCGTGTAGGCAGATACTATTGCCGGTAACTGTACTATATTTATCTAAACAATTCGGAGTCTGTGAGCGGCCATCTACGAAGCGAGTAACAACACGGCAAGTTTAAATGAAATTACTTTTGAAACCCGGAGTCGGTTGAGATGAAATTTTCTATTAGCCACCGAGTTTTGGAGAAATTCAAAATATCTGTTATTTTGTGCTTTGAAACGATATTAAGAAAATAATGTGAACACTAAACTTTAGAAACTATTTTAAAGTCAAAATGAAATTTGTTGAATAATATTACTTATTATAAACCATATAATAAAAGTGACATTAAAATTTCCTTTTGACTTTAAAATAGTCTCAAAAGTCCAGTGTTCACATTATTTTCTTACAATAGTTTGAAAATACAAAATAAAAGATATTTCGAATTAAAATACGGGTACTGTACTATCGCTAAATGTACCCTTGACTGGTTGGGTTAATTCAATTCAATTCAATTCAATTTTATTTAATTCAGATGAAACATCCATATATGTTAGTACAGAAAACAAAAGATAAAAATAAAATACAAAAAATGAGTTAGTACTAAAAAAAAAAACTAAACTTACATACTAGATTTTGTGTGAATTTGGATCCACCTTATTATCAAGGGTGAATCCCACCTATCCGAGAACACGCTTAGGATGCTATTGGAGGTGTGTCGGAGTCGCGTATTAGCGGACGCACATCGCTTCCTCATGAGGGCAGCAAAGCCGTCGGTCTGTGCCTCCGCGAACATCCCCGACGCACTGCAGCGCCAGGGCAACCCCAGCAGCACCCTAAACGCATTGTTATATTGAAACCGTAGGTCGCTGTATGCCCTCTGCGTAAATGAAACCTACAGACTGCACGTGTATAGAGCTTGACAGTATGATTTGAATAGCAACAGTTTAACTTGTTTTGAACAACGTGCAAATCTGCGGGCCATCATATTGCATCGGGCAGCCAGCGACCTACGTTCTCGTTCAAGATCACAATTATCCCTCAAATCCTCAGTGACCCAATGGCCCAGATATTTAAACTTATCCACCCTAGACAGAGGAGTACCGCAGAGCTTGACTTCAGGTAACTGAGAGTAAGTTAGAGTCCCGTACTTAAAAACCATGAACTCGCTCTTTTTGGCATTATAACGAAGTCCATGAGCCGCAGAATAAGCCTCACATTTGCGTAACAGTGTTATCAAGCTACCGATAGATGGGCTCAGCAGCACCATATCGTCGGCATAACTTATATTATTAATGCACATACCATCTATATGACATCCAACGCCGGTGCTGCCGAGCTCATCCATCAGGCGGCCCATGTAAATGTTAAAACGCCTGGGCGAGCTCAGCCCGCCCTGCCGCACCCCGCAATTCAGGACATATTTATTAGAGTACGAGCCAGCCCACCTTACACAATTCGTTTGAGAGCCGTACCAAAATTTCAAAAGGTAAACTACCTCAGGAGCAACTGTAGTATCCTGTTCAAGCTTATGCCATAAGGAATCGTAACAAACAAGGTCGAACGCCCGCGACAAGTCCAAAAAACAGGCAAAGATTGGCGTTTTTCTAGCAGTGTAGTACTGAACAGTCTGTTTCAGCGCAAGAATAGCACTTTCAGTAAAGAGTCCGGGTCTGAAACCGAACTGATTGTCGGATAGCCGAGTATGGATGCCAAGATGCTTGTCAATCAGACCGTCCAGCACCCTGGCCAGGATAGTCGCCAAAGATACAGGCCTGTAATTGGACATGTCGGACGCGTCGCCCGTTTTATTTTTAATGATAGGAACTACCACTATGTGCATCAATTCCTGAGGCAGATAACCATGGCCTAAACACAAACTATAAAATAATGCCAGCACACGAGGCAAATGAGGGCCTGCATGCTTTAGGTGTTCTACACTGAAGCCGTCATGGCCAGGAGATTTACCTCTTACCATTTTCTGATTTATGGACGCAACATCTTTAGCCGCGAACCTCACCGAGAGATCAGACACACTAACGGCCTCAGCGCAGGACCCCCTCCGCACACTTGACAATTGAGGTTCAACCATAAATTGACGCTTAAAAGCTTCGGCAATATCAGTAGGCTCACAGAATCCCGCGACACTGACGGGGAGACCCGGTTTGGGGATAAGATTATTGGTAGCCTTCCAGAACTTCCCAAAATCCTTCCTAGAATGATTTTTAGCAATAATGTCCATCTGAATTTGTTGTTGATGATCCTGGCAATACCTTAACTTAGATTTAAAAAGTTTTCTTGAGTTGCACATATCTTTGTAAATATAACCACTGTTAGGTTTGCCACACGATAACCATAGTTGATAACAACGCCTCGCCTCCCCGTGAGCATCACGAACATGTTTATTCCAGCCAGTGACATGCCTCTTATTATGATTCAATTTCTTACCCCCTCCCTTGACAGTAAGCTCAGCACCCGCTATAAGTGTATTCACAATTTTACAATACATGTTGTCTAAAATTACACGGTGACTGCTAACGGAACACATGCCCTGCCCACTGCGATTTGAAAATCATCTGGAAAATCTAATTATCTTAAGTTAGAGGTACAATAAGCCATATAGTCCTTTATTTGACTTTCATCCCTTTCTCCCCAAACGATATTATTATAAATAACCGATTGAGTTACATACTTAGGTAAAATTAAACTTATGTTACACTCTATACGCAGTGGAATATGATCTGAGTGATAAACGCCGTATAATACTGACGCATTAACTACCAGATTTCGTGCCGCACTGGTCACTACACAATGATCTAGCCAGCGCAGGGCACCATTTGCCGTACTAACAAACGTATGCGTGTCCGTTGGTAATAACTCAATGTCTACGCAAGACCACGATTGATCCGCACACACTGTCAGCAGCTCCTTGGTAAAACGCTCGCCGGGGTGACAGTTCAGATCGCCCAATATAAAAACAGACTCGACATTAGCACTTTCAATTATAGCAATAAGTTCGCCTAAACACGTTGTAAATTCTATAAAATGATCCGAAGAGTCCGTAGGCATATATACAGAAAATATAATTAAGGCACGATCGTTCATTGTTATTTTTATAGCTGTTAAGCGATCACTATCGCATGATAACACAGACACCGACGTCAACAAAGACTTCCTCCACAACAACGCTACTCCACCATAGGGCCTCCCTCTTAGAACCCCTACAGTCGTGTCCACGGCTGATTTACCCGTGTAAGCAAAATCCTTATGAATGTTACCTAGATATGGTATGTCAGATGGTAAAAGCCATGTCTCTTGCAGTGCAATTACGTCCGCACTTTCACATAATTTTCTAACACAATCAACAGAGCGAACTATATTTTTACAATTAAAAGTTAAAAAGCTTACATACTTATCGCTTCCATCCATTATGTTTTGTTGTTGTTTTCTCGCACATCCGACGGGTTGTCTTTCCGCTTGCTAAAATATATAAAGCGTCTAAAAACAATCCCCTCGGGCCATAAACTGTCGTTTAGAAAAACATCTAATTTATGTTTCGATACAAATGTCTAAATTTATTTATTAAATGTCTAAAGCAGAACAAGAACGATTTTAGTATAATATATCACGGTAAGGTCTGTAAAAGGAGTATCTTAAAAATAAGCCGTGTACGATCGCTATTTATATCCTTGGATAGGTTAAAATGGCATTAAAACACGTTTGTCCACCATCTGCCAACATCGGTTGCTTTTTTACTTTGGTCATGTTATGCGTAGAGGTCATAAAAACCTAGAAAAAATGTACCTGGTCGGAAAAGTAGAAGGTGAAAGACCCAAGGGCCCCCCGCCAACTAGATGGGCTGACCACATTAAGAAGGCAACCTCCGGCAAACTCCATCAAGCGGTGAGGGCTACGGGAGATCGAAACCGATGGAAACAAATCACAAGGACTGCAAAACCAAGTGGTCACTATCCTCAGTAATGAGGGACCGACAAAGAAGAAGAGGTTTAATTAAGTTGCATGTGTAAGGCAGAGCAGAACGAATTTGGTAGAGTTTATCACGCCAAGGGTGATAAGAGGGGGCCGACATGGGTACCGCCTGCGTAACATCTGGAATAATGCTATGAGAGATGATTGACCAGAAGCCTATAGGTCAGAAAATCCTGGAAAAAAATGGCGATGGATCGGACACGCACTCCGAAGACTGGACAACCACTTGTCCAGAGTCTCCGTTGGCAATCAGCTGACAGTAGGTCGGGACGCCCCCGAACTACGTGGAGGCGATCAGTTGAGAAGGAGACTGGTTCAAATTGGTGTCGGCTGGAAGGAGCTAGAAGTAGCCTCTCAAGATCTTGACAACTGGAAAGGTCTTTTTCTCTATGTCCCTAATGAGATATATTTGATGGCTATGGCGATTGTACAGCCCGCAAAAATATGTGACACGCTCTTATGGTCTTACAGATTAGAGCGTCTCACATATTTTTGAGGCCTTCGTGTAGGAAAATACAGCCGTGGCCAGAAGTGTTGAGCACCCTTGCGATTTTCATACAAAACTGGAAACTTTAGACCGGCGTTTCTATCTTTTTTGAAGTTATTTTATCAATTAATTCAAACTGAACAGGCATGTTTTGTTGAAGTGAGTAGTAACTGCATAGAATATTTGCAATTTTTCGCACCGACCTAAATTCGCATTTTTGGGACCTCCACTTTTCATATTTTATAGGTACCTTGAAAGTGTTATTAAGTGAAGTTTTCTAGATATATCAATAAAATATAACATTTTACGTCATCGTACATTGTTATGATAGAGGATTAATACTTAACAACAAAATTGTAAATAAAAAAGAGCTATGCTCATTATGCTCAACACTTCTGGCCAAGGCTGTACTATTGCTGGTGACTATACATAATAAATGTTAATAACAAACTGTATTACATACATAATGACCCGGACCCGGACCCGGGGTATGTCCTTAAACTACGTCCGGACCTGGGTATGTCCTTAAACTACGCCAAAAAGAGAGGTATGGGCACTGCGAATGGCATCTCGCTAAGTGTGGTAGGGCACGTTCAGCGAATGTCATCGCTCAAATCTGGAGCAGAGCCCGACTGGGGAAGTACCTCCACCTTACAGAAAACCACAGCCAAATAGCACTAGACCCTACTCATAGTGTTGTGTTCCTGCTGGTGAGTAAGGTTGCCAAAGAGCTCAAAGAGGACCCAGTGTGTTGACGATGAGGGACCTTCTTGTTCCTTTAGTCGTCAACACAGTGAATCCTCCTTTTTGTAAAGGGTCGGCAACGCGCATGTGACGCCTTTGGAGTTGCAGGCGTCCATAGGTTACGGTAGCTGCTTACCATCAGGCGGGCCGTATGCTTGTTTGCCACCGTCGTGGTATAAAAAAAAAAAAAAAAAAAATAATGCTGGATACATAGCGCTGTAGATCATTTTGCAATTATTAGTTTGCTAATTGCCAATTATCATTAGATCCAATGATCCGTAATATTCGTATAAACCATAGACGAAGTTAAACGTAGACTGACAATGTCTATTAACTATACAACCGGGTTGCCAGAGAGCTCAAAGAGGATGCAGTGTGTTGACGACGGGGGATCCTCTCGTCCCTTTATTCGTCATCACAGTTAATCTTCCATTATATTGAAGGATCGGCAACGCGCATGTGATACCTATGGAGTTGTCGCCAGCTGTTTCCCTCCGTGTGGTATAAAGCGAAACAAATGGCGTTCCTCACCAATGAGGGTTTACGCGATCGAGTTTTTCACAAGATGGCAGCACCGTGGCGAGAGATCTTGTTGCCAGTAGCTTTCAAAATACACCAATCATAAAAAACCGGCCAAGTGCGTGTCGGACCACGCATAGGAGGGTTCCGTACCTTCAATGGAATAAGAACCAAACTAATACCAAAAGGTCGTATCTGATTCCTATGGTAGAAGTTTTTTGGAGATAACTCAAAAATGGCTGAACCGATAATATTCAAAACAATTTTCATGGAAAGTATATGATAAGGCGCATCTCTTAAATTTTTTTTATGTTTTTTAAACTTACGGTTCAAAAGTTACAGGGGGGGGGGACACAACTTTTCTGACTTTCGAAGCGATTATTTCAGAAAATATTCACTAAATATATAATCACAAAATAGTCAAAGAAATCTCAATGTTATTTTGAAAGACCTATCGATTGATGTGTCACATGCTGATATTTGGTTATTTTTTTTATTTTATTTAGTTACCTGTATGGAGCGCCCCCCTAAAAATATTTTTTTTTTCAAATTTAACTACATAACTAAGTAGCTGCATACAAAATACACCTTTTGTGTAAATTTTATTCAGATACGTCGTATAGTTTCCGAGTAAAATGCCTGTGACATACTGACGGACAGACAGACAGACATGACGAATCCATAAGGGTTCCATTTTTTGCCATTTGGCTACGGAACCCTAAAAATATGATTAATCATGATCAGACCCCGTTATCGGAGGTGCAATTTGGTAGCTTGACATTCTTAGGGACGGGTAAAACTATCTTTTGACGTAAATAATTTATTTTCACTATAGGTGGCCAGTATTATACCTCTATGGGCAAGGTTTATCTCAAGAGCGTTCAGGCCTGGCCCTGCAACTTGAAATATTAGAAAATTAAAATAGCAACCATGTCGTTATTGTTATTGATAACGGTTTCTAATTCTGATGACAATGATTATCATGGGTGACAAAAAAAAACATAAAATTGTAGTCTAAAAATTGTATATAAAACTAATTGCCAAGAAAAAGGAAGAGTATCGATATCGACATCATAAATATTTTTACCCATCCTTACGAATGTCAAGCTACCAAATTGCACCTCCGATAACGGGGTCTAATCATGATTGGTGGATTATGACAACTAGACCTGGTCACGGTGCTGCCATCTAGTGTAAAACGCGATGACAAAAACCCTCTTTCATTAACACTTTCACGACCAGGAACCCGCTAAGCGGGCTCTCTGTTCGTAGGCGCTTTCCGCTACATACGAGAAAAACGCTAGGATCGGCTACGAGCGTAGCGCGTAGTGAAGTGTGGTACGGAAAGTATTAAGGCTATACTTATATAGTTAATTCATTATTTCTTGTTCATGTAATTGTAAACAAACGTGTCAATCCATCGTAATGTCAGTTATTTTTCAGGGTATTCGTTCGTTACTTCGATTATTACAGAAAATTTTATAAGCAATGAGTTGAGTTCAATAATCTGTAAGTTTCTTTAAATACAACAACATTTTAAGTGATTATACCAGTGAAAAACCTGATAATCAAAAAATAAAAATAAATAATTATTTATTTCCGTAACAACCAGTACAAATCTTATAATGACCGGTGTCTCTTTGTAAGTCCGTTAAAAAATAACGGGTCCATATTGGGTTGCATAAAATTTTAAGTCATATCCTTGCTGCGCATAACCACTTGTTTCATAGTCATCATTGCGCATACAATTAGAAAGTTATATTATTTTGTGTCATAAGAATTTTGATCATACTCAGTAGTGGTCATATATTTTTTGCGCAGATAAATTTAAATTATAATAAATTAAATGTCATAACAACTAAGAGCATAATTATCAATAACTATAACGTTAACCCGCATAACGATTTGAAGCATAATAATAATCAACCATAAAGCTTTAAAGCTATAATATTATTATGCACCGTTACACGCCCGTCCATAACGCCTTGAAGTAATAGGTAACACAACAAACTCCTTTACAGTTTATAAAATCAAAAAGTATCATTCGCAACATTGCTATGACGAATCCATAAGAGCATTAATTTCCTTTAAAGTTACAAATGACACGTGAGAGGTAGATATAACCCAACCCACTTTTCTAGTAACAGTTCGTTTCTATGGGGTCGCAGTTCTAACCTAACCTAACCCTCTTTTCTGGTAACAGTTCGTTTCTGTGGGATCGCAGTTCTAACCTAACCCACATTTCTGGTAACAGTTTGTGTCTGTGGGGTTCGCAATTCTAACCTAACCTAACCCACTTTTCTGGTAACAGGTTGGGACTGTGGGGGTCGCAGTTTTAACCTAACCTAACCCACTTTTCTGGTAACAGTTCATGTCTGTGGGGGTCGCAGTTCTAACCTAACCCACTTTTCTGGTAACAGTTTGTATCTGTGGGGGTCGCAGTTCTAACCTAACCTAACCCACTTTTCTGGTAACAGTTCATGTCTGTGGGGGTCGCAGTTCTAACCTAACCTGACCCACTTTTCTGGTAACAGTTTTTGTCTGTGGGGGTCGTAGTTCTAACTTAACCTAACCCACTTTTCTGGTTACAGTTCGCGTCTGTGGGGGTCTCAGTTCTAACCTAACCCACTTTTCTTAATCTAAGTCTCTTCCTAGTTTCGTTCTCGTGTTTCTGTAAAGGGTGTTTCATTCAAGTAAATTATCAATGGAATAATAATATTTGAATTAAAAATACAAGAACCAAATAATACGTGAAAATTTTTCTGTATAACATATTCTATGAAATTTCTATCTGCGAATGAAGGGGACACCGTTTTTTGGCTTATACTAACTTCTTTATAATTTGCAGGTTTTATGCAATTTTGTCCCGCCTAAGAGTAGATGTAGCCCCGCGAAGCAGGGCTCCTATTTCCGGACAAAAGATACCGCATTGTTCATAAGCTAATTCAAGCTTTGTATTTTTTTATGAATAAAATATGTTATGAGCCTTAAATATATGACTAAAATTTTTATGAAATATTAATAATATGCGTTGCAATACTTATAACTAAAGACAATTATGGTCATCAAACATATGATTAAAAATATGATGCCAAATGAAAGTATGACTATAAAAATATGCTTTAGCTCATTTATGACAAAAAACGAGGTATGCTCAAAAATAATTATGACAAAAATATTTATGACAAACAAATATATGCAAAAAGTGTTATGACAATTAAAAATATGACAACAGTTTGTATGCGACCAGAGGGAGACCCCAAAATAACCTGTGACAGAACAGAAGGCACCGCTCTTTCATATTTACAATTTATAATTTACTGGCGATCCACCCCGGCTTCGCACGGGACTTTTTTATAGACTATTTTAAGGTGTACAATACTGTAGTATATTATTTTGATCTATCTCGTAGGATTCAGCCAGCGTCTGCAATGTAAGCGCAAAAAATGTGTTTATTTACATCACATTAGAAACCTAAAATGATCAGTGTTTCTCTACTATATATTATGCATGTAGTATACATATAAACCTTGAATCATTCTATCTATTCATTCGCATCAAAATCCGTTGCTTATTAGTTTTATAGATATTTGTGCAACAAGGGAGCAAAGTTAGTTTTTGCTTCGAGTGTTAATTTTGAGTCCCGAGCAAGCGAAAGATTCTATAATAGAATCACGAGCGTTATTTAAAAAGAAAAATAACCAAACATCAACATGTGACACATCAATCGATAGGTCTTTAAAAATAACATTGAGGTTTCTTTGACCATTAAGTAAATATTTTCTGAAATAATCGCTTTGAAAGTCAGAAAATTTGTGTCTCCCCCTGCAACTTTTGAACCGTAAGTCCAAAAAATGTGAAAAAATTTGAGAAGATGCGCTTTATCATATACTTTCTACGAAAATTGTTTTGAACATTATCGGTTCAAGCATTTTTGAGTTATCTCCAAAAAACTTCTTCCATAGGCATCAGATACGACCTTTTGGTATTAGTTTGGTTCTTATTCCATTGAAGGTACGGAACCCTCCTATGCGTGGTCCGACACGCACTTGGCCGGTTTATTTTTTTAAGAGCGCATGACAGCTAACGTTTGTATCTCTGTAGCTAAATTCCAAATTCAACAAGGAGAATCTTCTGTACTTATACTATTACTTATTCTTTGACATAACATAGATTGTTAGTCCAGGTATAATATCGTGCATGGTTTATTCCTATACCATTAAGTGCACCCATTATAAGCAGCCGACATCATAATTCTTGACCGGCATTCAGACTTAGTGACAGAACGGCAAATCCCTATAAGACTTTGTTGTGACTTGTGCCCTCTCTCGACTGAATACAATTAGTAGAGGGCGTGAGTTTGAGAGAGCTGGCACTGACGTGTCATATATCGTGTTGATAAACACGTTGACGATGAGGACATAGAACTAAAGATAATAGAAGAACAACCACACACAATATGGGACCGAAAATATCGCAGGACTATTACCATTTGTATTCATAAAACCTTTAGATTCTATCGCGATTAATGACTAGTATGACATACCAGCATTACGCTTATTCAGTAGGCCTACTTACGCTAGTCTAATTTTAATGAAGCGCTTTGTCAGTCATTTATAACTAGCACAGAATTTCATGAAACTTTGTATAGTAACAGTTTATACCCTGGTGTAACGTTTAAGAAACGGTGCAAAGTATTTTTCTCCAAAACGCACGCGGGTGAAGCCGCGGGAACAGCTAGTTATATTTATAAAAGTAGAGCGGCTGTTTTATTTTTACCAATACACAAACCTCCAACAATTTTTTTTAAATACCACGACGGTGGCAAACAAGCATACGGCCCGCCTGATGGTAAGCAGCTTCCGTAACCTATGGACGCCTGCAACTCCAAAGGAGTCACATGCGCGTTGCCGACCCTTTACAAAAAGGAGGCTTCACTGTGTTGATGGCTAAAGGAACAAGAAGGTCCGTCATCGTCAACACACTGTGTCCTCTTTGAGCTCTTTGGCAACCTTACTCACCAGCAGGAACACAACGCTATGAGTAGAGATTATTGCTATTTGGCTGTGGTTTTCTGTAAGGTGGAGGTACTTCCCCAGTCGGGCTCTGCTCCAGATTTGAGCGAGATGACATTCGCTGAACGTGCCCTACCACACTTAGCGAGATTGCCATTCGCAGTGCCCATACCTCTTTTTTTGGCGTAGTTTAAGGACATACCCAAGTCCGGACGTAGTTTAAGGACAATGCCCCGGGTCCAATATAAAATACAAAGATTTTTTTGTAATAATATAATAGTATAAACGTTACTTCTTCTTAAATAAAGTCCCTGCTTCCCCTGTAATGGGGTTGTATGGGGGTATGTTGATAACTGCGTCCTCCCAGAAATTGTCCCCTTCAATCTCATAATCTGAGAAAAGAAAAAATATATTAACTCATCTTAATAGCTAGCCATCATTTCTAAATTTCAAAATTTTACGATGTTTTTAAAGCATGAAATTAAATAAGAACAATTACACCTTTAGATTTGTCACACATTACTATAAAATAAATTGTTTTGCAACCATATACATAAACGCAATATTTCACTGTCAAAATAGAAATTTTATATTTTTACCATACTTTAAACAAGGCGACTATGCAACCGTGACGTCACTGTTGCATAATATCATTTTGTTAGGTGCGTTTTGAGAAACAAAAACGAGTTTATCTACACTCACACTGTAAGTCCTCTAAAACGTGTTCAAAAACGGTAGGCAATGGCTAACATTACCACAACCGATTTTACTATGATAAGCTTTTTATCTGTGGCAGTAACGTAATTTTAACTTTACATGCTCAAATATTGATGTGCTATGAGTTTTGATAACATAATGTAAATCCTGTGCTCCTTCCTGACCAACGGTACGCGCCCGCGCGGCCGCCGACACGCGCCTCCCCGACCGCCGGCACAATCGAGTTGGCCATGGCGGTGCAATGGCGGTCATTCTATGGTTTCCGAGCACTTAATTTAATGTATATAATATGAGTGTAGATAAAGCAGTGTATGCAACTGTACGTAATTAGGCCTTATGGTCTAAGAGCTGGCCACGTCAGATATGACACAATAATGAGAGCAATGAAACTCATCTAGTAAGATTGCAATACTATCCTTATTGCTATATCCGGGCATCTGGCAGCTTTTAATGGGTTGATGTCAGAGTGACAGACTCGCAAAGTTTTTGAATTGGAAAAAGGTAATACCAAAATAGGTAAAAACGGCCGAAGTTATCTTATTTATGGAGGACGGGGCCTATATTTTAACATTAGAACAAAAAACAGTACGTAATATTACAGAAACAGAAACAGAAGATATTACGTAACAGAAACAGTAGGCCACAAACTATAAATTACATTCTACGTCGTTTTGGACTACTTTCCCCCATTAGAATCTTTTGGCAATGATATGATCTAATTATTTGTATATCTTTTCATAATACTGCATCAAAACCAGAACTCTAGGTTTTGTATTCTTAAAGTGGTTTGCATTCTTTGACCTCCACCACTTTACAGCTGCCAGATGTCCGGAACTAGAAATAAGCATAGTATAGCAAACTAACGAGAGGGGTCTCGTCGCTCTCATTATTGTGTCATATCTGACGTGGCTAGCTCTCCGTCTATTAAAACACTCGTGTGATCTTATTATGAAACTCGCCTGCGGCTCGTTTCATAAAACCACACTCATGTTTTAAAGACCCTTATTACGTAACAGTTACATAATAGTAGTTTATGTAACTGTTACGTAATAAGGGTCCTTAAAACATGAGTGTGGTTTTATGAAATGAGCCGCAGGCGAATTTCATAATAAGATCACACGAGTGTTTTAAGGCCTAATTACGTACAGTTGCATACACTGCTTTATCTACACTCATATTATATATATTAAATTAATTGTTCGGAAACCATAGAATGACCGCCATTGTACCGTCATGACCTACTCGATTGTGCCGGCGCTCGCGCGGGACCAATCGAGTTGGCCATGGCGGTAACATTATGTTATCAAATTCGATGTTCCAAATTTGAAACTCATTGCTTAACAATATTTGAGCATGCATAGTTAAAATTACGTTACTGCCGCAGATAAGAAACTTATCATAGTTAAATCGTTTGTTGTAATGCTTGTCATTGTCTACGGTTTTTGAACGCATTTTAGAGTACTTACAGTATGAGTGTAGATAAACTACTAGTTAGATTTTGTATCTCATTTAATCCTCACATCAAAATCGTTTGTAACCATACATGAAAAAAAATCATCATGCCTATATTAACTACTTGTGATTCAAGGTTTTGAACGGGCCGGCAACGTGTTGTAGGAGTTGTGTCCATAGGCTACTGTGGAGAGTATCCTCAATTAATACTCTCAAAATATACTTGTTAGTTATTTATTTTCTTTTTTATATCTTTAGCTAATACATCGAAATCGACTATCAGTTTAGGCTGTCCCTTTGAGACTCCCTGAAAGAATCCTGAACGTCTGACGTAGAACACGAGGGTTCCGTACAAACCTGTAGGTATATAGGGCTAGTAACTTTAAAATTATTAAAAATATTTTTATTATATGATGTAACTAAAAATTTACGGTTTTCGCAATTTTTCCTTTATCTGTGCTATAAGACGTTGCTTCGTACCAAATTTCAAGATGCTGAGTTCACGGGAAGTACCTTGTAGGTTTTGATTCCCTTGAGAGTTTCGAAAATTGCGGAAATTTGCGGCATAAACGGCTGTATCTTTAGATTGCGTTGGCTTAGAAGTTTTATTTTTTCACAGCTCCAAGGGACAGTAGACCTGAGTATTTGATATAAGTTTCAGCTAGATACCTCCACGCGTTCCTGAGAAAAAGGGTCTTGACAGACGGACGGACGGACAACAAAGTGATCCTATAAGGGTTCCGTTTTTTCCTTTCGAGGTACGAAACCCTAAAAATTCAGCCGGAAGATGGATTTTTCGGTATTTCGCCTATTTTTAGGGTTCCGTACCTCGAAAGGAAAAAACGGAACCCTTATAGGATCACTTTGTTGTCCGTCTGTCTGTCTGTCTGTCTGTCTGTCTGTCTGTCTGTCTGTCTGTCTGTCTGTCTGTCTGTCTGTCAAGACCATTTTTCTTAGGAACGCGTGAAGGTATCAAGCTGAAATTTATATCAAATACTCAAGTCTATTGTTCCTTGGAGCTGTGAAAAAATCAAACTTAAAAGCCAACGCAATCAAAAGATACAGTCGTTTATGCTGCAAATTTTAGAGTTTTTCGGCACTCGCAAAACCTACGGGGTACTTCCCGTGAACTCAGAAACTTGAAATTTGGCACGAAGCAACGTCATATAGCATAGACAATGGAAAAATTACAAAAAGTAGAAATTTTTAGTAAAATCATATAAAAAAAAGTTTTTTAACATTTTTAACTTACTACCTTTTTCCTCGTAAACACGTGGAGTTATTAAATTGAAATTCATGTCAAATACTCAAGGCTATAGGACATTTTAGACGTAGCAAAACCAAACTTTTATGTCAACGCAATCAAAAGAAATAGCAATTTAAGTCGCATATTTTGAAACTGAGTACTCGCAAGAAACCCAAAACCTAAAGGGTACTTCCCGTAAACTTAGAAACTTGAAACTTGGCACGAATAAACTTCATATAGCACAGACAAAGGAAAAATTACGAAAAGTAGACATTTTTAGTAAAATCTTACAAAAAATATTTTTTTAATTTTAAACTTACTACCTTTTTCCTCGTAAACGCGTGGAGGTGTGGCGACAGCTATTTAATATAAAATATTGCCACTGTAATTTTCTAAACATTATAAATAATTATATATATTAAGTAATGTTTATTATAAAAATACCGTTGCGATTCCGCGCGGCGCGAGCGCAGCGTACAAGATCTTCCTTATCGCTCGGCCCGCTTCGTGATACTTCGGCGGCCGGCCATCGCGCCATTTCGTGCGCGCTCGGAAATCCCAGCCAGTCGGCAATTTACTACTCTCGAGGCTGGACGCACGCTCTCGCGCCGCCCGGGCTAACGGTTACTGCTTACGCGCCGACTCGCTAAGCATATTGTTTTCGGTTTGCTTTGTGCACCGTTTTGCGCTTTTAGCTTTCGCTGTATAGACGCTTTCTTTATGTACTTTTCCTATCTTCTGTGCTTACTTTAACTTTCTTCTTCTTGTAAATATTGTGCTGTGCTTTGACTGTTATTTCTTTCCTTTGTGCTTGTGACTCTTGTGTGCCGTTAATTGACAATATAATTTATGATGTGGAACTAGCTTGTTTTCATTAACTCGTTAGGCTAGTCACCCACATATTGGTGACCCTTGTGAAATGGACGGTTGTGTAACGGACATTTTTAAATTTTACCGTTAACGAACATTTTATAATTTTATCTTTTAACGGCCATTTTTTAAATTTCAATTTTGAACGAACGTTTGTGTTTTAAATTTTAACAGACATTTTGAATTTTATCTGTTTACAAGCATTGACTTTTTATGTTTTGAAGTGCAGTTACAATTATAATAGACTTTACGGATTTTTACACTTTAAAATGTCTGATAAAGAGGAAACAGCACCTCAGGTGACCGTTAAGGTACCTGGAGCGGAGGCCAGTACTGGTAGTGAGTCATCCGTGAGTCACATTAGTGTGAAACCACCTCCGTTTTATCCGGATAAACCGACTATGTGGTTCGCACAGCTGGACGGACAGTTTACTTTGACCAGGGTTACAAGTGATACTACCAAGTTTTATCATGCCATATCAGTGTTGGAATACAAGTACGCGGTTGAAGTGGAAGATATTATAACCAACCCGCCCGCGACCGACAAATATGGCACACTCAAAAGAGAACTTATAGCTCGTTTGTCAAGTTCTAAGCAGGAGCGTTTGAAGCAGCTGATGATGAAAGAGGAGCTCGGTGATAGAAAGCCGACCCAATTTTTGCGTCATATCCGGAGTTTAGCAGGTGCAGATTACCCGGATGATTTTATTCGCCATTTATGGATGAGCCGGTTACCTACAGTGTTGCAGAGCATTGTCGCTTACCAGGACAATTTGCCCTTGGAAACCGTGGCGCAAATGGCGGATAAGGTGCATGAGGTTACACCACCTGGACCTGCTTACCAGGTGTCTGCTGCATCTTCTTCGGGCGTTCCTGATTCCGTAGCTGAGCTGCATCGTAAAATCGAC
Organism: Pammene aurita; assembly: GCA_947086415.1. NCBI lineage: Eukaryota > Metazoa > Arthropoda > Insecta > Lepidoptera > Tortricidae > Pammene > Pammene aurita. Next base: position 2,556,538 of record OX352309.1, on the reverse strand, counting down.
GCGTTAACATCAAGGCTTGACGCGATGTCCACCTCCCGGGGTAATCAGGGTAACTCCCGGTCGAGGCCGCGCGGCAAGCCACGCAATCGTTCCAGAAGCCGGTCGAGGGCCGGCAAGTCCAGCAGCGCTGGTGACGGCCAGCGCCTGTGCTGGTACCACTACAAGTATGCGGACAAGGCAGATAAGTGCATTTCCCCCTGTGCGTATCCAAAAAACTTGATGACCGGTCGCTCGTAGCGACCAGTGAGAGTGTTCCAGTGTCCAAACGTTTATTTGTCACTGATGCAAAGACAAAGGTACAGTTTTTGGTGGACACCGGGTCCGATCTGTGTGTTTACCCAGTTAGTTTTTTGCGTGCGCAACGTCATCGTAAAACTAATTATGAACTTTACGCTGCAAATAATACTACTATAAGTACTTATGGTTGGATAACTATGTCGCTAGATTTTAATTTACGCCGTATGTTTTGTTGGCGCTTTATAATCGCTGATGTGAGCAAGCCCATTATTGGAGTTGATTTTCTCTCATTTTATAATTTGCTTGTCGATGTTCGCTATGCTCGCCTAGTCGACGGCACAACTTTGCTTTCATCAGCCGGCGTAGTTGCTGCCGCTTGTGCTTGCCCGCAAATTAAAGTAATTTCAGGTGATACTCCATATCACCACCTTCTTGAGGAGTACCCGGATATTATTAGACCTACCGGTAATCCTCAAGAGCGAAAATGTAAACACCAGACGCAACACTTTATTAAGACCACGCCAGGCCCACCTGTGTTTTCAAGGCCACGGCGTTTGGCACCTGACCGCCTCAAGATTGCAAAGCGGGAATTTGAGGATATGGTGCGCACGGGTATCGCGAGACGATCGGAGAGTCCTTGGTCGTCCCCGCTGCACTTGGTACCTAAAAAGGACAATGGTTGGCGTCCTTGTGGCGATTATCGCGCTCTTAATGCACGCACTATTCCTGATAGGTACCCGGTGCGGCATATCGCTGATTTCTCGCACAACCTTTTTAATTGCAAGGTTTTTAGCAAGTTGGATTTAGTGCGAGCATATAATCAAATTCCCGTTGCGCCCGAGGACGTGCCGAAAGGAGCAATCACGACACCCTTTGGGCTCTTCGAGTTCCCATTTATGAGCTTTGGTTTGCGCAACGCGGCGCAAACATTTCAGCGGTTTATGGACGAAGTCCTTAGGGGTCTTGATTTCTGTTTTCCGTTCATCGACGACGTTTTGGTAGCCTCTGGGGACGACTCAGAACACGAGGCGCATCTGCGCGCCGTTTTTGAGCGTCTTAATGACCACGGTATTTTGCTTAACGCTAAGAAATGCGTATTTGCTGTTCCTGAAATCGAGTTTTTAGGTTACCTGGTTTCTTCAGAGGGTACAAAGCCTATAGGGGCTAGGGTTAAGGCAATTCAGGACTTTTCAAAGCCTAAAACCATCAGGGATCTGAGACGTTTTCTAGGGGCACTAAACTTCTATAGACGGTTTATTACTGATGCTGCTAAATTACAGGCTCCTCTCCATGCACTATTAAGTGGTCCAAGGGTGAAGAGCAATAGCCCAGTAGTCTGGACTCCAGAGTTGGAAGAGGCATTCAATGCTTGCAAGTCAAGTATTGCGAATGCCACTCTTCTCGCGCATCCCGACTCTTCCGCTCCTCTAGCTATTGTGTCAGACGCGTCAGACTTCGCGATCGGTTCGGTGATCCAGCAGGAAGTCGAGGGACATTGGCAACCATTGGGATTTTTCTCTCGCAAGTTGACAACTGCTCAGAAAAAGTATAGCGCTTACGATCGCGAGCTGTTGGCCATTTATGAGTCAGTGAAGTATTTTAGGTACATGATCGAGTTGAAGCCATTTTTCATACTCACTGACCATAAACCCATAGTCTCTGCTTTTAAAAAGTCTCTTGATTCCTGTTCTCCGCGGCAATTTAGATATTTAGATTTTATATCGCAGTTTACGACGGATATCCGGTTTATATCCGGCGAAGAGAACGTCGTCGCGGATTCACTGTCGAGGGTTGACGCCATTACAGACGGACTTGACTTACAGGCTTTAGCTTTGTCACAGGCCACGGACACAGAGCTTCGCAGGTTGACAAATGGCGGTTCGTCTCTTGATTTACAGAAAGTTGCATTTGGATCTGTCAAACTGTTCTGCGATGTGTCCGGCCCAGCTCCACGTCCCTTTATTACTTCGGAATTTCGAAAGTTAGCCTTTGATTCCCTTCATGGCCTAAGTCATCCTAGTGCTAGGAACACCATCAGGTTGGTGACTGAGCGTTACGTGTGGCCAGGGATTAAAAAAAACTGTAGGGAGTGGGCGCGCGGGTGTATTCCTTGCCAGCGGTCTAAGGTTTCACGGCATGTCCACGCACCGGTCCACGATTTTAAGCCACCCGCTGGTAGGTTTTCGCATGTCCACGTAGATCTTATTGGCCCTTTGCCTATGTCGAACGGTTTTAAATACTGTCTCACGGCTGTAGATAGATTTACGCGTTGGCCTGAGGCAGTACCTTTACAGGACATTACGGCGGAAAGCGTTGCCAAGGCTTTCATTTCGACATGGATCGCGCGTTTCGGTTGCCCTCAGAATGTCACCACCGACCGTGGCAGGCAATTTGACTCAAATCTGTTCCGACAGATTGCAGCGATTACTGGGTCCCGTCATTTGCAAACTACTGCGTATCATCCGGCAGCGAATGGATTAGTGGAACGGTTCCATCGCCAGCTCAAGGCTGCCATAATGTGCCACGCAGACGAATGTTGGACTGAAACCCTTCCACTAGTACTTTTGGGAATCCGTAGTGCGTGGAAGGAGGACCTGTCTGCTTCGACCGCCGAGTTAGTTTACGGCGAGCCGTTAAGACTTCCCAGTGATTTACTGCAACCTACAGCTGACCAACTGACCGACTATACTGACTTTTTATCACGTTTGCGTCAGCACATGAAAAAGTTACAGCCATCCGCTGTTAGTCGTCATGGTTCCGCCAAAATTTTCATTCACAAGGACTTGGCATCTGCAACGCATGTTTTTGTTAGACAAGATTTAGTTCGTAGGTCGCTTCAGCCACCTTATGCTGGCCCCTATAGGATTGTCGAAAGGTCGGACAAATATTTCAGAGTTGATGTCGCTGGTAGGGAAGTTTCTATATCGATAGATAGGTTAAAACCCGCCTACATTTTGTCGGAAGCACCTAGCCCTACCAAAACGTCATCGACCGTGTTGCCTAGTTCCGTAGCCGTTCCTTCAGAACAAAAAGTGTCTCGTTCTGGGCGCCGTATACGTTTCCCCGATTATTATCGACCCTAAAGGTCTCCGGGGGGGCTGATGTGGCGACAGCTATTTAATATAAAATATTGCCACTGTAATTTTCTAAACATTATAAATAATTATATATATTAAGTAATGTTTATTATAAAAATACCGTTGCGATTCCGCGCGGCGCGAGCGCAGCGTACAAGATCTTCCTTATCGCTCGGCCCGCTTCGTGATACTTCGGCGGCCGGCCATCGCGCCATTTCGTGCGCGCTCGGAAATCCCAGCCAGTCGGCAATTTACTACTCTCGAGGCTGGACGCACGCTCTCGCGCCGCCCGGGCTAACGGTTACTGCTTACGCGCCGACTCGCTAAGCATATTGTTTTCGGTTTGCTTTGTGCACCGTTTTGCGCTTTTAGCTTTCGCTGTATAGACGCTTTCTTTATGTACTTTTCCTATCTTCTGTGCTTACTTTAACTTTCTTCTTCTTGTAAATATTGTGCTGTGCTTTGACTGTTATTTCTTTCCTTTGTGCTTGTGACTCTTGTGTGCCGTTAATTGACAATATAATTTATGATGTGGAACTAGCTTGTTTTCATTAACTCGTTAGGCTAGTCACCCACAGAGGTATTAAATTGAAATTCATGTCAAATACTCAAGGCTATAGGGCCTTTCAGGTGTAGCAAAACCAAACTTTTACGTCAACGCAATCAAAAGAAATAGCAATTTAAGTCGCTTATTTTGAAACTGAGTACTCGCAAGAAACTCAAAACCTAAAGGGTACTTCCCGTAAACTCAGAAACTTGAAACTTGGCACGAAGAAATTTCATATAGCAAAGACGAAGGAAAAATTACGAAGAGTAGACATTTTTAGTAAAATCTTACAAAAAATATTTTTTTTAATTTTAAACTTTCTACCTTTTTCCTCGTAAACGCGTGGAGGTATTAAATTGAAATTCATGTCAAATACTCAGGGCTATAGGGCCTTTCAGATGTAGCAAAACAAAACTTTTATGTCAACGCAATCAAAAGAAATAGCAATTTAAGTCGCATATTTTGAAACTGAGTACTCGCAAGAAACTCAAAACCTAAAGGGTACTTCCCGTAAACTCAGAAACTTGAAACTTGGCACGAAGTAATTTCATATAGCACAGACAAAGGACAAATTACGAAATTTTAAACCTTGGATATACTACCTTTTTCCTCGTAAACGCGTAGAGGTATTAAATTGAATTTAGTAATAAACATACTACAACTTTTGCTTGTTATAGGTTTGTACGGAACCCTCGGTGTGCGAGTCCGACTCGCATTTGGCCGGTTTTTTGTCTATGATAGAGGAATTCGGCTCAAGTGTGTAATGTGTTTTAAACAGTAAACCCACTATGTACATACCAACACCAGAATCCTGAATTTTTGCTAACTTACAGTTGCCAAAGTAAGCCACTTGCCACGCTAAAAAATAAGTAATAGTAGTTTACGTCACACCTGGCCATAATGTGAGTTTTACCGCTCGCTACGCTTACGGTAAAACTCGCATTATGGCCAGGTGGGGACGTAAAATTGTGTACTCACCACGGGCAGTAAAAAAGAAAGCCCTCTATCGCATATTTACAACCCTCGCCTGCGGCTCGGGTCCCAAATACCTGCGATTTCGGGCTTTCTTTTTTTTACAGCCCTAGGTAAGTAATGTACTATTATGTTACTGTTACGTAATAAGGGTCCTTAAAATACGAGTGTGGTTTGTAATAAGATCACACGAGTGTTTTAAGGCCTAATTACGTACAGTTGCATAGCTTTATCTGCACTCATATTATATATCCTAAATGAAGTGTTCTGAAACCATAGAATGACCGCCATTGCACCGCCATGGCCAACTCGATTGTGCCGGCGGCGGCGCGGGCGCGTGCCGTTGGTCAGGAAGGAGGAGAGGATTTACATTATGTTATGAGATTCGATGTTCGGAATTTTAAACTCATAACGTATCAATATATGAGCATGTAAAGTTATAATTACGTTACTGCCACGGATAAAAAGCTTATCATAGTAAAATCGGTTGGGGTAATGCTAGCCATTGCCTACCGTTTTTGAACACGTTTTAGATGACTTACAATGTGAGTGTAGATAAAAGATATTACAATTCAGGTCCATTAGAATGCACTTATGGACTAAGAGCTGACCACGTCAGATATGACACAATAATGAGAGCAACCAAACCCGTCTGGTTATATTGCTATACTATCCTCATTTCTAGATCTAGGCATCTGGCAGCTTATAATGGGTGGAAGTCAGAGTGACAGACTAGCAAAATTTTTAATTAGAAAATAGTATTACCAAAATAAGTAAAAACTGCCGAAGTTGTCTCAGGTATAAAGAACGGAGCCTATATTTTAGCTTTATAACAAAAAAACATTGCTTATTATTTCGGAAACAGAAACAGTAGACGACAAACTATGAATTACATACTACGTCGCTTTGAACTCCTTTCCCCGATCAGAAAGTTTTGACGATGATATTATCTAATTATTGATATAATTACTCATAATATTGCATCAAACCCAGAACTCTAGAATTTGTTTTCTTCAAGTTATTTGCATTCTTTGACCTCCACCACTTAACAGCTGCCAGATGTGCTGATCTAGAAATAACCATAGTATAGCAAATTAACCAGAGGCGTTTTGTTGCTCTCATTATTGTGTCATATCTGACGTGGCTAGCTCGCCGTCTATTATACATTAGACCAGAAAACATCCACCTGCACGGCTAGCACGTCTTACGCGCGACTGGTGCGGCAAGAGACAGGTCTGCTCGAGTTCATGCGTTGTCGCTAGTTGGCAGCACAACTTGCGAGTGAAAGGAGCGATGCGATAAATGCCACTACTGTCATAAAATGACTGAAACTCGCGACCTTGAACTAAAATCCTTAGCACAACTTTGAGTTCTCTTCGCGTCAGTTACAGCTGCGGGTGCATGTTATGCTATCGGAAAGCGAGATTTTTGACAGGTGCGACAAGGTTTTCCCTACTCGCGGCTTTAGTCGCACTTACAAGACGTGCTAGCCGTGCTGTCTAACACTTACACCAAGGATGATTAAGACATGGATAGACAATGCCTATAAAAAATCGCGTTCCTCGAACCTTCAAACTATACGTCTGTTTTCAGTACTTAGTGCTACAGCGCCATCTGTTGAGTCTGGAGTAGAGTTATTCTATCAGCGTTAATCGCCGAACAAAATATTAGAAACTAGAATTTATTTGCCCAATTAAGATTGTACAAATGGCGGACTTAATGCCATAAGGCATTCTCTACCAGTCAACCAATGGGATCAACAGAAAGGTTGAGTAGGAATTTTGTGTTTGTGGTGACCGATAGATGACGCTAGTGCTTTAGCCTGAAATAAGGGAACGCGATTTCGTATAGGCATTGTCTGTCCATGTCTTAACCATCCTTGCTTACACTTACATTACACCTGCAATACATCATGCATCATGCTTTTGTAACGTTGTTACATTGTCTTTTGGTTCTAATTAGAATAGTTTCTTATCAATCAATTTCAACACCTTCGATTCGATCGGTTATAACAATGCTTCAAACAGCGCCGTTCGAATGCACCTTGTGTTTATCTGTATGGGGTTGTCATCTAATAAATTTAGCCTAAATTATGGGTTTTTCTTCTGTCATTTTTAATAACATTGGCGTTTCATAATTAGGTATTTTGGAAAATTAGTAAATGAAATGTAGTCAAAGAAAATTTTCTCCAAAAGCAAGAAAAATGGATTTAAAAATGGAATTAATGGGAAAGAAAAAGAAAACAAAATCTAGCATAAGTTCTAGCTTCTAATTCCTATTTGTAGAATACCTCTTCATCTACTTTTCGAAAGAACAAAAAATAAAAATAATAAATATATAATCTCGAACCCACACAGACACCGAAGGTAAAATAAACTATGTGGCCAACATGCTGCACAAACAAAGTAACCCCTTCCATAAACTAACTATCTAGTACTCAGTCCGTTAGCGTTCCCAGGACAACGCGGAGTTGTCAGCCACTTAATGGCCTCGTCGCAAAGAGTGATCAATTCTTCAGGAGGGTTATCAGCATAGCGGGTTATGGGGCAGTCCTTGATAATGTGATTTTAACTATGAAAAAGTATGAAAAAAAATGTTGCGCGCAGAAATTTAAGGTTTTATATGGAGGGTTGGCCAGCTGGGACGACGTGTCCATGACGACTGTGTACAAAAAAAAATTCGCGTCCAAGAAGATAGTGCTCTGCATGTGTATAGCGCTGTCACGTTCACTGGAGCGAGACGCGGCGCCAGTATGAGATCCGCCTTACTTACAGTATTGTCGTAAAAACTACTGCCTACGCCAACCCCTGGGGTCAGGTTGCCGAGAGGACCCCAAGCTTAATAAAGCAAAAAGCTGGGACAAACGCTTCGAGGAATAAGATCTCCTTTGGTAATCAAATTTTGGTATCGCCTGAACGGGTTGTGGACTGGGCATGGCTGTTACAACTCTCTTACCTAAAAATGGGTCTGGAAGGTCTCTCCACTCTGCGTATGCGGCGAGAAAGAGCAGACCACTGAACCTATTTTCCAGCTTTGCCCCTTTCAATCGTATTCTGGACCAGCTGAAGATTTGGTCTCCGTCATCCCCGACCTGATTACCTTGTGACGTCACGGCTACGTCACAACGCAACAGCGACCGGAGCAGCGGGGTGCGACGTGCGGCGGGCCGAGAGCACCGGCCGCATCCCCTCCGCGCGCCCACCGCCGCCGCGCACCTATATAACCCGGGACTCGCGTCGAAGCAGATGGCACCGCAGTGGGATGCGACATGACACAGGAGTCATAGCAGCAATGCGGGCATTCCAACCCCTGCCCCCATCATAAGAGGAGCAGCGGACGACTCCACAACAACAACAAACCTCCGGGCAGTCGATGTTTCGAGCCCGCGCTAGAAACAACGGCTGCACAGTCCGGCGTGGCGGCGAATCGTCCTTCTCGACATCATCGTTACCTGGGTCGTCCCCTAGGACTCTTGCCATATTGCCTCGCAATGTATGCCAGTGTCGCAGAACGATCCTCCCCCATTCTCTCCACATGCCCTAGCTAACGCAATTTCGCCGATCTCGTCTCTCCATCAATGTTGCGTTTCCCACCAGATTTTGTATATCCAAATTCTTGCACAGGGACACAACATAAATTTAAATAAAAAGTTACCAACTATTGGCATACGCTTTGCAGTTAGCATATTCCAAGGCACAGTAGTTGTCAAATGTAAGGGTAATACTGTAGTGCATTGCTTGTGCGCAGACTGGACCAGTGCTGAAATAAATCATAACGATCCGATTACAATATATAAAGGTTGTCTGGAAGAGATCGCTTATTAGCACTAACACCTGATGTTTGCCTCTGTTCATATGTAATATAATAGGGTATTGTGTTTATTCTGAGGTGTGCAATAATAGTAGTTTATGTGACTGCTACATAATGAAGAGCATTAAATCACTTCGTTTGTTTACAATGCCTAATAATGTACAGTTAGTTACATACGTAACTTTATCTACACCAATATCATAAATCCTCTATTCCGCGTTCGGAAACCGTATGTAATTACCACCATTATTGCAACCAGTAACGTAACATCAGTGTATTATCTGTAACAGTGTGGTAAAAAAGTATGAAAATTCATTACCTCATCGATATAATAGTAATGTAATGAAAATCTGCCCTCCTCTCCGACCGCCGGCACAATGGAGTTGATCATGGCGGTGCAATGGCAGTCATTCTAATGGTTTCCGAACACCTATTTAAGATTTATAATATGTGTGTAGATAACGCAGTGTATGAAACTGTACGTAATTAGACCTTAAGGGCCTCCGCTAGCTGGCGCGGACGCCCGCCGCGTGCGCACGCACGCGGGTGGCCATTCTAGGTAAAATCCGTCGCACGCGTCCGCGCCAGCTAGCGCTGCTCATACTATTTTACGTTAATCCGCTCACCCGCTCCGTGCGTCCGCGCCAGCTAGCGGACGCCCTGAAACACTCGTGTCTCCTGCGGCTCGTTTCATAATACCACACTCGTATTTTAAGGACCCTTATTACGTAACAGTTAGTGCAGATAATAGTAGTTACATAAACTACTATTATCTACACACATATTATAGCTCCTCGATAACGTGTTGAAATTCATTAGAATAACCGCCATTGCAGCTCGCCAACTAGATTTCACATCATGACAAACTAGATTCTCTAATTACATTAAAATTTCGAACAAACTCAAACATTTATTCAGTAAGTAGGCTACAAGGACACTTTTACACGGTAGATATTTTATCAAAGTAAAAGAAAAAAAAACTACACCGATTCTAACCCTACACCTCTTTTGCAAAGAATATTGACCGGCAAGAACCTCGGCGGGACTTATTTTTTCAAAAAAATAGTTCATCAAATCTTAAAAATATATATCTGTCGAGGCGCAGGCGATAATGTAATTTTTTTGAAATAATAATGACCTTCTTGAAACTTATTAGGTACTAACAAATTGCAAGGTAATCTGCATGCTCATTCTTTCATCAGTTTCATCACATACAGATACTGGTAATTGGGGGGAGTGAAAATTAAGGCCAAGATGAGTCAGTTCGGGTTGCACAGGGCGGTTTCACAAGACGTCGAGAGTTCAAATACGGCGAGCCATCCGGTTGCCCCATGGACACTGCAACTACGCGTCATTGCTCTGAATAATAAGATAATGAGGAATATAATACTTACTCATGTACTTTCATGCAGGCCTTGACCATATAATTGCAAAACCAACGAACGGGTTCTGCATTTTTTAAATACATAAAAGTCCATGGCACTATTGTGACGGTGACTGGGGAAGATCCAAATGGGAAAAAGTTATCAGGGGGAGTGACTTCGCGGGCATACTTTCCACTGCAATAGACAATAGATAAAAATTAACTTATCGAAATTAAAAATGTAAGACTTGACCCGGGGTATGTCCTTAAACTACGTCCGGACTTGGGTATGTCCTTAAACTACGCCAAAAAGAGAGGTTTGGGCACTGCGAATGGCATCTCGCTAAGTGTGGTAGGGCACGTTTAGCGAATGTCATCTCGCTAAAATCTGGAGCAGAGCCCGACTGGGGAAGTACCTCCACCTTACCACAGAAAACCATAGCCAAATAGCACTAGACCCTACTCATAGTGTTGTGTTCCTGCTGGTGAGTAAGGTTGCCAAAGAGCTCAAAGCGGACCCAATGTGTTGATGATGAGGAACCCTCTTGTTCCTTTAGCCGTCAACACAATGAATCGTCCTTTTGTAAAGGTTCGGCAACGCGCATGTGACTCATTTGGAGTCCGAGGCGTCCATAGGTTATGGTAACTGCTTACCATCAGGCGGGCCGTATGCTTGTTTGCCACCGTTGAGGTATTAAAAAAAAACTTAGGGATAATCTTTAACGGTCTCTTAGTCTAGTAACCCGCCTGTAGTTCAGTCATTATAGATTTTGACCCGTGAATAATCAGTTCTTGGATTTTTTTTTCGTAGGTCCCTCGGGGGGGGTCACTGGGAGTGTAAATTCAAAAAGTAGACTGAATCAGGCTCCTGTGTATTCGAAAAACGGTTTTTCTTGAATAACTCGGCCAATTTTGATTTTACAGTAAAACCGTGAGAACAAAAATTTTAGGAAATTTGATTCTCTACAAGTTTGGTCCGTACAATTTTTCTTCTAGGATCGATATTTTGGAAACTAAACCTGAAAAAGGTGGAAACCAAAATTGTTTAGAATTTGATTCTCTACAACTTTGTTTCTCTTCATTCATGCCGTAAAACGTGGAATATGATAATATTTTGAATTTGTCGCGGTTTTTCAGGTTTAATTTCCAAAATATCGATCCTAGAAGAAAAATTGTAAGGGCCGAACTTGTAGAGAATCAAATTTCCCACTAATTTTTTTTACGGTTTTACTGTAAAAATGGCCGAGTTATTCAAGAAAAACCGTTTTTCGAATATACGCAGGAGCCTGATTCAGTCTACTTTTTGAATTTACACTCCCAGTGACCCCCCCGAGGGATCTACGAAAAAAAAATCCAAGAACTGATTATTCACGGGTAGGGTCGGTTTTTTGGATATAATGACTGGACTACTGCCCACGAAGCAGGAGGTCCCGGGTTCGAATGCTGGTAATGGTTATTTGAAGACGTATTTAAGTGGATGAACGTTTTATGTTAAATTATGTCACAAAAAAATAATTTCCAGATAATCGCATTCATAGTATTTTATACAATCGTGACATAATGAAGAGCTTTTCAGTCGAGTACTGTGTGCCGGATTCTAATTTAAAATATTAGTTTTCGATACACGTGCGAGAAGTATGTCATTTTGCACGAGTACCGAGGTTACTTGACCCGAGCCGAGAGGCGAGGGTCAAGACTCGGGACGAGTGAAAATGACACTTCCGCACGTGTGTCGAACAACTTTTTTAATACAATTGCGAAAAAACTACAATTAAATAAAATTACATTTATATTCTGTCAGTGTACGAAAGACAGCTTCATTCAGTCGCGCGTTGTTCAAGTAATACTATTGGGTCTCGCATAATACTCCTTTATGCCCAATCGCGCGTAGTTCAGGTGGGTCATTTATAAGCGGGTCTCGCATATTACTCATTTATTTAAAATTCTGATCTGCAAATCGTGCGTAAAATCAAAATTTACGCACGATTTGCAGATCAGATTACTTTTTAGCCCTAGTTCATAAAATCAAACTTTACGCACGGTTTGCATCTGCATAAACTAAACTTTTTGAGCAATTGTATTAAAAAAGATTTTTTAGTTGAATACAACTCTGCAAGATAGAAAGCATATTAAGAATAAGTTTTTTGAGAACCTTAAAATCTATTTTTTACATTTACGCATTAACACAGAATGTTTTTTCAATAACTAGCTATATTGTGAGAGGTGATTAGTTAAGTCATACTGAATTTTTTTGTGAATTCGGAGTTGCTCCCATAGTGAAAGTTGTTTAAGGTTTAACACGCCAATATTTGGGCATGTATTCGAAAAATGGAGATATTCAAACTTTTTAAACCAAAATTTTCTCAAAAGCAACTGGCCTATAAACTGAGGATAGTTTTATTTTCTTTTATTTATTTGTTGGCAAAATGTCGAGCATACAACATCAAAAACGTGAACGCATTTTGCACGAACATGTAAAAAATCCCATATTAAGCTACAGAGATATCGCGAAAAGGCTGAAATATGCACAATCTACGGTTGATCATGTATTAAAAACTTTTCGTGAACGCTTGACAATAGATAGAAAGAGTATGTTAAAGATTTTTGCCTCAAATCATATGATTTCATCTTGTGATGTTGCTAAAAAAGTGAAAATGTCTCATTACTATGTCCAAATAAGTGAAACAAAGGGCAGGACTGAGGAGTTATAAAGCCCAGGCCGCACCAGATCGAGACTCAAAACAGAACTTATCCGCAAAGAAACGGTCGCGAAAACTCTATGAAGATTTTCTTACAAAATTTGAATGCGTGGTGATGGACGATGAGACGTATATAAAAGTGGATTTTAAACAAATACCTGGTCAAGAGTTTTGTACTAGCAAATCTCGAACAGATGCTCCTGAAGAATGTAAAATAAAAAAACCGGTCAAGAGCGTGTTGGGCCACGCTCAGTGTAGGGTGCCGTAGTTTTCCGTCCGTCACAGTAAGTGTCCCCACTTAAGAGTTAAAATAACACCGCCATGTAGGATGTGATATGAGTGTTCTACGTACAGCGACATCTATCGGCAAATTAAGTAAACTATTGCGCGCGAGCTTAAAGAGTATGGAAGACGTTTTTAATGGGATAATTCTTTATTGCGTGAACCGATTTTAACCGTTTTTACTTTATTTGAAAGCACGTCATTTCATTGTGATTTTGTAGAAATTACAGGTACAATAAACATCTGCTTATAAGGTTAAATTACAAACTTAATTCAGAAATTATTTTGTATTTTTTTGCCAAAAACTATTCAACTTATCAAGTTCAAAAGAATTTTCCTAGAAAGTTTTTATAAAGTTCTACTTTTGAGATTTTTTTCATATTTTTCAAACTTATGGTTCAAAAGTTAGAGGGGGGGACACACACATTTTTTTTAAATTTTGGAGTGATTATTTCCGAAAATATTTAGATTATCAAAAAATTATTTTGCTAAACCCCTATTCATTTTTAAATACCTACCTATCCAACAATATATCACACGATAGGGTTGAAATGAAAAAAAAAATCACTCCCCACTTTACGTATAGGGGAGGTACCCTAATAAAACATTTTATCTACACTCATACTGTAAGTACTCTAAAATGCGTTCAAAAACCGTAGACAATGACAAGCATTACAACAAACGATTTAACTATGATAAGTTTCTTATCTGCGGCAGTAACGTAATTTTAACTTTGCATGCTCAAATATTGTTAAGCAATGAGTTTCAAATTTGGAACATCGAATTTGATAACATAATGTTACCGCCATGGCCAACTCGATTGGTCCCGCGCGAGCGCCGGCACAATCGAGTTGGCCATGACGGTACAATGGCGGTCATTCTATGGTTTCCGAACACTTAATTTAATATATATAATATGAGTGTAGATAAAGCAGTGTATGCAACTGTACGTAATTAGGCCTTAAAACACTCGTGTGATCTTATTATGAAATTCGCCTGCGGCTCATTTCATAAAACCACACTCATGTTTTAAGGACCCTTATTACGTAACAGTTACATAAACTACTATTTATTCACTTTTTATTTTACCACTTTGTCGGCGTGATTGATATACATGTTAGTACCAAATTTCAGCTTTCTAGTGCTAACAGTCACTGAGATTATCCGCGGACGACGGACGGACTGGACGGACAGACATGGCGAAACTATAAGGGTTCCTAGTTGACTACGGAACCCTAAAAACTAAGGAAATTTACAAAAATATACCTTTTTTGGAAGGCAATATGTAGCTGTGGTAAAAGAAGTCGCTTGTTTAGCACCACCGGGACAATAAACGGCGATATTTATCGAAAAGAGTGTTTACAGAAGCGTTTGCTGCCTTTTATAAGACAGCATGCCTCACCACCGCTGTTTTGGCCAGATCTAGCCAGTTGTCATTAGGCAAAATCAGTTATGGGATGGTACAACGCTCACAGAATCGTGGTGGTACCCAAAATATGCAATCCGCCAAATGGTCCAGAACTGCGGCCCGTTGAAGTTGAAAGGAATTCTAAAAAAGAAAGGCGGAGAAATAAAATCGGTCCCTGAGCTACAAAAAATACGGACCTGGGCAACGAAAAGCTTTCCTAAAGAGAGGGTGCAAAGTCTTACGAGCCGTGTGCGTAGAAAAGTTTGATCTAAGGCTTACTGTGTAAACATTAATTAAAATTAAAATGTAATTTTAGAGTCCATTTTTGTCATTAAATAAACGTGGTAGTCATAATGTACTTATTTATTTTCAAACTGGTTTAAAAACAAATTTTGCGTGCCCAAGTTTTGGCGTGTTCAACCTTGTATGGCCTACCAAATCACCTTGCACAATATGGCTAGTTCTGTTTTGGCTTCACAACGAAGCGCCTCCACGAGTGCACGGGATGACCTGGCCCTGTATACAAGATGACAATCGTTTGCAGAAAACGAAACAAAACGCTACACTCTCTCGCTCACTCTTCCATATTAGTGCGATAGAGAGACGGATAGCGTTTCAATTCGTTTTTCGCAAACGATTGTCATCTTGGCTAAGCCCCCTGCACGGCTAGCACGTCTTACGCGCGACTGGCGCGACAAGAGACAGACCTGCGCGACTTCATGCGTTGTCGCTAGTTGGGAGCACAACTTGCGCGTGAAAGGAGTGAGAGACTGGCGATCAAATGCCATTTTATGACAGTGACTCGCGACTTTGAACTAAAATCCTTAGCACAACTTTGAGTTCTCTTCGCGTCAGTTGCAGCCGCGGGTGCATGTTATGCTACCGGAAAGCGAGATATTTGATCGGCTTAAGTCGCTCTTAAAAGACATGCTAGCCGTGCTGATCTACATTCTCCTTCTAATTGAGAGCAGTGCACACGATATTATCATCGACCCGGTGGAATGTGTGCCCGATCCGTCTCCATTTTCGCTTTGTGATTTCTTGCCCAATGGGAATTTGTCTACACCAATATATATGTCAAAAAGGTGCCTACATGTAAAAGAAAACAAAATTAATTTTTGTGGGAATTTGTTTCACCCCTCCCATACATGTTGTTTTATTCCTACTATACTATTACAAGTACCACATCACACAATTATTTTGAAGAATAGCGCTGTGTCCCTGAAAGAGTGAATTTAAATTATAGTATAGTTATTACTTACCGAGTCGTATAACCTTTATAAGTCATTGCGCCTTTTGGAATTGTTATTCCAAACTTGTACTTAATTTCTTCGTGATTACGCCGGGCATTGACCTCCTGTTGAAAAACAAGCTATTAGATATTTAAAGTTAAAAGTTTGTAAAACTATACTTAACTTAGGATTATTTCGTATATAAACTGCTGTTTGGAAGTCGGTTAAAATGTAGCTTATAGGAACTTATCTTATAACTAGCTGTGCCCGCGGCTCCGCCCGCGTGGAATTCGGTCTGTGTCAGTAAGCGGCAAATTCACCCATCATTTCTCTCCCGCTACCCTGGAGGCGGAACTTGAAGTAAAGTTGACAGATGGATACGCTAGAGGACAGTAGTCCTAATAAAATATTTTACAATTACCACTAAATGAAACTACACTCAAAAATGAATACTTTTTTTTATCCTATTAATTTTTTTGCCATGATTTAAACGACATAGAGTAGTAGGTGGATCGATTTTCTTTTTTTATAATTTTGATTTTGGCAGGTAATAGAAAGTTGCTACTCACAAAAACATTTAAATCTGTATAATTAAAATGACTGAAATATTTCAGGAAGTACTGCCCCAAGCTAACTGAAAAGTGACGCAACCGCCATTTTAGGGTGATAACTATAAAAAATGTAAAAAATATTAAAACATCTTATTTTTGTCTAAATTTAATTTATTTTGATACTTGAAATCAGCAGTTAACATATTTCATTAGAAAACCACGAAAACGATGAAAGATAATTGTTTTTTTTTACGCTGAAAATGACTAAAATTATTCAATTTTGTAGTCTTTCTTGGAGTTAAACAGAGGCATAATTTTTCGGGATTTAAGCCTTGTCTTAATAAAACCATCTCGTTTAATAGGTCCACAAACAGCAGCAGCTGCCTCTGTAATTATTTTAACACATCTTTCAGTACTTTGAGTATGACAAGGGTATAATTTCAGTAGTGGTAAAATCAACTCATCAATTTTGTTTAGGTCTTCGCTGCACTCTCTTAAAATATCTGTGCTGAGGATTTTAAGCAACGGTAGCTCGGTAATTGTTACATTGTCCCAGGGTATCATATCAACGTAATCCATAGAACAAAAATCAAATTTTGGTAGTTTAAATATCCTTATATTGGACGGTAAACACTCTCGTGACTTAAGTATTTTTTGCAATGCCAAATATTTTATTTCTGGTCTGTCATCATCCAACATCGCTAGTAATATATTTTCTACATGACCGAAAAAACCGTTTCGTTGTATTACAGGATCTATATATAACTGCTTTAAACTGCTGTGGCATATATCTTGAAAGTTCAATAGTTTTGTCTAAGTGTTTTGCACCATAAGTGCAGCTCGACTTCAATTTAATCGCAAACCACATGGGAGCATAAACTTTCAAAATAAAACTAACTAAATGTTGTAAATATTCTGATGGAGTATTCGTGGAGACATATAATCTGAGAATTCGGTTTGCAGTGGTAAGCCACCTAAAATGAACCACTTTACCAGGGTTTCTTTGCGACAGCCTATAATTACAATGACCACAACTTATACCAATGACCACTGTATATCGGACGATACAGGACCACTTTTGTATTTATACGAGTACGTTCATGTCCACGGCAAATATCATACAAATCGATCCTCCCGTCAAATCAGTCTAAACATGTAAAGTAAGGGTTGAAATGGGGGGGGGGGGGGGGGCACAAATGCAGAAATGATTTTTTTCTATTTGAGGTGCATTTACAGGGGGGGGGGGGTCCATAACCTGGCTCAGTATTTTCTTGAATTGGAATTAGTAAACCTTAAGGGGTGATTTCCGGGATAACAATGCAAAAAAAACCGGCCAGGAGCTTGTCAGGCGATGCTCAGTATAGAGTTTCGTAGATGCCGCCCTATTACAAAACATCCGTTCAAAAGGTCGTTTATTAAGGTATATTTGGCGGCGCTTACGTCATTTTACTATCCGGCACTTCCTTTCACTATGCGTTTTTGACTGATAATTCAAAAACGGCTGAACCGATTTTATTCAATATAGTTTTTATTGAAAGTTCTTATCAGGCCTCACCAAATTTCAGCTTAAGCATTTCAGCAAATATTGTGGTTTTTAAGTTTTTGAAATTTTTGAAGTTTTTGAAATTTAGAAATTTTTCACATTTTCGATTTTTTGTAAAATTTTTTACTTTGTCACTTCTCACTTTCACTTTTCACTACACTTCACTTCACTTTATTCTATTTTATATATTTTTATTTCATTATATGTACCTATAGATAGTTTTTATTGAAAGTACCTTTCAGGCTTCACTTCCATTATTTTTTTCAAATTTTGGACCTACGGTTCTAAAGTAAGATGGGGGGGGGGGGGGGCGGCTTTTTTGAAGATGAAGCTATCCTTTGTCCTTTCTCGAGACCCATACTATCTCCACCAATTTTCATCTAAACCAGTTCAGCGGTAAAAAAAATCCTCATACCAACTTCCAACCCCCTTTTCACCCCCACAAGGGTTTGAAAACTATCCTATGATGTTTCTCGAGACTCAACTTATCTCCATACTCATTTCTATCAAAATTGTTTCAGCGGTTAAAAATGCTCCATACAAACTTTCAACCCCATTTTCACCCCCACCAGGGTTGATTTTCGGGATTAAAACTATATATTATCCTTTCCCGGGACTCAAACTATCTCTATACAAAATTTCATTAAAATCCGTTCAGCCGTTTTCACGTGATGCGCGGTCAAATAAACAGACGAACAGATAAACAGATAAACAGACAAACAGATAAACAGACAAAAATTCTAAAAATTGTTGCAACGTGTTCTGTTATCGATTCTAAGTATTCCCAGCCAACTTTTTTTCGATTATCTTCCATGTACAGACTTTGGACCCTCTTCAGCTTTATTATATGTATAGATAGATACCGCTTAAATATATCACAAATTAGTTTCTCAAAATAGAAGGTAATGAAGAAAGAGTAGTACAGTGTCGTTAATGCGAATGGATTCAGGCACATTTAATACTTAAAAATAGAGACTATCACATGATTACATGACATGATTCTATGAAACATGTCGCACGGAGTAACTTCAATAAACCCGCTAATAAAAACAGCAAAGGACGGCTCCTAGTTTCAACAGGGGGTATTACAATTAAAACGGATTAATCGCGTGTTAACTAATTTTAAATCTCCCGACGTTTCGAGCACTTTACAGCGCTCGTGGCCACGGGATATGAATTATTATTTCGGCAACAGAGGACAATATTTAACAAAGGTGATTACAGGTTACTACACTGTGAAAGGAGTATTTACAAGGTGCCGTAGCTAGGGGGAGGGCATTATGGCAATGCCTTACCTTAAAATACTAATTATCTATCTTCAAAACTATCATCGGCTTGAAAAACTATGAAAAGAAAGTGAGCCACCTTAAAATTGCCTCTCTAATTGCTCTTTCTTAACTGTAACTTTGGCTACGGTCCTGTATTGGCTACGACACTCAGAAAACACTCGTTTTCGAATGTGTGGCAAAGTGGAAGAAACAATAAAATACTAACATGCTCTCGCCAGAGATTGAAGAACCTTCGTTCTGGTTATCCTCATGTAGGGGAATTTAAAGCACTGCCCTTGAGCTGCATTCTCTAACTCACGGAAATGGTTGAGCACGGAAATTTGTCCATAACCCCCAAACTACCCGTTTGAGCCAATGCGATAATCGCCTATAAAACAAAGCATGACAGCGCCATCTAGGGGCAATACGGCGTCTACATCTGCGGCCATGATTAAAAGTCAGTTTTCGCTCAAAACTCCTGCGTGTGGAAGCAAAATATTGCATCGTTCCCGTAGAACCACCCGTAATACGCATTAAGAGTTTTTTTGAGTTATTCTCCGCCCCGGGGTTGTTAATGTATGGACAGGATTTGACAGTGGTTTTTGACCTGGAGCGAGCCACGAGGTGCGCTCCCATCATCAAGGGCGAGAGCACAGCCTGAAAGAAGAACAAGGACCACCAAGTAAGTCCCTAGATTAAGGCAAAGTCACGTCTTATGTTTTTGATCGGCGAAGATATCGCAAACCCGCCCCGCCTTCTATTCTCCGCTTTATATTTTTGATTTTCTTTTAGATAAGGTATAACCTTTCGTTAATATTTAATGAGACCAAGAGTGGCAGTAGTTTTACGTGCCGGTGGCTCATTCACTACCTATAACTATAAATGTCCTATAGGACGAGAAGGCTAAACGTAAGTTAAACTATAAAATCTGGCACCAGTCAGTTGGTAGAACTAGTGGCGATGCTAAATATAATTGACGAGACCAAAACCGCACGTCTCCGCTGGCACGGCTCGGAATCCTTAAAAGAATGGGAGATAATGCTAAGATGAAAGAGTATATGGGGCACCCAACCAGAAAACTTCCCACCAGTTGATCTAGATAACGGTGAAGCGATCAATCCTTCAAAGATCATGACACCCTTGGGATATCTTATTGGCATGATGTAGCGCAAAATACTAAAAGTTGCGTTGTTTTGTGTCAGAGGCCAAGATCTTCCTCGGATCACTATGACCGTATAGTTACGTCCTACGACAGTTTAAATTAGAAAAAAATCAGTAATGTTAACAGAGGTTAGAGTGGCAATATAATCTTTTATTTCGATCAAATCAGCATCTGACACTGTAACAGTTCCTGTACGGAGTTCCAGTTTGGGGTTCTGCAATAAAGAAGGTTATATATAGGATTTAAAGGATCAGCAACGCACAAGTGTCATCCCTGGAGTTGTAAGCGTTTTTGGGTTATGGAGACCATTGCCAACAAGGCGGACCGTATGCTTATTTGTCACTGATTTGCCAAGATGACGAAGGCCTTATTGTGATGGTAGACAAAATACATACCATTGTATTACTTTGCTTATCTGACTTAGCACCTAATGCACAATCCTCAGAGGCTGCCATTTGAAAACCTAAAAATGTAAATAAATTATGATTTCAGGCACTGAATAAAAATACACTTTTATTTACACCCATATCATAAATCTTTTATTCTGGATTCGGAAACAATATAATAATGACCACCATTATTGAAATCGGTAACGTAACATCAGTGTATCTGTGCCAGTGTCGATAGTCGGTAACGTAATTAAAATGTAGCCCTCCTCCCCGACCGCAGTTATCCTTCTCCCCGACCGCCTGCATAATCCAAACGGCCGGCAAATGGCGGTCATTCTAATGGTTCCCGAACACGTCATTGAGAATTTATAATATGTGTAGACAATTGTAGTTTATGTAACTGTTACGTAATAAGGGTCCTTAAAATACGAGTGTGGTTTTATGAAACGAGCCGCAGGCGATAATAAGATCACACGAGTGTTTTAAGGCCTAATTACGTACAGTTGCATACACTGCTTAATCTACACTCATATTTTATATCCTAAATGAAGTGTACGGAAACCATAGAATGACTGCCATTGCACCGCCATGGCCAACTCGATTGTGCCGGCGGTCGCGCGGGCGCGTGCCGTTGGTCGGGAAGGAGTTCAGGATTTACATTATGTTATCAAATTCGATGGTCGGAATTTGAAACTTATTAACGTATCAATATATGAGCATGTAAAGTTAAAATGACGTTACTGCCACAGATAAAAAGCTTATCATAGTAAAATCGGTTGTGGTAAATGCTAGCCATTGCCTA
The DNA here is from genome assembly GCA_947086415.1 of Pammene aurita. Classification (NCBI taxonomy): domain Eukaryota; kingdom Metazoa; phylum Arthropoda; class Insecta; order Lepidoptera; family Tortricidae; genus Pammene; species Pammene aurita. The sequence continues at coordinate 2,535,196 of OX352309.1, read as the reverse complement.
CCGTTTTTGAACACGTTTTAGAGGACTTACAATGTGAGTGTAGATAAAGCAGTTTATGTAACTACTGTACATAACTAGTAGTCCGCCTCGAACAGAGAACTCGTGATTTCCTTGGAAACGAGTTGACCAATATAACAAGACCCTAATGATGATTGTTTCGAGCCTTCTAGCTCCATAACCCCTTGATCGATCCTGCTCATAAACGAACTCTCAAATTGTATTGACGTCTACTACAAGCAAATTTCATAAAGATCAGAAAAACTTTAATCGCGGAACAACTATTCAAAACCAAAAACCATCGTAATGCACAGTCGTCTAGGTAGCCAGCGGACAGTTCCATTGTGTCCGAAGTTGTCTGTAAGAACTTCACTTCGCTTACGCTCCGCTCATTCGATTAGGCATCCACTCCTGTGATATTATTGTGAAACTCACTTCGTTCGTTTCATGAAACCACACTCGTGTTTAAATGCCCTTCATTATGGAGCAGTCACATACACTACTATTCTTAGACATGTTGTTGTTGTTACGTTAGTGAGAATAGGCTCGGAAGCATCATATACGGTGCTTTAGTAACACATGAGGCCTAGGCCAGTAAAGTGGGCCACCGCTCCGTACCTAGACCGCCGTGCGAAAAGCACTATACATGCCTCATCATCCTCGTAGCCTTTGTCCTGGCTTTTTGCCACGACTCTTTTGAGCCTGGGGTCCGCGCGGTGACCTAACCCCTGAAATTGGCGTAAGTACTAGTTTTTACGAAAGCGACTGCTATCTGACCTTCCAACCCAGAAGGGAAACTAGTCCTGGGATAGGTCCGGTTTCCTCATGATGTTTTCTTTCACCGAAAAGCGACTGGTAAATATTAAAGATATTGCGTACATAAGTTCCGATAAGCTCAGTGGTACGAGTCGGGGTTTAAACCCGACACCTCCGTATTGAAAGTCTGACGTATTACCGCCAGGCCACCACATCGCTTCACTTTACGTGCCTCAGCGAGAATAAATTATTGAAAATGTTTTTTTATAACACTTCATCCGCTTTTTAAATAATAAAAACGGGCCAAGTGCGTGTCGGACCACGCATAATGGAGGGTTCCGTAGATTCAATGGAATAAGAACCAGACTAATGCCAAAAGGTCGTATCTGATGCCTATGGAAGAAGTTTTTTGGAAATAACTCAAAAATGGCTAGACCTATAAAAATAAATAAAATAAATATAAATATTATAAGACAATCTTACACAAATCTACCTAGGCCCACAGTAAGCTCAATAAGGCTTGTGTTATGGGTACTAGACGACGATATATATAGGGTGGGGCCTGTAACTAAAGCAAAAAATTAAAACGTAGATTCTAGTCCTCAAACTAGACAACTTTTGTGTAGCAACTTTTTAAAATCATAAAGTTTTTAGATTGTTATTTTTTCAAACAAAGTAAATAGTATTTTCAATGTACTTAAAACTCCGTCTAATTTCATAGTACATTGCGTGTTCGAATTAACTTTAAAATGTAATAAAATTCAAACCGCAAGTTTTTTTTCAAAGTCGTCAAACAAACGTTGCGTAGTTTGAGGAGAAGAATGTACATTTTAATTTTTTGCTTTAGTTACAGGCCCCACCGTGTATAATAGATAAATATTGATAAATACTTAAATACATAGAAAACATCCATAACTCAGGAACAAATATCTGTGATAAACACACAAACAAATGCCCTGACCAGGATTCGAAACCGGGACCTTCTGCTTCGTAGGCAGGGTCACTACCGACTGGGCTAGGAGGCCGTGACCTATAATGTTCAAAATAATTTTCCTAAAAAGTTTATTATAATGCGCATCTTCTCAAATTTTTTCATATTTTTTGGACATACGGTTCAAAAGTTACAGGGACGACGACGCTATTTTGCCGACTTTCGAAGCGATTATTTCCGAAATTATTTACATTATCAAAAAATGATTTTAGTAAACCCCTATTCATTTTTAAATACCTATCGAACAATATATCACACGTTGGGGTTCAAATGAAAAAAAAATCACTCTCCACTTTACTTATAGGGGAGGTACCCTATTAAAACATTTTTTTCCACTTTTTATTTTACCACTTTGTCGGAGTGATTGATATACATATTGGTACCAAATTTCAGCTTTCTAGTGCTAACGGTCACTGAGATTATCCGCGGACGGACGGACGGACGGGCAGACATGGCGAACTATAAGGGTTCCTAGTTGACCACGGAACCCTAAAAAAGAACATTTAATTTTATACACTTACTAGGTAACGTAAGAAATATTAACAAAAAACAGTCTATATTGCGAGCCATTTTTGGAGCCTCGTTTCCTTCTTAAAAGTTTTGAGCCTTAATTTGAATGGTCCACAAATTTTGTGATTATTACATATACGAAATCTTCTAACCCATATACAGATATGGATAAAACTCACTCATACTGATTAAAATGTGATTTAGAGTGAGCCAGTGAGGGAGAGAGTGAGAAAAAAAATGGTTTTGTATGGAGGGTTGGCCGGCTGGAACGACGTGTCCCATACAAAACATTTTCGCTTCGAAAAAAAATGTCTTCTTCTTTTTCTTACTCGCAACACGATACCAATTATACATCCTGTATAGGCTAAAGTATTTTTAAAATAGATGCGAATTGATGATGCTTTTATTGTTTAAAAAATATTATTGCATTTTAAGATTATACATAAGTAATTTTTATAATATACAGCCTTGGCTAGAAGTGTAGAGCATAGCTCTTTTTTGTTTACAATTTTGATGTTAAGTATTAATTCCCTATCATAACAAATGTACGATGGCGTAAAATGTTATATTTTATTGATATACTTATCTAGAAAACTTCACTAAATAACACTTTCAAGGTACCTATAAAATATCAAAAGTAGAGGTCCCAAAAATGCGAATTTAGGTCAGTGCGAAAAATTGCAAATATTCTATGCAGTTACTGCTCACTTCAACAAAACATGCCTGTTCAGTTTGAACTAATTGATAAAATAACTTCAAAAAAGATAGAAACGCTGGTCTAAACTTTCGAGTTTTGTATGAAAATCGCAAGGGTGCTCAACACTTCTGGCCTAGGCTGTATGTAGTGTTTCTTAAGGGAATAATTACTAGCGGGGGTTGTAGAGGCTTGAAAGTAAGCTATAGGTGGATCGAGTTAGTTCGAGGGCCGACCCGTTAGGGGAGGCCCTCGAAGATACGAGTCCACCTATAGCGCTTTCGGCCGAGATATTACATAGTACTTTTCACGACTACTGTGAGGAAATAAAAAAACATTTGTCATAATAATATAAATGCTTTTATAGAATATCCAATTCAGTATTCCCTTCCCGCCATTTTACTTTTTTTTTCACTTTCAAGAAGCGTTTTTCTGTTGTTTGCTTCAAACCGACTCATTACTTAGAGGCGTTTTTGATAGAAAACCACAAACGGCTAAAAAAGTAAAAACGCCTTAAGGGTTAATAAATGGTTTTGACGTTTCTTTTTTTTTAAACAGGTAGTTGGCCCGATAAACAACCTTATTTTATTTTTGAAACATAAAGTTGCCAAAAAAAGACTTTTTAATGTTTTTAATGAATGCAATGACATAACTGGACAATTTACTTTCCAACTAATGACATTTCATCGCTACAATAACATTGCTGTAGTGGTGGTTCAGGTGCTACAGCAAATGCTTACTTTCCAGTTTGGATTTTGACCATCTTCTGTCACATTTCCGAACAGTAGCGTGAAAAAACAATAACGGACGAATTAAAACAAATGATAATTAAAGAAGTAAAAAGTGAACAAATACGTTTATTTGAGGAACAAAAATTATCGTATTTTGTTTACTTTTTCAAATACCATGACAGTGGCAAACAAGCATACGGCCCGCCTGATGGTAAGCAGTTACCGTAGCTTATGGGCGCTTGTAATTCCAGAGGATTGATTTTTTTTCCATATGAATTATCATTATTAAGTAAGTTGTTGTAAAGTATCCTCAATTCACATCTGTTTTGATAGTTCCTTAAGGGTCTTAGACGGTCGTCAACAAGGCTGCCGACGGTCCAAGGTCACCCTGACCTTGGTTGGTGCTTCATACAATCTTGCTGGAAACAACTGTCGATACGGTCCGTTCAGACCAAGGTCTGTCGAAGGGGCTTATTGGTGGTTGTCTAGCAGACGTTTCAAAAGATGTTGTATATGTATTAGTCACAAACTGTGTACCATACAAATATCGATGCAAAACCGGTAAGAAGAACACGAAACCCTAAAACTGCTAACTAATAAACTATCAAAATAAAATGTTTATTACTAAAACAAGAATTATTCAAACTATAATCTTCTAATATCAAAAACCAATTACTGAATAACATTTTTAAGAGTCACTTTATAATTGCAATGGCAAATGGAAAAATAATTGAATTGGATTATACGAGTGTAACATCAAAATCTTACCAGACGAAACTTATGCTTTCTTTTAACAACTGAAATAAAAATATTCCTACGTCTCTCAGGTTATCCATTTTTTTATGGAGGACTAGCAACCTGACCCGGCTTCGCACGGGACTTTGTCGTAGACCTTTTAAGGTGTACTATTGTACACCTTAAAAGGTCTACGACAAAGTCCCATTACATTACGTGTAGTACATTATTTTGATCAATCTCGTAGGGTTCAGCCAGCGTTTGCAATGTAAGCGCAAAAAATGTGTTTATTTACGACATCACATTAGAAACCTCTAAAATGATCAGTGTTTCTCTACTATATTATGTATGTCATCATCATCATCATCATTTTCATCTCTTCCTAGCCGATACGGCTACGGCAACTGCTGCTGGTATCATGGGTTCCTCAGGTGTACTCGAATGTGACTCATATCCAACTTTTGTAGTAAATACTTTATTATGCATGTATTATACATACAACCTTCCTCTTGAATCACTCTATCTATTTAAAAAAATGCATCAAAATCCGTTGCGTAGTTTTAAAGGTGTAAGCATACATAGGCAGGGGGGTGTCACTACGCAGTTTAGGTACATTTGGCCGGCGCGCCTCCCAGGCAGGCGTATAGCAGTGGGCTGCCGCTCGGCTCGCACGATAGTTACGTGGCGCTCGCGCAAAATTGAAAATACACAATGGCTTCTAAACCTAAATCTCGATCTGATCCGTATAAAAGATATAATATTGGTTGCCAAGAAACAATATAAGGAACTGACCGACATATTTTCAAAGGAATACGGCTGTGGCATACCTACACTTACTGCCGTGAGAATCAGACATACTATCTCCAGATAAAAAATATGTTTACAGAACCAACGTTTGTAATTCCTAGGTACAAAAACTTGTCAAGTGACAACCCTGTGCCGACGCTCACATCTCGGTCATAAAACTGCGGCGCGCAAAGAAGATTCACGGTTCGTGCGGGGTTATAAGTTTCAATTTTGCTTGCAGGCGGCGAGTATAGGTATAATTTTATACCTAAATCTGCTTTTTGTGAAGGAGTGAATTTTCTGTACGGTAGTACTATTAGTTATTCTGTGACATAGGGACAGAAAGACAGCGGAAATTGACTTTGTTTTCTACTAAAATGTCCCTTGTTTAAAGAAGCAAACTTTAAAAACATATTTACCCGGGTATTTAACTCAGAAAATTGTAATTATTTTCATTACCTATTCAACAAGGACATTAGTTTGAGGAGCTCAGTTTTAGATGCCAATGGTGCTATCAATAAAGTTGAAACATTTATAGCTGGTATTAAACACTACTATAATATTGCATTTCCTGAGAAAATTGTACAAATTAAAACCGGCTCCACATCCTGGGTTACGTCAGAAATAAAAGTTTCGAGAGACAATCTAAATAAAATGGAGTTGCTGCAAGATCACTTACCCACCGCAGAAAGAAAAGAAAAGATCAAGGCTTATAAAAAACATCTTAAGAAAGTCATGATAGCTGCCAAAAGGTCAGGCCATTCTGAACGAATACAAAAATCGGCTGATAAGATTAAGGAATCCTGGAAAATTATAAAGGAAGAAACGGTGTGTGGCTAGGGCATACCAGATAAATTACTTGATTATGAGAATTCCACGTACACTAGTAACCACGAAGAAATGGCCAATATTTTTAATACATTCTTTACAACTGTAGCCCTTAGGATAAGTGGACATTTGGACATCTCATCAGAAACATGCATGGAATACCTTAGCAACTATAAAATACCACAAAAGCAAATAAAATTTAATCAAGTTACACCTAAGGAACTATGGACAATAATACAGGAACATAAAATTAAAAAAATTAAAGATGTTTTACAAATGGACACAAGAATTCTTAAGCTTATTAGTTTTAATGACAACATAATGGAACTGTTGCTAGATTGTGTAAATAGTTGTATTGGGGAAGGGGTATTTCCGGATGTATTTAAGTTAGGGAGAGTAGTACCAATCTACAAAAAGGGAAGCACGTCAGATCCAAACAATTATAGACCAGTATGTATTCTGCCAGTTGAAGAGAAACGCGCCAGGCGTTTCTAAATTAAAACGTTTCTTTACGTTACAAACTACTAAAAGCTAGAGCAGCTATTGGAAGCTACTAAACGACGGTACAACTTTGAAAGCAGAAACTGAAAAGCTTAGAAAGCCAAAGTGGCTCTCTATGAAGGAAACCCTCTACCCCATCTGAAACCCTGTAATACTAAAATGTTCTAAGCTCTGATGACTATACATACTTACCTCCTGAAGGGAACACTACGACCCTGCGTTAAATACTATAACCCCAATAATCTAATTTCCTATATAAACATGATTTGTCAGACAATTTCAGCGGTTTTTCCTAACAATGGCTCGTGAAAGTCTAGTAGTAGATCCCTAGTTATGTAGTAACCCGATAATTTTTAGGAGACTGATAAAGAGGCTGTTGAAACAAAAACAAGGATATTTAGATTAAACTTTATTTCCTATAAATGGTACTTTACAATGAAAAGACATTAAGTAAATAGGTATATAAAATTAATTAGTTAATTAAATATTCGGTTATAAGTTCAAGCTGTTGATACGGGAAGGTTAGTGGTAAGGCTGTAGAATGGTGTCAGGATCTGTAAAAGAAAAGGCTATTCGGTAGTTTCCACATAGACAAAGTCTTCCCAATATTTGCGGTGAAGATTAATGCTAGAAAATTATTTTGTAAAATTTTGTTATTGATGATGAAATTAACTGTCTTCTTTGAATATTTTATTTTACTACAAGCAAATATGGTTTTTTTTTATTTATCCCCTACGCCCTAAAAGCGATAGTGTTAACGAATACAGACAATAATTATACAATTAAATTATTTTCTTAGAAAAATTATTTATTTATTTTAAATATAGTTAGGAAGGGTAGCTAATGTGTGATAGGGGTTTCTTTTCCCAAATACACACGCCTGTAGTTCGTGCGGTGGGGTAAACTATCTCATAACCTATCTAATTATTATTATTATTTTTATATATTTTATTAAAAATAAAATATTTTTATTTTGTCTATCAATGACTTTATTAAGTGAAGCTACCAACGTTTCGTAACCTACACACCAGAGGAAAGAAACGCCAAGAAAACCTCTGAGATGCCTAGCTAATTAATTAATTCAAAATTAAATCTAAAATTCAACCAAAGGGACCGTGGTCATACCGAAATAAATCATAGAAATATGTCGTGTGAGGCAGTTATGCTAATTCAAACTTCAAGGATATGCAAATAGTATAGTACGCAGAGTAGGGCATTGTTTCTAACTACCAAACTCTTCATCTAATTATCAAATTTTACAGATGATGTACACTATTGAATTGAAAGCCAGAATTAACTTATGAACTATTTTCGTTCAGTTGTAGTTGATATGGATCCCCATAAGTCACTCCAGCACGACTCAATCTCTCAGTTGAATTTCAATACTTTATTGTAGTGGCTTTCTCTTTGCCAATAATTGTATTTCCAACAATATAATAATATTTATTCATTAATTATTGTGAATGGTGATAAGGTACAAGTCTCACTATGTCAGAGAACATTGTTAAAATTTTCAATATATTTTTATTTTACAACTCAATGTTGGTACAAGGTTAGATGGCTTATTTCAGCTTAAAAGTAATAAATAATTTCAGTTATATAAATAGGCTCCTTCATAGAAGGATCAAGGTAGTGGTTATGAAGAATGAACATAATTGTTCAATGGTTAATGTCGGTTTCACTGTCATACATGAATAATGTTACAATCACACAAGTAATAATTACTTTAGTTCAAGTCAATGCTTCTATACCAAAGCATATGTACCGTAAGTATAATAGAGAACACAATCTTTTAAATTCATAAATCAGGTACGTAAGACACGCTAAAAATTGTTCCCAAAATAGGGTAAACGTCTTAATATATACTCAATTAAATTCATATGCCGCAACCGCAAAACATAAAAGTATCACGCATTCCGCAATAAAATTCGCGAAACGTATAAAATTATAACGCATACGCAATATAGGATATAGGATAAACGCATCCACAAGACATATAGAAATATAACGCATTCCGCAACCGTATAAAAAGATAACGCATACGCAATATAGGATAAACGCATCCATCCCTATTTCGATAAATTCGTAAAATGTTTCCGCATACTCCGTTAAATTCCGTACGTATATATATTGCATATAATAATTCAACCAAATTTCACATAAATTAAATACAAGAACCACAGAAATAAGGAAAATGTTCATAATATAACAGTCAATTATTGGACCCGGGGTATGTCCTTAAACTACGTCCGGACCTGGGTATGTCCTTAAACTACGCCAAAAAGAGGGGTATGGGCACTGCGAATGGCATCTCGCTAAGTGTGGTAGGGCACGTTCAGCGAATGTCATCGCTCAAATCTGGAGCAGAGCCCGACTGGGGAAGTACCTCCACCTTACAGAAAACCACAGCCAAATAGCACTAGACCCTACTCATAGTGTTGTGTTCCTGCTGGTGAGTAAGGTTGCCAAAGGGCTCAAAGAGGACCCAGTGTGTTGACGATGAGGGACCTTCTTGTTCCTTTAGTCGTCAACACAGTGAATCCTCCTTTTTGTAAAGGGTCGGCAACGCGCATGTGACTCCTTTGGAGTTGCAGGCGTCCATAGGTTACGGTAGCTGCTTACCATCAGGCGGGCCGTATGCTTGTTTGCCACCATCGTGGTATTAAAAAAAAAAAAAAAAAAATTAAAAGCACTTACTCAACTCCATGGCCTAAAGAGAATACACAGAAAAGAAATAAATTTTATAAGTGAATAGGTTTTGCCTCACCAAATTGGACTTCTTTTGCTGGTCCTATTGGCAGCTCAGGGCGGGGCCTCGGTGCTTGCAGCTCGGCTTGTAGACAGAAGTCGGAGTCTCGTGGTTCAGGATATGCTTGTAGTTCTATTTCAGCGGCAGAAGTCAGGTCGTCCCGTAGTCCGTAGGTAGAAGTGTTCGCAGCTCTGGTCGAAGGCAAAGTGTCTCCCTACGGTACGCCCTTCCCTTATATAGCATTAAAATTACGTATATAAACGCTAACTACCCCCGTGACGTCAGAGAGGTCCGAAACGTCCGCCTTGTGGTAGCTTGGTTAGATTGATCTAAGCCAATTTGAACCTTATTGATCCTTTAGTTCATACTATTTTAAAGACCAAATTCCTATACTTAAGTGACCTAGTTCGATAACCTCCTATCTCCCATAGGGAATGTTTTTCTTGAATATCTATCCAATTATGCAATTTCCAATGAAAATTTATATGAAAATAGATGAAAACATTAGCCCCGCGTATGATTTAATAAGCCCCTGTAAGTATTAATGTCTATTTTCCCCGTAAAATGCCAATATATCTTTGTATACCAATTTGATTCTTAAGATCCCTACGCTACATACTTCTATAAGAATCAAGTTCCTATGAGCGCCCTACCCTTTTTGGAAAACCTAACCTCTAAGAAAACTATTTTCTTTAATTCAAACAAAAGTAAGTATTTCCTAAGGTGTATTTATATAATCTATGATGAAGATAATTTTTCTGCATATATTATGACCAGATCCTATCGGATTTACTGCGTATTTACTTTGTAAAATACCAATATAAATTTTATAAGAAAATTCGCTTTTTATCCTAATTTTCATCACTTTCCTTTATTTGTTTTGATCAAAATTGTGTTTATCACACGTTTATAAGCTAAAACTAGCCTAGAATTCCATCAAACATCAGTAATATCTACAATCTTTTTACGACAATTTTCGATCATAAAATTTGTCTATTTTAGCGCTTTACCGAATCGAACTCGTTATGTTTTATAAAAACAAAGCTCCCAACTTTATTTATTTCCGTTATTTAACTTCATAATACGAGTTTTTACATAATAATCCCAAAATCGATTTTGGACGAGAAAGTAAGTTCCCAACTTTTTCACGTTTAATTCATTCAATTTCGTTAATATACTTCCTGAAATATAACTTTAATTACTTTACCTTTAATTTAAGTATCGATTTATAACAATAATTAACAAATTAAGAACATAACCTCTCAATTTGGGCAAATTTTCAGACAAATCTAAAATATTATTAGATACTACTTTTTGTTATTGAATAAATTATCAATAATACATTTATTCTATACAATAACCTACATTTCGTCTCGAAAATCCTATTAAAAGTATCGATTTATAACAATAATTAACAAATTAAAAACATAACCTCTCCATTCGGACAAATTTTCAGACAAATTTAAAATATCATTAGATACTAGTTTTTGTTATTGAATAAATCATCAATAATACAGTTACTCTATACAATAAACTACATTTCATCTCGAAAATCCTATTAAAAGTATCGATTTTCATCATTACTTAACGAACAATATTCTCAGTTGTCGGTCATTCCCTTCCCTAGATATTCTCACAATGAAAACATATGAAATTATAAGAAACTGATGATAAAGCAATTTGTAATCAAAATACTAATTTCTAAATGGGTAAAAGAACCTGTCTATGTTACTAACAGTTTGTACTATGTCATAAAATGTCTTTAGTAAATTATATATTTTTGTCCTTAGTACATATCTCAAGAATGAAGTAAATATTTCTAGAACATACTTTATATACAACCCCCTGCTATTCTATGAGTTTAATTTTACCTAATAATATATCCCCCATTGAAGGAATCGATCACAAGATTGCTAAAACTTTATGACAAATCTAGTGCGGTAACCAAATTACTGTTTGTCCACTGCAAATGGTACAAACGGATATTTCAGATAATAATTCCCCAAAACGTTGCATACTTATCCTGTTAAGTTGTTATTCATAGCCTCTGTTCCTGTGAAAACTAAAACATACATTAAATATCTACACAAGCTGCATATATATATTACATATGAATGCCACTTATGGTCAAAATGCCATTTTAAATACCCAAATAATAATAATAATAACCATTATTTCTATCTAAAATACAACTATGCAAAATACATAATTAATTGACCAAGATCATGAATGTTTCAAAATCTTGCCAATCAACGGTGAACAATATTTAGCAAAACTCTATGGTATCAATTGCTTATGCAATAATGCAAAAATAAGTAATAATATAAATATAATTATATCTAAACATAATATAAGTTATCGAAAACTGTGAGAAATCCTAGTAAAGATTTCAGGTTTTATATTTTCCAAATATTCTCAGTTACTGAAAGCAATGATAATAGCTTATCATTAAAGTTCAGGTATGTATTGTTGCTAATAAAACACAATGATGCTTATATACTTCCATTTATTTTATTTCCTTTGTCAGATCATTAACTTGATCTTTTCTTACATACTAAAAAAAAACCCATATGTAATAAGGTGAACCTCCACCCTCATACATACTATGTGAATCATTTATTTTCATTTTTTCATGAACTTTACTCATGAAAATATCATGTAAAAGCTTACAAATGAAGCTCTATCAGCCTTTAAAGTCATTTTGCTAATTTTCATACTTAGAGGACCCTATGGACCTCTACACAGTGTTTTCAAAAGTACTGGAGTCAGCACTAAAATCAAGAATAGTAACATTCTTTGAAGAAAATGATCTCTTTACATATTGCCAGTATGGATTCCGAGCCAACAAAAATACGGGAGCAGCGATTAGAAGAGTGATAGACTTCATACTTGAGTCCTTAGATACGTCACAACAATGTGCAAGCATATTTTGTGACCTATCCAAGGCATTCGTTTGTCTAAGACATGATATTCTTCTGAAGAAGCTCACGTACTACGGATTTAATGGGACCGCTATAGATATAATGTCATCCTACATGAAAAACCGTAGTCAAATTGTACAGGTTGGATCTAGCAAGTCAATAATTCAAAACAACGACATCGGAATACCACAGGGTTCAATTTTAGGACCTGTGTTATTCCTAATATACTTTAACGATCTACCATCAAATATTCCAGAATGGGCAGAAGTAACACTATTTGCTGATGACACACATGTGGGAGTTAGGCATGCGAAAATCAACATAATGGAGGCACAGCTGGTACATACCCAACGTAGCCTACAGCAGTGGTTTCAGGCAAATGGTATTATACTGAATACTGATAAGACCATAACTATTAAATATAAAACAAATGCTCGGAAAGACAAAACCCATCAGAGTTATCTTATCAAGAGTCAACGAAGTTTTTAGGCTATATAATAGATAAAAACATAACACATGCAGAACATATAAAGAAACTTGGTAGCAAACTATCTTCAGCAAATTTCGCGTTACTTAAACTGAAACCTTTAATCAATTTAGAAACTTACAGATAGTGTACTGTGTTTATATTCAATCCTTGTTAAATTATGTCATAACTATATGGGGAAATGCGACAGATATTAAGAAAATACTAATTCTACAAAAGCGTTCTGTGAGAAACATGTGCGGTGTCCGCCGACGTGAGCCGGCTAAACCCCTCTTCGTGAGAATAGGCATAATGACGGTTATCTCCCTATTTATTAATAATTCCCTTTTAGAAATACACAAAATAGCGGATTCTCTCCTAAAATTATCGGACATACACAATTATAACACGCGATCCAAACACAAATTCCTTCTACCAAACATGCGGCTTAGAAAATGCAAAAAACAAAGCGTCTACCTAAAAATTAAAATGTTCAATAAGTTGCCATATGATCTAACTATCTTACCTTTGAATAGTTTTAAGAATAAAATATCAAAATATTTCAGGAAACATGCCTTCTACTCTGTTACAGAATATTTGAATAGCAATATTGACATTAATAACTACGATTAGGTAATGCTAATCCTATTTCAATTTGAAATTATTTTTATATTTACATTACTGTTTGTACTTAATGACATACCATGTAATGATCATATTACTTTATGGTGAATAAATAAACTAAACTAAACTATGTAGTGATAGGCAGGCGTTTTTTTGACCACGATCTAACCTTATTACTTACTTATATACGCTACTTATATTGAAAGGATTGAACGTGTTCAACGTAAATTTATAAAATTTATATGTTTCAAAACTAAATATCCTTATGACTCTACTAACTATCTAACGATCTGTATATAACATCACCTAATACCACTTAATAAACGGCGGGAAATAGCTGATATAAATTAACTCAAATCACTACTGGTTTAATAGATAGTCCTGAATCACTTTCCAACCTCTCCTTTAATACCCCCACTCGTTGTAAAAGGTACTATCCTCCTATATCTATTAAGTTTTCATCGTCCAATTATAGACTGAACAGTTTCTTGTCGCGTGCGAGTAGAGCATTGAACAGCCTGGCAAACGAATTAGACATTGATGTATTTAACTGTTAGATACCTGTTATTACATACCTGATACACAATATGACGTTAAAATGTTTTGATTGAGAATGCTTAAAAATATTTGTTCATAAACGTTGGGTGCTTTGTCCTGCTTAGCAAAGTATTTTATTTTTATTTTTATTGTAATTCAGCTTGTCACTTGTGTTTGAAATTTGCCACTCCTGGTTTATACGTTATATTGATTGTTTTCTTATGATGTGTGTTGCTGTGTTCGAACGTTGTCACTTTTTATTTAAGTAAAACTTGAATGTAATAAGCTGTAGCTATAAGTGTGATCCTGTAATTGGCTTTCCATCTGTTATTAATTATTAGTGCTATTTTGTTTTGATAGCTGTTGGATCTCCGTAACGTAAATAAATAAATAAAAAATAAATAAATTATTACGTGGTCCGGCGAATTTATGAAAAGATGAATGACTTTATTCATCATAGGATTCATAGGTATATACCAAATGGGTGGTGGTCACTCCCAAAAACTCAGCCCTTTAAGTCTTGACTGATGTTGGTTTTAGGGACATGATGTATACAACAGGAGAGAAAAAAACCGGCCAAGTGCGAGTCGGACTCGCGCACGAAGGGTTCCGTACCATTATCTATAAAAATGACAAAAAAATCATGTCTGTTGTACACGGGAGCGCTCTTGAATATTTACTTTATTATGTTTTTTAGTATTTGTTGTTATAGCGGCAACAGAAATACATCATCTGTGAAAATTGCAGCTGTTTAACTGTCACGGTTCATGAGATACAGCCTGGTCAAAGATAAAAACGGCAAAAAAATCATGTCTGATGTATGGGAGCCCTCTTAAATATTTATTTTATTCTGTTTTTTAGTATTTGTTGTTATAGCGGCAACAGAAATACATCATCTGTGAAAATTTCAACTGTCTACCTATCACGGTTCGTAAGATGCAGCCTGGTGACAGACGGATGGTAATGGGTTCCGTTTTTACCCTTTGGGTACGGAGCCCTAAGAAGGTACTTCATGTGTATTCTAATTTAAATGACGTATAAATTAATTCGAACAATTTTACGAGTAATTGCATGTTATAGACTACAAACACGATTTACATCACCAACTTGCTAATTATGTACGTGTATAATAACGGTGCACCTCAAGTTCCTAGTTTGAATTTTTAATTAACTAAGGCAGTGGAGATAGGGATCGGTCAGAAGTTACCAGTAATTATCGGTAATTCTTGTACTAAATAATTACCATTTACATTACGTGGATACAATCTTCACTGTGTAGGTACATGTACAACAAGAGTAGCCCATCAGTTGACGCCATTTGTTATAGGCATAGAGAGAGCATGGCTATATGAAGAAGAAAAAAAGACAATGAGAAATTCTTATAAAGATATCTTATTAAATTAAATTTCTTAGTGCTTGAAGATGGAGACCTAGGCTCTCCGAAACAATCACGAAATGACTAAAGAGACGTGAGTGAAATGAGTATTTTATGGTAAGGCATTGCCCTATAATGCCCCCCCTAGTTACGGCTCTGTTACACGCCCTAAACATTAAAGTCGAGTCAAGGTAATTTTGAACGCCTCGCCTTTTGCTGCTGACTGAGTTTTATTTATGGCCTTACAAAGCATACAAAATGCACACAGTAATAACGGACTCGCCCCTTCGATTAGCAGATACTGTTTGCCCGGTAGTAATTATACCCTTTGTCAACATTGTCTAGTGTTCAAAGCCTAGGCGTCCTATTTTCTTATGATACCTTATTAACTAACGCAGTCAAAGTTTAATGCTAGTTTTACGGTATCTCTTGATGGACTAGGGTGTTACGCAAGGAAATATTCTAGGTCCTTTTCATTCTTCGTTTATCAAAAAAAAATATTTTAAAATTTCGACAAGTTTCCTATCTAGTGTTGTAAACTTCTAAGCTGATATTATGATACTGATTCAATTCAATCATACCAGTGTAATCAAACAATCTATAATTGTTTTATGTGGGGTATTTATATATTCAGCATTTGGTTTAAGTATTTCAAAGGAAAACGATATAAAAGTCATAGTTGATGTTCTTCAATCTTTCAATAAGCCATCTTTTGTGATTTCAAATTTATGTTGGACAAGTTGTAAGTTATTTCAATTTTGTGCTATTTGCAGTATCTGTTACTATAAAGTGATTTAGTTACGATTCTATACATTATGTAATTGTCGTATCTATTAATGTTCTTGTGATTTTAGCACTTAAAAAGAAACTAACACTTAGCATAGCAGAATCAACTAATACGAGATTTATAAAATTTGTAATGGATATACATGCTAAAGATCTCGTTGATTCAGAGAAAGTAGTATTTTTGGTAGACATCCGTTGCAAAGAATCGACAGAGTTTTTAAAAAAAGTGAGTTACGTTTACTATTAATTATCTAAGTATTCTATCTTATAAATATTATATTAACTGAAAAGATACCTAATCCTAATCATCTAAAGTGAAACCAATAAACCAACAAAGAACATAATGCTAATAAAAACTAACACCACCTACTCCCTCTCTTTATTAATCCTTAGGCTGCATTTGGAAAATATTTTGGGAAACCTTACAGATGGTTGATAATAAATCACCCAATAGTTGACGTCATACCTTCTGAAATAGAGAAAATGAATATGCTACCAGATTCTGAAGTTTATATAATTCAGTTAAAGAATGATAGCTATAGCATCAATTTGGGTAAGTGAACGTGAATTTTACACCACACTATTACGTAATGTGTGTTTCCTTCACGGATTTGTATTGTAGTGGTTTGGGCAGTTTGCAATTGTAATTTTATTAGAAAGGGGGCACGGTTGCAAGTATTAATGCATGCCAAATGACACTTAATGATTGCAACAATATTTTTTCATACTTGATTGATAATAAACATTATATTCTAGTATATATTCTGAATGAGAATAAGAATAAAAACATTTATTTGTGACGCTTAATACATGAACATTGAGAAACAATAACAATGAACGTCCAACACAAAATGGACCAAGCTCTGCCTCTCTTACTTTGAATTTGAATTTATCTGATCATTTGATTGCCGTTGACAGTATATAAAGTGAAGCGCAACCGCCATTGGATAATTGAGAACTACGGAAACTGGTCCACCGTCGGTGGTCTCGTCCTTTCCAATAGCACGATGGACGTAGCTACGAGTAAAGCCATGAGACGCAGGAATCTTGCTCGAGAGAGCATCGTCACTTCCATGGTGCTCACTGATAGCAGCTCTCTTGAGGACATGGAGCTATTGCGGTGAGAAAAATACAAAATACAAATGCAAATGCGTTTATTTCATAACTTTTTACAGTTGTTCTTAAGGTATAGAGATTAGGCACGTAAGTAGTCTATGTTAGTATTGTTAGTTATAAAAAGTTAGGTAACAATTTTAGGATATGAATCATATTTAATTTTAATCATGTAATGAAAAAGGCGCGGGTACAGCTTGCTGGATTTAAACCCGCCCTTGGTCAGCTAATTGGAGAGGTATTTAAGTTACATTAGAATTTGTATTGTTAAAATGAAATAAAAACCATAGAAAAGAACAATAATTAACAGTTTCCTTACGGGTTAGGTATTAAGTACACACAAGAACAGAATAATAAGTAACTTGCGTCTATTGACATGACCTAAAACTTGATTTTATAAACGCGTCCCTTACCGGGCTAGTCACATGTATATTCTCGAACTCCTTTTGATGTTTGATGTACCACTCTTTTAGCCTAAATTTGAACTGTTGGATATTCTTAGCTTCACGCACCGGAGAGGGCGTTTATAACTTATTTTCTGTTCCTATTCGGATATTTTTATTAACCGACTTTAAAATTTCAAAAGAAGGAAGTTTTGAGAACTTCCTTCGGCTGTACGGTTATTTTTATTTTAGGAATTTATATGATTTTTGGGTAAAAAAGTTGAAATCATCCGTATTATTTCTTTTTTATTGCTTTCACTACATTTCTATTTGTTTCTGTTTTACTGCTTTTGTATTTTTAATCTTTGTTATTTAGTGATTTTTTGTGTTGATGAAAGTGAAGCGAAACAAAACGTGTTACTTAATACCTATAATAATATTATTATCCTTTTAGAATGTTCTAAAATGGGTCATTATGATGGAGTTGCCCGCATTACAAATAAGTCTTCTCAATTGAGTCTGAAATAACCTACAAAGCACTCAATTCAAAAGATGAATAGGCTATACCACTGTCAACGCTAAGCTCTGTCAGGTTCTGTACTTACGCCAAATACTTATAGTAAAATCAATTTTGCCTAATTTGTTTTTTCAGCTTTAAACATATAGATGGAGTCGCAAAATGCGGCTATCATCAGATGACTCCCCTATATGACTTTATGAACGCGACGAGACAAATCATACTGACTGAGGCCTGGGGATATTATGCCAATGGGAGTTGGAATGGAATGCTTGGACATTTGGCTGAAGAGAAAGCGGAGATTGCAGGTACATTTGTACTTACTAAATTTGGAAATTTGCCCTTAAACTTGGATAGTTTGACAATCAGCTGGGGACGTAAATTTAGATTTAAAACTTGGGTATTGGTCTGAACATGTTTGATATCCAGCTTAGAACAATTCATACTCTGTTTGTATTAATGTTAAATCAATAACAGTTTTTTTTTTATATTCCAGGTCAGTGTTGTAAATGTAGTAATTATAAAATTTTATAATTTATGTGGTTCAATAAATAATGTACTTCATTAATACACATGACATTTGTTTAATGGTGAATAATCAATAACAGTTATTAATATTTTTATCCCAACTTAAATAAGTACAGCTACGAAAAGTAAAGTAACTGCACAAATTGAAATAAACGTTCTAATTAAACACAGACATATCGTTTTAACAAAATATAACATAATTTTTAATAAAACCTAGGGGAAAGGTGGGCGAGTTGATCCCAAAAGTTAAGTTGATCCTCATCGATTGCCAGCACACAATAAGCGCCATCTAGAAAAAAATTGTCATTCCCGCGCCTCAGTAGAAGTGTCATGGCGATGTCAGCGCTACGTCGGATTATACGTAAAAAAATTGTGACCGGTTGATTTAAAATAAGGAGGCTGACATTGAGTTTATGTTATTATATGCAGTTCATTGCAATGAGTGTTATGTTTGTGGCTTTCTAATACGTTAATTTTTCCTATTTTGATGACGTAAAGATAGCGATGTCCTTATGGGTTATGTTATCAAACATTGAATGAGAAAATCGAACTTGGGGCAAGATGATTCTCTGCCTGATGTAAGACGATCCCCGCGATCATCTTACACTTTGATTGTTATACAGTATGCCTAAGACCTACGTACCTAACCGTCCCTATTAAATTTTTTTCAAGTTCATAACTTTATTTAGATTTTTAATATTAAGTTTTAATTAATTTTCTGAAAGTTTACCCATGTTTCTCACAGGTTTTTTTAGTCAAAGCCAAGCCACGTAAATACTCGCGCCATTATTCCAAATAACAACTTTACCTACACAGTCTTAGCAGATTTTTTATTTTACAGATCGTACCAATGAAAATACAAAAGGTTACTCAAAATAATAACTGAAATTATCTTACCAATACCACAGGGATCATCTTAAACACCGGGGTTTAAAAGATCATAATTTCATAGGGTTTACAAAACGCAATAAGGATAAACTATGCGTTCCTGATACAAATCTAGTCAAAACATTTAAGCAAGGCATCTCTCTAAAAATCACGTTGTACAACCTACTACCGTCCCACATTAGAAATTTAACATATTTAGAATTTAAAAGTAAACTTAAAAGATTTTTCCAATGTAACCCACTTTACTCAATTAATGAATTTACAGAAAAAATGAAACAAAAGGATTTCCTCATATTAATGAAATAATTGTATACTATACGACTTACTGACGTCCTTATGGTTGCTAAGCTATTTATGTTATTATATAATCATACTCAATAGATATTGCATGTATTATGACTTGCTAAATGTAACGTACTTTGTTACTTGGCCAAATAAATGAACTTGAACAAAAAAACTAAAAGTTATCTATTAATTAATTGATTATTTTGAGTATGCCAAGAGTTAGATAGATAAATCTGAAAGTAGTAAACGTCTTCACTTTTGCACTGCACGGAAAAACAGATAGTTCACATTTTCGCTTAAGGGGATCAACTCGCACACCTTTCCCCTACCTACATACTACTTTTTTATATAAACAAATGTTACTAATAGACGGAGAGCTGGTTACGTCAGATATGACAGAATAATGAAAGCGACGAAACCCCTCTAGTTAGTTTGCTGTACTGCTTATTTCTAGATCTGGACATCTAGCAGCTGTTCATTGGTGGAGGTGAAAAACCCTAGAGTTCTGGGTTTGATGCAATATTACGAGAAATTATATAAAAAGTTAGGTTATATCGTTAACAAAAGTTTCTGTTAGGGGAAAGTAGTCCAAAACGACGTGTAATTCATAGTTTGTCGCGTACTGTTTTTGTTTCTGCAATAATACGCAATGTTGTTTGTTCTAATGTTGAAATATAAGCACTGTCCGCTATAAATCAGACAACTTCGGCAGTTTTTACCTATTTTGGGTATTACTTTTTTCCAACTGAAAATTTTTGCTAGTCTCTCACTCTGACCCATTAAAAGCTGCCAGATGCCCGGGTCTAGCAAAAAGGATAATAGCAGAGTATATATTTAATAGAGCAGTACAGTCTAAGAACTTGTTTAAGCTCCAACTCTGAAGCGTTACTACGGTACGCGACTCGTTACTAGATGCCAATGCAGTGCAAATTGGCTTTAGACACAACATTCGGTGCTTGATTATCCATATTTTTTTATTAAGTATATAGAATATATAGATCAAGATACTTGGAGACCTTATACATCTCTAAGGATAATTTGGAAATAGTATGTTTATTGTATAATAGAATCACTTACTTTTTTTAAATTATTATTTAAATTCAAAATTTGTTTCTAACTGTTCATGATGGATTATTATAATTTGGAAATTTATGTAAAAGACACAGTTCAGGTAAGAAAGTATATCAAACTTGTATGTAATTCATTTTCAAATAGTCAGGTTTGGACTCATCTTTTTTCTTTGGTATTTTTCTTAAACTATAACCTATTGTTGGTTAATCTAACCTTGGTTTGATTAACCAACAATAGGTTATATTGTTGGTTATATGATATGTTTTCTTATAGAATAACGCACTTATATGTATTGTATAGTTTTGATGTACTGTTGTTTTGAAAAAATAAGTCCCGCCGAGTTTCTTGCCGGACATAATTCTTCTCGGGTCAGAGGTGTAGGGTTAGAACCGGTGTAGTTTGATTTTTTTTTCTCTCTATTATTTTGACGTGTAAAAGTGCCCTTGTGGCCTACTTACTGAATAAATGTTGTGAGTTTTTGAGTTTTGAGTTATGTCATTTCCTCGTACATATTGGGTATCTTTGGGTTGCTCTCGTTCAGATGGCACTTCAGCGTTGGAATTTCAAAAAGTTCTTAAACTGTCCCGCTCTAACTCTCTGATAATATCAATCTCACTAGACCGGTTTTGTTGCTCTCTTTATTGTATCACATATTATCTGACGTGGTCGACTCTTTGTAAAAAAAAAACATTAACTTCTGATCAGTGACCAAATTTACAAAATTTTAGAATCTTATCTGAAATAATTTCCATTAAAAATTTGATAAGTTCCGCTCCTTAATTTTTGAATACTTCATTCATTTCAATATCGTTAAAGGCATTACACTCATATGCTTTAACACTGCGTCGACTCATTGGGGGAATTGTATTTCCTTATAAACTAATCAATTTCTGTATAATCCATCATGTTAACACGTTCGCGGACGCGAATTGCATAGCATCCGTTTTTGTACTATTCCTGGTGACGTGACGCACCTGCTATTGAATCCGTTATTTGGTTTAAATTTCTGCTTTGGAATGCTTACCAATCTGATTGGCCACAGTATAATATTATTCACAAACATTTCCTCTACCATTCACTAAAATCAAAGAATGCATGCTGTAATATTACATAGTTTTATCGCAGTTAAAAATTATCCTGTGACGTCTCAGATTGTGCCCCCCTCTCCGTGACGCGTATGCAAGAGCATTCGTCTTTGAATGGAAGACTCCTCAGTAGCCCCTCGCGTGCGTCTGGGAGTGGGTGCGTGAAATGTGGCCAAATTTGGCGCGCAAACGCCATTTTACGGATTGTTTGAAACGTCATAAGCAATGCTTTTTTTACAGTTTCTTTATGTTTTTGGTTGTCGTTTTATAAAAAAACATGTTTACTGACTGTTTGTTGTAGTACAACTTGATTTCAATTACGGTAAATAAAGAAAAGTGAGGCATGTTTATACCTATTATTCAAGTAATTACTTTAGTACTAGTCATTGTTTTGGTCATATAATTGTGAATTATAGCCTATTCGTGGTCGATGCTGACCGCTTGCGTTATGATAAGCATTGTGGTATATATTTTGTTTGTCTTTAACTCCTTATAGTTGGTTTAGATGCCTCCAAAAAAGAAAATAAAGCTAGGATAACCATCGCGTGGCGGGAGAGGTAGTGGACGAGTTCTGCCCAGAAACCAACGCGCCAGTGCCGCAGAGGACTCCGTTAGCACCTATACAACCGCAGGTTCCACCAAAGTTTCGTCCTGTACGTTCTGTCAATGCTTGCGACAGTTAAAAGTTACTAAAAATGTTTGAAGAGAACTATCAGAAGAATCAGAGTCAGAATTATCAGCTGAAGAACAAGATCGTCTACAAGCTGAGCTTGACGAAGGTACGGATGAATCTAATCAAGACTCGTTTCGTGATGAAACCGGAGACTACAGTTCTGACGAAAATTATACACCAAATGAGCCTGACGCACCTTCCGACTGCAGTACACAATTAAACAAGTCTGATCGTAGCAAAAAACCCTCTATTCGTAATCAACATATATATATTCATTCCCGGCATCACCCCCACAAGCAGAAACACTGCATGTTTCTTTTTAAATGATTCTACACTATGAACCTGCTGTTTCACCATCGCTACAAGATATAAATAATGAATGCTATAACATGCGGTGTCATATAAGATCACATTTTGACTAGGTATTGTGTCAAACATGCATACGCATCCGAATTGTATAGCATTTGTTGTCACATAGTATAAAAAAATAGGTTTCATATTGACGAGGATTGCATAGCATTCGACTTGCATAGAATTTCACGTCACATAATAACCCTAATTTTAGCTTTGTTGTGACAGGTATGCAATAGCAGTCGTAAAATTCCTATACAAAATTTAGGTGTCCCAGAGGTGTGACTAAGCGTCCGCGAACGTGTTAAGTTGTAGTCCTACTAATTCCGCAACTTATGATCTATGTGATACAGTTTTATATTACCTACTTACTTTTGGATTCATCGCCTATACGGAAAAAAGTGGCTACCATTTGCCGTTTAGGTAATGAAGCAAAAAAAAAGGCAAAATGAAACTATGTGACAAAGATCACAAGTTGTGTAATCAGTAGGACTACAACTTAACACTGAGGGATTATACATAAATTGATTCATTTATTTATTAGGAAATACAATCTCCCTAATGAGGGCGTCACTGAACAGACGCCACAGTATTAATTATAATTCGTATTTATTAACACTATATATATACTATATCTATTAAGTTGATGTTTTACAGGCACGGTAACGTTTATAACAAAAGAACGCATGTCAGTTATAGAGTACATGTCTCATCCAATGGCATCTTCTGTCAAGTTCCTCTTCCGTGAGCCGCCTTTGTCTTATCAGAACAATTTGTACCTCTTGCCTTTTAAAGCTTCTGTATGGTACTGTATTGGATCATTTGTGGTGGTTCTGATTGTTGTCATGTATATCAATGCATATTGGGAGGCGAAAAAAGTAACGGATGAAAAGGTAACTTGAACTTATTTCAAATAATAAGCTCTTTGTAAAAAAAAGACGATGATGAAAAATAATGAAAAAGGAAGTTGCTTTTTGTCGTTCTTTTTTATCATAGTCTGGTCGTTTAGTTTTTAGGGTTCCGTACCCAAAGGGTAAAAACGGCACCCTATTACTAAAACTCCGCTGTCCGTCTGTCACGCACACAGAGAAATTTTCACAGATGATGTATTTCTGTTGCCGCTATAACAAAAAAATCTTCAGAATAAAATAGATATTTAAGGGGGCTCCCATACAACAAACATATCTTTTTTACAGTTTTTATTAATAATGGCACGGAACCCGTCGTGCGCGAGTCCGACACGCTCTTGGCTAGTTTTTTAATTTTAATTGTAGTGTGTAAAGCCAAAAGTAATATATTTTTGTTTCTATTTTATAGACTTGAGTGTTTAATTCAAAGCTTAATCAGATGTTGGGTAGATATGCTGTGGAAGAAAAAATAGGCCTATTTTCCGAAGCCGAACTTGAACCCGTATTTTCGCTGTTTACTAGTTTTACTGATAATGTTTTAATATATATTATATGGTATTGTAATGTACTAAAAACATGTCTTATAAACTAGGAAGCCAATTCTATAACAGTATTGGTGCCAAACTTAAGCGATGTGACAGTTTTTGTGATGAGCGCCATATCTCAGCAAGGAAGCAACGTGCAACTCAAGGGTCAGTACTTGTACCAAAAGTCTTGAACATATTACAGAGTACGTAGTTTAGCGAAAAGGATCCATCCTCAAAAATTTGTCATTAGAATGAATGACTTACGATATTGACATAAAGAATAAATTTTATTGACAGATTTTTGTGGACTAGATCCTTTTTCCTAAACTACGTCCGACTGACGTAACACATTATAAATATTATTCGAAACGGGGTATTTACCATGTATATTAGCGTTTTTGAGCACCCGATATTTCGGCACAGTCATGCACCATCAAAACACTTTCTTAGTTAGAAGATGGTGACTAAACTTTCTTAAATGTCGTTTAGGC
Organism: Pammene aurita; assembly: GCA_947086415.1. Lineage (NCBI taxonomy): Eukaryota > Metazoa > Arthropoda > Insecta > Lepidoptera > Tortricidae > Pammene > Pammene aurita. The sequence goes on along the minus strand of OX352309.1, from coordinate 2,510,389 downwards.
ATTTTGTTTTAAGTACAGAAGAATCATACTTATTTCAATGGAATTCGTGCGAGACGACTGATATCATTTGGCTAAAGTTTGTAATTATTGCCAATGGAAATCTTATTTTCTAGCTACTAGTATCTGTCAGCGACTTCGTTCGAATATAATTCGACAAATTGCCAATCACCGTTCTTGCTCAACCCTCTTGTTTAATAACCCTAATCCCGTACTTTGATCATTACACATCAGGAAAAAGCTATAATGCCTTCCCAAGATATTCTGTGCCCAATTTCATTTCAATCCACTCAACCGTTTCTATGTAGGAGAAACAATCATGAAAACTCACCCAAAAACACATACCCAAACATCTGAACTTTCAATCTTTTTATCAGTATTGTTACATAATTTTATCATTTCAGGGCTACTAGGTCGCTTCGTGATCTTCATACTGTTCCTAGTATTCCTGTTCCTCTACACGGCCTATTCTGCCAGCATTGTAGTTTTACTGCAATCCAGCTCCAACCAAATACGTACCCTAACGGATTTGCTAAACTCTAAGTTGGAGCTTGGAGTCGAGGATACGCCGTATAACAGATATTGGTTTATGGTAAGTTGACGTTTTGCCCCATTACGTATAAGAACCATAATTAGTCTGCGTTTCCACCAAAGACGAGCGAGCATGCATTGCGAGGAATGTTTTTGTTAAGAACCAACAGACATTTACTTATCCTGGCACAGCGCAGCTCTAGTGTAGGCTCCTTTGTGCTCCTTTCCGCGTCGGTGTAGGAGCCCATCAAGGTTCCACGCTTAGTCCTTTGATCTTTAACCTAAGCATGGATTTCATATCCAAAAGGCTACAGTGCCAAATACCATGGTGCATGTTATATGCGGACGATATTGTCCTCATCGCGAAGAAGGCAAGGGATCTGCAAGAGACCTTTAATAAATGGGTGAAAGAGCTGGAACGACATGGTCTCCGAGTCAGTCGCACAAAAACAGAGTACATGGAGTGTGACTTTGGCGGTGAAGAAGAAACATCCTGCAACATTATAATTGACAATGCAGAGCTACCCCGAGTCACGCATTTTAAGTACCTTGGCTCTGTGCTTACTACTGATGCGCGTGTGGATGCGGATGTCAGCCATAGAGTTAACACCGCCTGGCTAAAATGGCGATTTCTAACCGGAGTACTCTGTGACACCCGGATGCCGGTACGAACAAAGGGCAAAGTCTACAAGACTGCTGTGCGACCTGCCATGATGTACAGAGCAGAGTGCTGGACAACAGCAAAAAAGCATGAACAACAATTGCACACAGCCGAAATGAAGATGCTGCGCTGGGCAGGCGGGGTTACACGTCTGGATAGAATACGAAATGAGCACGTGAGGGGATCTTTCAGGGTGGCCCCTATAGCAGAGTAACTTAAGGAAAGCAGGCTTAGATGGTATGGCTACATAATGAGACGCGATGATAATTTCTGTGTGAAGACCGTCCTAAATATCCCAACAAAATGTCTGGGAAGAGGAAAATCCCCTGAAACATGGTGGTCCACTATCAAAAGGGAATTAAAAGCGCAGAATTTAACCCCCACAACAACCCAGGATAGAGCATCCTGGCGCCGCCGTACAAGGAGGCCCGACCCCAGATAGAACTGGGACTAAGGGAAGGAAGAAGAAGGCACAGCGCAGCTCTAGGATTGGTTCTTAACAAACCCATTCGTCGCAAGTGTCGCAACGCATCCTCGCTCTTCTCTGGTGGAAACGCAGCCTTACTTGTAGGAGAGGAGTTAAACGGGCGAGATGTTCAAATTAATCTACACATTCTTGTCCCCTTAACAATATATTCATATCTAGATTATTTTAAACTTCACCTGCTTAGCAATTACTGTATTAGCAAATTCCCTCTTAATCTAATGACGGTCCATTACCAATAAATACAGATTATCACGTGGATAAACGTCAAAAGGTAAATTTAAATTATGATATGGAAGGTAAGATTGTCGACTATGATCATTTTAACAACCTGTGGCATTTAGTGTGTTTGGTCCTAGTATATATTTTTTATTTTATTCCATGTATTCAATATGTATGTATGTATGTATAAACTATGTATGTTTATTTATTTTTTATTTTAGTTTCTTTTATACGTGTAAGTTTAATTATGTTTGGTTTATTTGCTTTTGCAACACCTACTGTACTGTTAATGTACAAAGGTTTCCGCTTCCCAAAAGTTTTCTGGAAGAGATTGCTCTTTAGTGATAAGACCGCCAATTGTCTTACCTCTACTTTTCTGTTTGTAACTTGTGTATAATTTGTTTCTTTAATTTGAGATGTGCAATAAAGAGTATTTATGTTTATGTTATGTTATGTTATTTTATACAAGCGCTTACACACAATAACTGCAGCCAACGTTGACCCGCTGAACTCTCAGAATAGTTGTTTATACGTCACAAAGTTATTAGTTAGGCACTAATATAATTTTCTACTTTCAGAATGAGAAAGAACCGGTAAGGCGAACAATTTACGAGAAAAAAGTAGCACCGAGCGGATCCAAGCCTAAATTCTTTGACCTGACAGAAGGAATACTTCAACTACAAAAGGTACCTCAAAGTTGATTAATAATGATTAACTTAATACAAATAGGTAGCACGTATGGTAATTGAAATAAACTAAATTTAAGTTTATTAAAAATATGAAACACTAAAACAAGCTACCTTTAAATCTGACACCTGTGCTGTGGTATAAGTAACTAATAGTTATGGAGGACGCTGGTGCTGGCAGCATTTCCTCGCTAAACTGCAATTCTTATGCGTCCTATTGCTGCATAAATTCATTAAAAAATTCAAACTTATTATTGAATTATTGCTGTATAAATTCAAAATTTACCACAATTGTTCACTGTATGTTGATTAATTTAGTAAGTTTTTAGACTAAAAATGTTATAAGCGTGATGAAAGTGATTTTATTGTCCATTTCAGAAACCATTTGCCTTCAACTGTAACTTGGGAGTTGCGTACAAGGTAATGGAAAGATATTTCTACGAGCACGAGAAATGTGGTCTGCAGGAAATCGCATACATACAAGACAATAACCCTTGGCAGGCCGTTAGAAGGGGCTCGCCTTATAGGGAGATTTTTAAGATAGGGTAGGTTAGAGTAGTTACAAATAACTTTTGACGAATTTTCTTAACAGATAACGTAATGCGCGCGAGAGACCGCGAAAGATAATGGCCATGTTGTAAAAGGTAGTTACTAAAATTTGTAAAACAGATGATTTACTATAACTGGAGCAACCATTGACAGGTGTTCCCCTCTGCCGAAAAACATATTCATGCCAGTGGTCATATTTACTGTATGGACTGACTTTTATCTGACGTGACTATTTGTACGTTACGTACGGCAGACTTTTTTTGGATAAAAAAGGACAGATATGGTCACTCCGGTTGTTTGAATTCTCTTTGCTATGAATAGATTAAAAGAGAATTATTAAAATCGGTTCACCCAGTCGAAAGTTCTGAGGTAACAAATAAAATAAAAATACAGTCGAATTGAGAACCTTCCCCTATTTTGAAGTCGGTTAAAAAGTGATTATAAAAAAGGAATCTTTCTAAATTTTCTTTCTCCGAGTCACGGCCTATGCTAAGAACAGCATGTGCGGAATCTTACGGGAGTATTATAAACGCCATTTACTGTTCATATGTAAAGAATCGAATATCTTTTGAACCTTCAAGATGATTGCGATAAATATTAGATTTTTCAAAAATATACTTTATACAATAGCAGCGCGGTCTGCGCGCTGTTTTGCGCGTTTATTCTCATCATTATTCTCCTCTCTTATTTACTTTATCTTACCTGTTCTGTTATACTTCAGACTTCTCCGAAACGGCGAGCACGGCTTGAACGACCGCACCAACCGCATAATGTTCTCCAAGAAGCCAGTCTGCAGTGTCAGAGGAGGTAGCTTCGTATCAGTATCATTAGTAGACTGCTATCCTATCCTGCTTCTTCTTCTGTATGGGATGATCCTAGGTGTGGTACTGTTGTTGGCTGAGATATTACATCATCGAAAGATTTTTACGGATTGCAAAATTCGGAAATGCAATAGAGATTCTGCTTGGTCTGAAATGTCTAGGATCCTTGATAATGAAGTGCTTTAAAGTTACGGAAGATCGTAACTGAAGATTGTATAGGATAATTGCGTAATTCGAAAACGCACATAGTCAGCTAAAGAGGTCAAAAAGGATTTTGGAACTGCTGCACTGCTCTACTGTTATAAGTTATCTTGCTTACTTTGAATCATAGATAGACTTTAAAGGATGACTGTAACATTCAAAAACTCACTATAGACCTGAGTCTATAGTGAGTTTTTGAATGTTACAGTCATCCTACATTACATTACATTTCTGAAATGTAATTCAATTTTGATTAAACCCTTAACAATAATGCAAACAAACTTGAAAATATTCATCTTTATCAGCTTTTCGTCTAATTCAAATGTTTTTAGCATGATTAAAACTTTAGTATATTAATTTGGTTCATACCTGTAGTTATAATACATATTATTATACAGATGTAATAAAGACTTAGAAATAAATTAAATACAGAGTTGTTTTATTTGCCCGATTTTCCGTTTACAAATTACAAAAAAAAAGATAAACCGACTTCAAAGAGGATAAAATAAATTATTATATTATTTATATGCGTTACAAACTGATATGTTTGAAGTCGGTGCCAAGCCAAAAAGTTACAATACCGGTCAAATCAGCTTCAAGTCTGAAAATCACAAAACAGTTAATACGAACGAGGCGTATGTATTTAGTGAATTGTTCTTCATACTATAGAACTAATTCTGGTATTGACTGTACGTAGGTTTTCATTATAGTACAGAAAGAAAATATAATCATGCGTCTTATGTTGTTTGTTAATAAACTTGTTTACTAGTTGTCGGACTAACCATATCTTGAACGGAGCCCGTGCTTCGGTTTGAATTATTTATTCTACTTCATCTAAGGTGTTTTATCGAAGTGTAAAAGAATTCAATGGCTAGATTGATTTTTCTATAGTCAGACACACTGGGTGTGTGGGTCACACCTTTTTAGTAGAAAAAGGCACGATATTTAAATTTTCTATTGTTGACCATACGTGTTTTTTATTTTTATTTGCCGCCTTTTTCTGATTATTGACAAAGTAGACGTGTATCAGAGAATATATACATAGGTACCACATTTCATCAAAATTGTATTAGTAGTTTAGACGTGAAAATGTAACAGATAGATTCATTTAACGGCCTCCTAGCCCAGTCGGTAGTGACCCTGCCTATGAAGCAGGAGGTCCCGGGTTCAAATCCTGGTAAGGGCATTTATTTGTGTGTTTATCACGAATATTTGTTCCTGAGTTATGGGTGTTTCCTATGTATCTAAGTATATATTTATCTATGTAAGTATGTATATCGTCGCCTAGTACCCATAGTACAAGCTTTGCTTCGTTTGGGACTAGGTTGATTTGTGTAAGATTGTCCCCAAATATTTATTTATTTATTTATTTTATTTATTCACCTTTTCAATATAAGAAGTTATCGATATGTTTTATGATTTTCAGACTTGAAGCTGATTTGACCGGTATTGTAACTTTTTGGCTTGGCACCGACTTCAAACATATCAGTTTGTAACGCATATAAATAATATAATAATTTATTTTATCCTTTTTGAAGTCGGTTTATCTTTTTTTTTGTAAAAAGTTTTTATTTTTCCATTTTTAGTGGTTATATAATTATCATAATCGGACAACGGATCTCGCAATAATCGGTGAAGATATATAAGAAAAAGTTCATATTACGTAACTCAATGTAAGGAAAGTTCCACTTATCATATGTGGTCTTCATCATTAGGTCCACTCCATCAAATTAGTGGTTTTCGAGAGGAAATGCTTGAGTTGCTTAAAAAAAACAACCAAATCACCATACATATGCCTTTAAAAATTGAGGAGTTCCCTTAATTCGTCATGGATCCCATCATCATAACAGCACCAGATTAATGTGGAACCATCTCAGAGGTAGTTACTTTCAGACAAAAAAAGAATTCCTGAAATCGGATCACGGGTCTCGGAGTAATCGCTGAACATCCCACATTTAAAAAAATCATCATCATTATCATCAAAACAATTATCATCATGACGTTCACATCATCAAATTGGTGGTTTCCGAGAGAAAACCCTCGAGTTGCTTAAGAAAACACCCAAATCACCATACATATGCCTTTATAAATTGAGGAGTTCCCTCAATTCCTCATAGATCCCATCATCAGAACAGCACCAGATTAATTTGGGACCACCTTGGAAGTACATCCTTTCAAACATAAAAAGAATTATTCAAATCGGACCACGGGTCTCGGAGTAATCGCTGAATATCCTACATTTAAAAAAATCATCATCATTATCATCAAAACAATCATCATTATCAGGTCCACTTCATCAAATTGGTGGTTTTCGAGAGAAAACTCTCGAGTTGCTTAAGAAAACACCCAAATCACCATACATGTGCCTTTAAAAATTGAGGAGTTCCCTCAATTCCTCATGGATTCCATCATCAGAACAGCACCAGATTAATATGGGACCACCTTGGAAGTAGACCCTTTCAAACAAAAAAAGAACTATTCAAATCGGACCACGCGTCTCAGAGTAATCGGTGAACATACATAAAAAAAAAGCCCAAACCGAATACAGAACCTCCTCCTTCTATGAAATTGAAGTCGGTTAAAAAGAATACCACTCTGTCACGTCACGCATTACAATGCATGTGGAATTTTGTTCTGTTGATGTTAAATATATTTTTACACTTTTGTGTAAAAACACCTAATAAATAAATAAATAAATAAATATTATAGGACAATCTTACACAAATCGACCTAGGCCCACGGTAAGCTCAATAAGGCTTGTGTTAATAACAATCAAATAAGGCAGATCTTTGCGTGTATCTCTTCCTGATATAGAAATATATATGATTTAGATTTAGATTTTATTTATTTCATAATAATAAATTATAGTACAAAATGGTCTTAGCCTAATCTATACAAATTTATATTATGATCGTCAAAGCAGTGAAAACACACATATTTTATTGATTGATTACTTAATTACATTTAAATGTCACAAAACTATAAAAACTAAGAATAAATAACAAAATACAATATCAGATTAAAAATACACACATGTCAATTAGAGATGTAACAATAATAAATACAATTTCAAAAGATATATTCAAAGTCAGTTTCTACTATTGGATGTCAAAGTCATATATTCATTTACAGAATATAATGGATTTTCCAATAAAAAGTCTCTCAATTGGCGTTCAAATGCTTCGTCAGATGGTTCAGTTCGCAACTCTGTAGGTAGACGCTCATAAAAAGTTGGTCCAATTACCCTCGGATTTTTGAGTGAAAGTGCCTTGTGACGCGGCACTGTACTTAGTCTCCCCGTAGATCGGATTTGTATGTTCGTAACCTTGATACGTTTGAACATTGGTAAATTATTGCGTACAAACATCAGTACTTGAAATAAGTAAAGTGAGTAGTGCGTCATAATGCCATTTTGTTTAAACAGTTTTCTACATGGATGTCGGATATGGACTCCGGCCACTGTTCGAATCGCACGCTTTTGGAGTATCAAGGCTCGCTTTGCGTTTGTAGAATTTCCCCAAATCAATGTTCCATAGGATAATAGGGAATGAAAGTGGGAGAAGTATACGTCTTTCAGTGCTTTTCGCGATAGAAGGGGCTGTAGTTTTTTGAGAGCGAAGATGGCACTACTCAATCTTTTGCACAACTCGTTAATGTGGCACTTCCAGCTGAGGGTTGAATCAACTATAAAACCTAAGAATCTGCTCTCAGTACACAATGGCATTGGACTGTTTACAATACACGAAGGTACTGCAATCTTACGACCAGAAAAAACATTTTGTTGGATTTCGCGACATTTAAGAGCAAACCATTTGATGAAAACCAAACTTGGAGCTGCTTACATGCCTCTTGGATTTCCCAGCAAGCTGTTTATGAGTTTTGGCTTCCACGACGACTGTTGTATCATCCGCAAAAAGTACGGAGGTGCCGCTCGTAATTGCAGACGGAAGATCATCTATAAATAATAGGAATAGGGTGTTTTCAGTTGCCGACCCCTGAGGGATGCCTAAGTTGATATGACCGGTATCCGAAGTGAGTATCTTTCCATTAGTGGATATCTTTACTACCTGACTACGGTCAGACAAGAATGATGCAAATAGCTTGTGAGCGGAACCCATAATACCATAATGCCTTAACTTGGTTAATAAAGGTTGAACACGCCAAAACTTAGGCACGCAAAATTTGTTTTTTAACCAGTTTGAAAATAAATAACTACATTATGAATACCACATTAAATGACAAATTTAATGAACTCTAAAATCACATTTTTAATTCTAATTAATGTTTACACAGTAAGCCGTAGATCGAATTTTCTACGCACACGGCTCATAAGACTTTGCACCCTCTCTTTAGGAAGGATTTTTGTCGCCCAGGTCCGTATTTTTTGTAGCTGAGGGACCGATTTTACTTCTCCGCCTTTCTTTTTTAGAATTTCTTTCATAATACTCCACTACTCTTCAACAGGCCGCAGTTCTGGACTATTTGGCGGATTGCATATTTTGGGTACCACCATGATCCTGTTAGCGTTGTACCATTCCGTGACTGATTTTGCGTATTAGCAACTGGCTAGATCTGGCCAAAACAGCGGTGGATAGGCATGCTGTTTTATAAAAGACAGCGAACACTTCTGTAAACAATATTTCCGATAAATATCGCCGTTTATTGTCCCGGTGGTGATAAACGTGCGACTTATTTTACCACAGCTGCATATTGCCTGCCAAAGAAGGTATTTTTTTGGAAATTTCCCTCGTTTTTTTAATTCACAATCCTCAGGAGCATCTGTTCGTGATTCGCTAGTATAAAACTCTTGACCAGGTATTTGTTTAAAATCCGCTTTTATATACGTCTCGTCGTCCATCTCCGCGCATTCAAATTTTGTTGAGAGTTTTCGTGACCGTTTCTTTGGGGATAAGTTCTATTTTGAGTCTAGATCTGGTGCGGCCTGGGCTTTATAACTCCTCAGTCCTGCCCTCTGTTTCACTTTTTGGACAAAAGACTGAGAAATTTTCACTTTTTTAGCAACATCACGAGATGAAATCGTATGATTTGAGGCAAAAATCTTTAAAATACTCTGTTCCTTTTTCTTATTCTTGACTCCTTGCAACCCACCACCACCTGACTTTCTATCTATTGTCAAGCGTTCACAGAAAGTTTTTAATACGTGACCAACCGTAGATTGTGGATATTTCAGCCTTTTCGCGATATCTTTGTAGCTTAACATGGGATTTTTTACATGTTCGTGCAGAATGCGTTCACGTTTTTGATGTTGTACGCTCGACATTTTGCCAATGAATAAATAAAAGAAAATAAAACTATCATCATTTTATAGCCCAGTTCCTTGTGAGAAAATTGTTGTTTAAAAAATTTGAATATCTCCATTTTTCGAATAACTATAGCTATTTTTACATGCCCAAATTTTGGCGTGTTCAACCTTTAACAATTTGTGGTTAATAACATCGAATGCCTTGGATAAGTCGCACAGTATCCCCGCCATCTTGCGGTCCTTATCGAGGCCCGTCAAAATAAGGTCAGTGATTTTGTGGGCTGCCATAGTAGTTGACCGCTTTTGTCTATACGCATACTGGTTGTCAGTAAGTAGATGGTTTGATTCCAAGTGGGTCATTAAACTAGATGATAAAATAGACTCCACTATCTTTGAGATAGTAGGTACAATAGTTATAGGGCGGTAGTTGTTCACATCATCCTTCTCTCCTTTACCCTTAAATACTGGGCATACTCTGGTATTCTTAAGCACCTTTGGGTACGTGCCACTTTGAAACATGGAGTTGACTAATACTACTAAGATGTCAGCAATGATTGGCCAAACACTTAAAATTATATTAATTGATATATCGTACACGTCAACTGTTGTACGCTTTTTTAACATGGACTTTATTGTCTTATCCATAAGGTCACGTGTAACTATAGGGAGACTGAATTTTGGAATTGTAGCAAAATTTCTTAAATGCGTATCAACATACCCCTTGGACAGTGTTCACGCAAATCAACGCCATCTAGTTCAAATGTATTCAAGTCTAATAGAGTGAATGCGCACGATCTTTTGTTCTTGTCGCGCGGTCTGATATTGCTCTCTGTTCAGCTAGCCGTCGTAGTGGTTAGACGTGCTGTCATTGTCGCGGTGCGCGAGCCTTGTTAAAATCAACATGGCGTAATTTAAGTGTAAAGTGTAATTTAGGTTAAGGCAAGAGAAATATACGTGTAAAGAGTGCCCGTTGTTTCTCTTCGAAACCCATCCGTCGTTACCGCAGCAGGCGCGACGGCGTGTTCATCTACGAGACAGATGATGGTGGCCCTTTGGAACCTCTCTGCAGCAGCGTGCCGGAGCGACTCGACAGCTACAGAGAAGTATAAGATGTACCTAACCGGCCTACCGCGGCGACTGGGCTAGTTTTGCGTACATTTTTGGTGTGACCCATGAGAGGGAACAACCGCACGACAATAACAAAACCCGTGATTTGGGAAAATATAAAATAAAATCCCGTGATTGGGGCAAGATTGAAGCAATCCAGGGCCAAGAATCGCGCCACGGCAATCAAGGATTCGTCGAGTGGAATTTGCAGTCGTTGGCATTCATTGTGTGAATCAGTGCGCGATTACGTAATAACATCCCGAACAACGTGAAACGTGTCATTGTGGGACAGTTGGAGGTCGCCATAGTGAGTGCTACATCCGGTTGACGTTTACCGGTTTTGTGCTGCGTGAACGAACTGAATGGTAGGAACGACGTCGGGCATCGTGGCAACAACCTTAGAGACTTTATTATCTGTGACATTGGACTTCATTTGACAAACGTCAGTGTCAAAAGTCAAGTTGTGTTGTTGTGCTATTTGTGATAGATTTCTCAACTATATTACGTGAAATACTTAGGATTAGATTAAATTGGATAGAATATAGCTTGGAATTGGTTTGTAGATACTCACAAATAGGTGATTGATTGAAAATACGCGCGGCGCGGTGAAGTATTTGTGTTTTACCAGGTAAGTTAATATCTATTCACACCATGTCACTCAAGGCTAAGGTACAGTTGGGTACGAGGTATCAAATGCTTATTGATTACGCTGGCACGGTGGCTGCCAGGTCCGGATCGTCAGCGACAGCGGCCAAGCGGCATTTTGATCAGGTATATAAAACATATATCACGGCCTATGAGGCGGTACTGACAAGCGATACGGAACTAACAGAGGCGGAACGTCTCAAGTACCAGGAGCAGTTCGCCGAGATCAACCGACTTCTTATCCAACTGGATGAGGCATCAGGTGAGGAGTCAGAACAGACAGCTGGTGCAGCTAAGTATCACAGTAAGGTTAAGTTGCCTTTGGTACAACTGCCAACATATGGCGGGGATATGACAGAATGGATGTCATTCTATGACCTTTTTATGGCATTAGTGGATGCAGGTCCATTGTCTGATGCCGAGAAACACTATTACCTTCGAACTTCATTGCATGCGGAGGCCTTGACGGTAGTACAACACTTACCTGTGGATGGCGCCAGCTACTCTGTGGCATTGGATCTTCTTAAGAAAAGGTACCATAACTCCCGACAGCTTGTGGACACCTTCATTGCGCGGATAGTCAATCTGCCCAATGTCGGGGGCCCGAATATAAATTTGCGAACACAGTTTTATGATCCTCTGCGCGAGTCGATTCAGGCCCTAGAAAAGTTGAAGCAGCCGGTTTCTGAGTGGTCGTATTTAGTTGTTTACATGATGTTACAGAAGCTGCCTATTCGCATCAGAACCCTATTTGAGGAACGCTGTGGCACGGATCCTCAAGTTCTGCCAACGCTCAATCAGCTGCTGGCGCTGCTGGATGAGCAGTGTCGGGTGCAGCAGGCAGTTCCCACTGCGGCAGCGGGAAGAGCACCGATGGGACGGCAGTCACCGACCAAGGGAAGACGCGGCAGAGCGTCCCCTCCACGTGTCCTAGCTGCGGAGCTGGAAGAAGCTGATCAGGTGAATCGGTCTAAAGGTCTGTGCACGTACTGTTCCAGTAGTGCACACTCTATATACAAATGTCCATTCTTCGCAAGTATGGCTGTTTCGGAGAGGAAAACCTGGGTCAGGAAGAATGGTGCATGTTTTAAATGCCTTCGCTCTCATTATGCGAGAGAGTGTATGGCTCGTAATTGGTGCGGTGCGTGCCAGTCAGGGTCGCATAGCCCGTTGCTGTGCAGGGAGGAAGCGGAAGCCGCGGAAGCAGGGCACAGGGTCCATGAGCAAACCCCGGTCCCACCCACCAGAAGGGTAAGTACACCACCACACTGTAGGTCCCCACCACGACACAGGGTGTCGACCCCGCCACAAGGGTCTTGGGCGCAGCGAGCTCAACAACCCCGCACGAGCCCGCCAAGGTGGAGAGAAGAGACTAGGTCGCCTCCTCCACAGCAGGTCCAGCCAGCTCAATTGATGACTGCTGGTCACATACCGCGCCCTCCGGTGGGAACGAGGGCCCGCCAGGCGCAGGAGTCTTTCTACAGCCTACGTTTCGGCACTCGAGGCAGCCCTGAGCGCCGTTCTTGAAATAAGGCTGCTGTTGATGTGCCATCGGAACCCCGGATGATGATGCCATCGATTCGGGTCAGTCCTACTGCAAAGGTTATGGTAAGGTCAGGCCGAGGCAATTATATTATGGCTAGATCACTATTGGACACCGGCGCGGGATGCTCGATAGTTAAGAAATCATTTGCAGATAAAATAGGATTACATCAACAGTATATAGGAAGTAACATTGTTGGGATCGGAAACCAACAGGTCAAGGTACCCGGTACCATTGCTAAAATAGTATTAAAACCAGTAGGAAAACTAGTCCCTATAATTAGCGTTGTAGCAACCGCCATGTATACCGTTACAGGAAATATTCCGGCCTGTAACCATTACCTGAAGGCCCACTTAGATACGTCTAAACTCAGCCTGGCCGATCCAGATTTTGACAAATCTCAAGATGTAGACATTATTTTCGGTCTGGATGTGTTTAATTATATGTTCACTGGTTCAAAGATGCTCACGAACATTACAGGAGTGGAGGCCTACGGTACCTGGTTTGGAGATGTCCTCATGGGAGCCATCTGGACACACCCTGCTGACACCTCGGCGCAGCAGTCGAGAGGAACGTCCGTGGAAGACTACGGCGTGCACGCTACCAAGCTTGAAGAGGTGCTGGAGAAGTTCTGGAAGGTGGAGCAGCCTCCAGAAGACCCACCAGATCATCCGGAACATTTGGAATGTGAAAGGTTGTATACTTCTACTACTAAACGTATGCCTGACGGGAAATACATGGTGCGGCTGCCCTTCTTGTCAGACAGACCCACGCTAGGCGAGACCAGAGCCATTGCTGTACGCAGGCTTCATTCGTTAGAGGCGAAGCTAGCCAAGAATCCAGTCTTGGCTGAGAAATATAAGGATTTCATGCTGGAATATGAGTCGCTAGGACACATGTCTAAATCCAGTTACCAGTTTGACTCGGAGCACTACTGTGTTCCGCATCATGCGATTTTCAAAAAAGATTCAAATAAGCTTCGGGTGGTTTTTAGCGGAGCCTCGAAGAGTAGCAATGGAGTAGCTCTTAATGAATGCCTGCACTCAGGCAAGCCCCTTCAGAATGATATTACAAAGATATTGTTGAATTTCAGACGGCACCAGTTCGTGTTCACGGCCGACATCCGGATGATGTTCCGGCAGACGTGGATACACCCCAGTGATAGGCGCTATCAGCTGATCCTGTGGCGTGAGGACCCGTCGCAGGACATACAGGTTTACGAGTTGAATACTAATACCTACGGACTACGGTCAAGCCCTTTTGTCGCAATACGGACGCTGTTGCAGCTAGCCGCGGATTGGCAAGCTCAGCATCCAGGGTCTCCAGCTGCAGACGTCATACGACGTCAGAGCTACGTCGACGACCTTCTGGTTGGAGCAAACTCCATTACAGAGGCTCGGCAGCTTCAATCGGAGCTCATAGAACTCATGAGCAGTGCTGGCTACGAGCTCAGGAAATGGTCGTCTAACTGTCACGAGTTACTCCGGGACTTACCACAGGAGTATTGTGAGCTGCCTCATCAATTCGACGCTGAAGACAGGAGCCTCATAAAGGTATTGGGAATACAGTGGAACCCGGTGCACGACACCATGTCGTACCAAGTCAATGTACCGTTGGGGCAGGCGGTAACGAAGCGAAGCGTTTTAAGTACTATAGCTAGGCTTTATGATCCGTACGGGTACTGCGCCCCGATTGTCTATAGATTCAAGCTGTTCATGCAGTCATTGTTTACCGATGGAATGACGTGGGATGAACCGCTCCTGGACACTCAGGAGGTTCAGTGGAACGAGTTGGTTCAGGATTTAAACCATTTGTCTCAATTACAGATCCCTCGTTGCGTCGCGTTACCAGGATCTGCCTCCTACTCACTCCACGGGTTTGGAGATGCCTCGGAGCAGGGCTATGGAGCGTGCGTGTACCTTCGGACAGAGGACACGTCAGGAAACGTCATGGTACGGTTAGTCCTAGCTAAGACCCGAGTGGCGTCGAAGAAAGTCAAACAAACCATTCCGAAGAATGAGTTGAATGCAGCTCATATGGTTTGTAAACTCCTGATTCATGTCGCAGCGGCCTATGAAGACGAAATCGAGATTGATAGCATAAATGAGTGGTCTGATAGCAAAATCACGTTGTGTTGGCTTAACACAAAACCACATCTGCTCCAGACATTTGAATGTAACAGAGTACAGGATATTCAGCAGTCGAAGCGACCAATGACATGGCGCTATGTCCGAGGTGAGTCCAACCCGGCCGACGTCGCGTCCCGGGGGGCTACCGCGAAGGGGCTCCTCAAATGCAAGTTGTGGTGGTCGCCGGAGTGGCTACTCAAGGAGGAGTCACAGTGGCCGACGATGCCAGTCACCATGTCACCGGAGCTGCCAGGGTTCAAGCAGCTGGTTCATGTCGCCAGGGAAGAACTGACATGGGAGGACTTATTACTGTCGAGAGTCAGCTCGTATAGTAAACTCATAAACGTGACGTCGTACGTTTTGAGATTTTGCAGGAATATTCGTTTGCCGAAGCAGCAACGAAATTTAAAACAGAACCTTACTATCGAGGAAAATCGTGCAGCAACGGATCACTGGGTCAAGAAGGTTCAGTTGGATGCATACCAAGATGAAGTCATCTTACTGAAAAAAGCAAAGTTGGTATGCAAATCACTTCAGAAGTTGAGCGTCTTCGTGGACGATAATCATTTTATTCGAGTCGGAGGTAGACTACGTAATTCAAGCTTACGTTATGACGCAAAGCACCCAATGCTTATACCTAAGGACCATCGATGGTCGCAATTATTGATGGAGCACTATCACCGGATCTATTGTCATGCTTCGACAAGCGCCCTGATTAATATACTTAGACAACGATACTGAATTCCGTCAGCACGGCGTCAGGTGTCACGTGTCATCAGGGGTTGTATGTCATGTTTCAGATTCAACGCGACAGATCAGGCGCCTTTCATGGCTGATATGCCCGCGGACCGCGTCACGGCGACGCGTCCATTTTCCGGCGTAGCGACGGATTTCGCTGGCCCCTACTTGGTTAAAAGTAGCCCGCTCCGGAATGCTAAATCTGTTAAAGCTTACCTGTGTGTTTTTGTATGTCTAGGTACCAAGGCGGTACACCTCGAGGTCGTCTCGTCGCTGAGCACCGAGGCATTCATCGCAGCGTTCACACGGTTTGTGAGTCGACGTGGGCTGCCCGCCCTCGTCCGGAGCGACCAAGGTACCAATTTTAAATCTGCTAGCTCATACCTCCGAGAGGTTAACCAGTTCTTGCTTGACAACGAAACCATTCTAGAGGATGAGTTTCGTCGCCAAAGCGTCCGCTGGGAGTTCAATCCTCCCGGCGCCCCTCACATGTCTGGCCTAGTGGAAGCAGCGGTCAAGAGTAGCAAGAACCTGCTTAAACGAGAGATTGGGGACCGTATCCTGACCTTTGAAGGTCTGCAGACGGTATTCTGCAGGGCGGAAGCTATCCTCAACTCTAGAGCGCTGGTTCCAATGTCAGAGGATCCTTGTGACCTGGAAGTTCTCAGCCCAGGTCATTTTTTGATAGGTCAACCTTTGGTGTCATTACCTGAACCTTCCTGGAAGGACACGAATGTGTCACGGCTGTCGCATTTTCAATTTATTCAAGCTGTAACTCAAAAGTTTTGGGCTAGGTACCACTTAGAATATTTAAATAATTTGCAAGCCCGTAACAAATGGAACAGACATGTACCTAATGTAGCATTAAACGATTTAGTCTTGATAAAGGATGAAAATTCCCCGCCTCTACAATGGCGTCGAGGTAGGGTCATTCAAGTTTTCAAAGGCTCCGACGGAGTCGTCAGGTCTGTAAAGTTGAAGACACAGATAGGCGAACTTGTACGCCCCGTTGTCAAATTGTGTAAATTACCTATGGAGCTTTAATTATTTGAGCAGCTCTTGTAAGTTAACAAATCTTGGTTTAAATTGTAGCAATTAGTACTAATAATCGTGAACTATGTACCACTGTTTCCTCGGGAAACCATGTAACTAACTTAGTAAGTAGCTTATCTTTGTTGTTTTTACACTTTCATGATTCATAATTTGATATTATCTGGAATGTTATTGAGTGCAAGTGCACTGTATGGTCACAGATTACTTATGCTGTAGACACCTCATGTAACATTTATTAGTGTTAATAATTGTTTGTTTTCATATCTCTTGTTTATGCTAGATCGTAGCGATGTAAACTTCAGGTCTTCAGCTCACATTTTCCCTGGGCCGGGAAGGAATGTTCACGCAAATCAGCGCCATCTAGTTCAAATGTATTCAAGTCTAATAGAGTGAATGCGCACGATCTTTTGTTCTGGTCGCGCGGTCTGATATTGCTCTCTGTTCAGCTAGCCGTCGTAGTGGTTAGACGTGCTGTCATTGTCGCGGTGCGCGAGCCTTGTTAAAATCAACATGGCGTAATTTAAGTGTAATGTGTAATTTAGGTTAAGGCAAGAGAAATATACGTGTAAAGAGTGCCCGTTGTTTCTCTTCGAAACCCATCCGTCGTTACCGCAGCAGGCGCGCCGGCGTGTTCATCTACGAGAGAGATGATGGTGGCCCTTTGGAACCTCTCTGCAGCAGCGTGCCGGAGCGACTCGACAGCTACAGAGAAGTATAAGATGTACCTAACCGGCCTACCGCGGCGACTGGGCTAGTTTTGCATACAGACAGTGACTCATTGCTATTTATGACATACTTTGCCGCGACATTAAGAAAGTGCGAATTAAATGCATTTGGGATTTCTTCACGTGATAATACGGCATCTGTATCATGTTCTTTTAGCGATATTATTTGAGGCTTTGTTTTTGTTCCGATTTCTTCATTGACAACATTCCACATTTCTTTAGACGGATTTGTACTTTGCCCCAGCCTTGATTCAATATATGACTGCCGAGCTCGTAGTGTCTCGTAGTGTCTCAGATTTTATAAGTTGAGAGTAATGTTCAATACAGTCAGATATTATCTGGTTTCCAGGATATTGCCGTCGTATCTCGTGAAGGTCCTTGTGCTTTTGTATGTATGCAGTCAGCTCATCAGTTGCCCACGGAACGGATGATTTATTTTTAAGTCGTATTTTTTTAATTGGAAAGTGTAAATCCATGTAGTGTGTCAATATGTTGAATAATTTATTGAATTTGTATCCAATGTCAATTGTAATATCATAAATAAAATCAAAATTATAATTAGAGATGGATGAATAAAATGAATAGATGGATTTATGATTAAATAATCGGCGTTCTACTATATCGCTGTGTTTGGTGTAATGTAGTCCTCTTTCTACAGCATATGTACTAGCTTTTTCCCGCGGCTTCGCCCGCGTACTAAAAGTACTAAAAAAGGAGTTTCGTATGTTTGTATGTAGGAATGTATGTTTGTCCGCGATCATCTTGCGTTTCGCTGAACTGATATTGAAGCGGTTTTCGGAAAAGTATTTGTTACATTCTGGAGGTTTCGGTATACCACGCTTTGAAAACGGCGGTTCCCTCATTTTTTATTTTAAAGAAATTATTGCAATAATTGTTTAATTGTTACGCCATCAACGACTTACTACTGAGAGATTATCATTAATACAGATTTCTACTCTTGAATAGAAGTTTTTCCCCGCGACTTCATTTGCGTGGAATTAGTAATCCACCCTCCTTTTTACCCGCTTAAGGAATGACTTCTGGGATAACAACTATTATATATCCTTCCCCAGAACGCAAAATATCTCCATACTAAATCATCTAAATAGGTTCAACGGTTATTAATATCCCATACAAACTTTCAACCCCCGTTTCACCCCCTAGAGGGTTGATTTTCGAGATAAAAACTATCCTATATTGTTTACCGCGACTCAATCTATATAATATGTACCAAGTTTCATTTCAATCGTCTGTTCAGCGGATAATAAGTAATTCGCCATACAAACTACCAACAGGTTTTCTACCCCTCTAAGATTGATTTTCGGCGTAAAAAATATTCTATATTGTTTCCTGGGACTAAAACTATATCCACAACAAAATTATATAAATCGGTTCGCGGTAAAAAAATCTCCATACAAACCTCCAACCCCCATTTCACCCCCTTAAAGATCGATTTTCGAGATAAAAACTGTCCCATGTCGTTTCTCGGTACACAAACTATCTCTATACAAAGTTTCATCTAAATTGGTTCAACGTTTAAAAATTCCCCATACAAACTATCAACCCCCATTTCACCCCCTTAAGTGTTGATTTCGTAATCAGCGACCCGATAAACCATAGAAACAATACCCATGTTGATATTTAAATTTTGTCACCACATTTCCCCCTTATGGGTTGAATTCTCAAAAAAGCTGAAACACTTGTTTTCTCATTTATCGTTAGGAATACTCCTGTAAAGTTTCGAATAAAATAGTTGAACTAATCTCGTTTCCCATACAAACTTTGAACCCCATTTCCCCCCTTAGGAGGTAAATTTTTAAAAAGTGCATCCCTATGCCTTATAAGGAGCCTACGTACCACATTTGGAATCTCTAGAACCAGCGGTTTGGGCTGTGCGTTGATATGTCAGTCAGTTTTTTCTTTTATATATTTAGAAGAAGATTGCAATTTGGCACAAATACTTTCAAGAATTTTCATGTCCACAATATTAAATTTCAAAATCGATGCCATTTTCTTAATTAACGTCCCAAAAAATCACAAAAACGACACCCATATGGATATTTAGACATTTCAACCCCATTGTACCCTAACAGGGGAGATGGTATTTCACGTCCGCCACGTCGGATTTTAAAATCGTTGTTGTTTTCGTAATCAACGACCCGATAAACCACAGAAACAATACCCATGTTGATTTTCAGACTTTTTGACCACATTTAGGGGTTGAATTCTCAAAAAACCTGCAACACGTATTTACTCATTTATTGTTAGGAATACTTCTGTGAAGTTTCGAATAAAATAGACTAACTAATCTTGTTTCCCCATACAAACTTTGGACCCCCATTTCACCCCCTTAGGGGATGAATTTTGAAAAATCCTTTCTTAGCGCACCCCTAGACCTTATAAGAAACCTACGTGCCAAATTTAGAAACTCTAGAACCAGCGGTTTGGACTGTGCGTTGATAGATCACTATGTCAGTCAGTCACCTTTGAGTTATATATATAGACCCCATACAAACTTTGGACCCCCATTTCACCCCCTTAGGGGATGAATTTTGAAAAATCCTTTCTTAGTGCACCCCTAGGCCTTATAAGGAACCTACGTGCCAAATTTGGAATCTCTAGAACCAGCGGTTTGGACTGTGCGTTGATAGATCACTATGTCAGTCAGTCACCTTTGAGTTATATATATATAGATAGTGAAATGCGTAACATATTTATGCACTCTACCCCACTAAACTAGTATCTATCTTTACAATACTGTATAGTTTTGCATTCACCAAGCGAGTTACAAGATATACGATTTTCACTCTAGCAACTTAAAGTTGAAAATGATTCAGCGCTCTATAATGTCGAAAAGCACGTCATCAGTCGTTGTAAGCTGGCCATATTTTAACGGGGAAGAGTAACATTTGGGCACAATATTCTAAACGCCAGAGCTTACTTATTTTATTAAGGTATGCACTATACTCTGTATCTTTAGGTATTTAAATAAAAGTAAATAAGATCTACCCTCAAATGGCTCCTTAAGCCAGTTGAGGGTAGATGAAAACATTACACGATCAAATGATATTGTATGTTATTCAATCAAATACAAACACTGAAAACATTGAAAAAATAATCAGTGTTCAGTTTTCAGTGTTTGTATTTGATTGAATAACATACTATTGTATGAGTGGAATGCCCCACTTTAAAAATCATGTAAAATAATTATCAAATGATATTGGTTAAAGCCAGGTCGTTAAGTGACAGATCCAGGCAGTTTGTATTTGATTGGTTAACCAATAAAAGTTATAACTACCCGAAAATATAAAAATTGTTTGTTTACTTTTATTTAAATAACTAAAGATATAGAGTATAGAATAGAATCATACGGACAAGGAGACAAAATGCACGGAAAAAAAATACGTCTAACAACGAAAATAACGAAATAATCTATTTGTACAATCGCCCTCGAGTAGGGAATTGTATTTGGCGAAAGTTTACGAAAACGAAATAGATCTATCAGTGCTAGAGAAAGCAAATCGACGAAAGCCAACTCATCCCGTTCCTGCGCGGTGAACAGCTGGTCGGTACCGACTCTCTCCCTGGGCGAGCTGATGATGTGGTGGTCGAGGCGAGGGTTTTGATCACACAAATTCCATTATTTTGGGTGTTTTTGGTTAGCGCGACGAATTAGCTTGCGCGCACGGCAACGACCAGCCAACGAACGATCTACCTTCAACTGGCATTTCTAAATGTCAAAACGATTCGAAAAACTACCCTAAAAACTGTCGCTAATAACGGTGTTCCGTTTTACGATATATAGTAGTATTTACATGCACCTAAAATACAGATAAACTAAGCTAAACATGGTGTCCGGAACCATCACTATTATTTAGTAACACAAATGCATAGGAAATTGGGTAAATTGCGAATGGAACAAATATATAGCGGAACTAAAATTTTGGATAGATAGTTTTACAAGTATCACAACAAGTTTTACAACTGTCACTTTGACAGTTGTGTTTGTTAGAAACAGACAAAACTTAAATTAACTAATACAAATCAAATCAAAATAGTTTATTTCAGACCCGATGTCCATGGAATTATATAAGAAATACATTATAACTTAGTAAAAATTTAGAATATGTATGAATGGCATGTGAAATGTTTATGAATAAGGAGAGGTAAGAAATTATTTGTTTTATTAAAACCTCACTTGAGAAGGTTAAACATAGAATTTAATATAATATTGACACAATAAAAAACATATTCTTTACACATTTGTCGGGTTGTAAAGTTTATTAAATAAAGCTCAGCAACAATACAATAGGCTAATTTTATAAACAGTTAATAATTTTCTGATTCTATATCGCGAGTTGAAGCCGGTTGATAAATTGCTACACGTCCCGATGCACTTCAATAAAACACCTAAGCACTTTACCTACTAAAATAAGATCATTTAAAACACCTACTAAGGCAAACGCCCGAGTGTCTATCACTGTCCTTGTACATGTCACCTTTAAGCTTAAGTCATTGCATTAAAGGTTGAGCAGCGGCCTATTTCTAGAAAGTTATTAGGCCAATATTATTAATCCAAGATCTGTCAAATCGTATAAGTTTAACATACTAATAATATTAGTCTAATACCGTTCGAAAAATAGGCTCCAGGGCGACAGTCATTGGGTATCGTATCGAATACTAGGAGTACGTCGCTGTGAAGCGGTCAGGAAATGATTCATTTCGGCCTTAGGCGTCATTCATTTATTAAAAAAATTGACCTCCTCTCCTACTTAAGGGGCTGACAACAGCTACTGCAGTAAAACACTTCTATAATTGCATTAACACGTTTAATTTTGAAGACAAAGTAAAAATATGTAAGATTAGCAAAAATAGTCAGATTATTTAAAATTTAGCATTTCACGTAAAAATCACAATAACGGCATCGATATAAGGATATTTCACATTCAATAACTTCCCTAGTGGTCAGAATGCAATTAAATTACAATAATAAAAATATTTAAAATTAGCACTTCACTTAAAAATGAAGACGACTGTACCTATTTCACATTCACATTCAACAACCTCCCTAGTGGCCAGAATGTAATTAAATTACAATAATAAAAATATTTAATATTAGCACTTCACTTAAAAATGAAGACAACTGTACTTAAATAAGGATATTTCACATTCAATAGTCAGCAAAACTGGTAAGTAAAAATAAAGACTCGGCTGGTAATAATTTGGCTGCAGGAAAATAATGGGTTAATGAGGCGGGTGATATGGATGGTGACAGATGATTCGCTGGCTGAACGTAGCCTAAATTAAAGAGCCAGGTCTTTATACGCCCGTCAAACGAGGCAATTGGAATTTGGGGAAATTTAGCAAAACAACAAAAAAAACTATTATGGCACAAAAATACTGGATACAAAAAAAAGGAATCGGATTTATAACGTTTTTAAAAAAAAGTAAATAATTTGATATTCTCGAAAGCAGGATGGCTAAAGCTGTTGTTTTAAATTAAAAAGAGTTCGTGGGCAAGTGTCCGCTTTGATTTAGGCGGACCCAATAGTACGCTGAACTCCTTTTCTCACTTGGAGAGCCCGCTGGATGCGGACTCTAATTCTCCGATGAATGGTGAAGAAACCCGCGGAAAACGCGGCAGTTGCAGACCGTCTCGCCGGTCCGGCACCCACAAGTGCCTTCCGGAATCCTTCCGGCTCAGGCGGTCCCTCTGGTTGCCTTTTTGTCCGGCGGCGTATTTGGTTTTTAAAAATTTGTATTTAATAATGTATTAGCACTTGCTATATAATGTTTGAGCGCAAAGATCTACAGAAATAGATCGCACTTTAACTCGATGCAACTAAGCAAATTACAGCAAAACTCTCAGACAAAAAACCAGAATATCTGTTTTTCTTTAAAAATCTCCCGTCGCTCTGACACACTCAATCAAAAATAAACTTTTTTCTTTTTGACAATCTGGAATACCTCAAAAATTCACATTCAAAATTAGCGCGAGTATTATCTAAATTTTATAACTGCCAGACGTATTACAAAATGCGGACTGATATAAGCGCCATCTACCTGTAATGCCGTGAATCACAATGTACGCTTTTTATATATCAACCGTGACCTAGCCTTAGACACAGAAGTTCAGAAGTTCTAAAGAAAGTCGACAGATGTCGTACGATACGTAGCGTCATGCTACACTACATTCTTATTCAGCGCGAGTGAAAGAGAAACACTGTGTAACGATTAGTATGGGAGCTAATTGCAAATTTTGCAAAATGTTGAATTAAGAAAAAAACTACGCATTAATTGAGAATTATAAAACAACGAAGTTTTTAGTATTAGTGTGGTGGAATTTTGTTTTTAGTTAGAGATGTATAAGTCAAGAAACTAAAGACGTATAACTGTTTAAAGGTTATTTTAAGATGTAATTTTGGAATTATTTTCCATCGAGCCGATTTCGTCCAATCGTGTATCGGAATTAACGAAGTTCTTCCAAATATAACGCAAATTAACATATTTTTTTACTTTCTCAAAAAAGTAGTTATAGCTAAAAAAACTGTTAGAGTAAAGTCAATTTGAAGGTCATCGGGTGTTGTCAGCCTCTTAAGAAAAAACAAGACCAAAAATTATTCTCTCGTAAGAAGAAGTAAGACATGGTCAACCCTCCTCCTCCCTAAATCGTCTTCAGTAATAACTAAATGGCGCCATAGTGACCTTTTCCAAACGTATAGGTTTTTAGGGTTCCGTAGCCAAATGGCAAAAAACGGAACCCTTATGGATTCGTCATGTCTGTCTGTCTGTCTGTCTGTCCGTCCGTATGTCACAGGCATTTTACTCGGAAACTATACGACGTATCTGAATAAAATTTACACATAAGGTGTATTTTGTATGCAGATACTTAGGTATGCAGTTAAATTTGAAAAAAAAAATATTTTTAGGGGGTCGCTCCATACAGGTAACTAAATTAAAAAAAAAATTAACCAAATATCAACATTTGACACATCAATCGATAGGTCTTTCAAAATAACATTAAGGTTTCTTTGACTATTTTGTGATTAAGTGAATATTTTCTGAAATAATCGCTTCGAAAGTCAGAAAAGTTGTGTAGCCCCCCCCCCCCCCCCCGTAACTTTTGAACCTTAAGTTCAAAAAATATGAAAAATTTTTAAGAGATGCGCCTTATTATATACTGTCTACGAAAAATGTTTTGAACATTATCGGTTCAGCCATTTTTGAGTTATCTCCAAAAAACTTCTTCCATAGGGATCAGATACGACCTTTTAGTATTAGTTTGGTTCTTATTCCATTGAAGGTACGGAACCCCTCATGCGTGGTCCGACACGCACTTGGCCGGTTTTTTTTACTTTGACAATTTGTGATGAAATTTCGATTCCTGTTAAAATTAATTTGTCGCATGATTTTCGTTCTGGTATTTTAACCCTCAATGTTATACCTAAATGAGTTGTTACCTCAATTCTTCAATTAAAGTAAACTCAAGCGATGGTACTAAGTACAAGTGTATGTTGTTAGGTATTATTTAATACATTTTTATTTTACTTTCTTTGTATTCAAAATGAAAAGTAAAGTGTTTAATTCGGCTGAAATGCACTTATTTTACTCGTGCAATTTTTTCGAGTGCCAAATTAATGTGATCGGAAATAAGTGCCTTTCGTCCCTTAGTTAACAAACAACTACTTTTTCAAGCAGAAAACACCAATTCGCCACTATTCAAACACCCTACACCGTTTTCACATATATGCAAAAACGTTCGTGACTGCACATACAAAATAGTTGACCCTAGTCTGATATACGGTCTCAAACATTACGTGCTAACACCTCTGGTTAACTGCAAGGGTCGACCAAATAATCGTTAGTATAAAGTAGCTGAATCTGAATAATGCCCTTTAGCTTACTCTGAAGGTCTGCTTTGGTGGCCAAGTAACAAGACGCTGCGATTTCAAGGTCTCATCAATTCATCAATATAAGAAATTTGTCTAAATAAAAGAAAAAAGTTCTCTTATTTACCTTATTACTTAACACGTTCACTGTCCAGTGCCCCTTATATGGATCACGCTGAACTATCTCCACACGTCCGTGCCCACAGATGGGCCACTAACGACCGTGCCTGCACTTAGATTAGTTAGTATCACTTTATACTGCATGATAATATAGGGATAATTCTGATATAATAATGTTTTTGGCTATTTAGACAACAGCATACAGAAAGATATTGTACTTATTCGAAAGCGTGCTTGTTTGTTTCTTAGTGATCCATATCTGGAGCATGGACGTGTGATTGAAGTAATTTGCTTGGACGTCAGAGGAGATGCATAAATATTGTATGGGGACTATTAACGTGTTAAAACCTACCTACCTAAAATGTTAGGAGTCAGGAACCCCTGGGAAATGAGTATCTTACAATTGTACAAAATGTTTTGCTCTGTAACTTAATAAGGTTCCATTTTCCCAATACATTGGTATTATGAGGGTTTAGTTTTAACATGATAATCTTTTGGATTACATATACCTCTGAAAAAAAAACAAAACAAATACGAAATAGGCTTTTCGTTTCAAAGATATTTATTTCATACTAGTCAAATGAAAAATATAGAAGCATAAAGTCCAATAGTGTAGCTTGTGTAGCCAGAAGTTCCTTTATTAACCCGACGGTACTCGCTAGGTATTTACAAGCCCAAATACTCGCTACCGGGTAAATAATACCACAGACTTCAAATGGCATTATTTTAAGTAAAAACTCTCGAATATAGTGCTTTAACATATTATATCTTAAGATTAAAGTGTTATTAATAAACTAAACACCCAATATTTGATATTATATTTATTTATTAGTTATTTGGAGCTATATAAAAAAAAAGTAATAAAAATATAATTTTTTCCTTAATCCGAGACAAAAATCAACAAAACATTTTTTTTTCTTTGGAAACATGCAAAATCAAGATCAATTTTGAAAACTAATTTTACGTACTAAATAATAACAATTTACCCTACTTTTATAATAAACCGAACATGTGAAAAAAGGCTTCAAACATTTTTTGTAGATCACAAATTGATAAATTTGCTACTACTTAGATTTTTCAAAACACTCGCCACAGATTGGGGTAGTATGCTCACGGCATATCCTTTTGAAACATAACTCACAAGCTGTTTTTGTTTTTCGATATGATGCAGTTGAAGGCGGACGCATCGTCGACGAGCTAGCAGGCGTATTTTGCTCATTCGAGTTGGCACTTAGCATAAAATTGATTTTGGTTTTAATAAATGATGACAAATTATGTACGGATGATCTCTTTTTTATGTGTGGCATCACAAGACCCAAACAAAGCCAGTTCCTTCAAGCCAGTACTTCTTCACGTATAATATTGTGAGATCTCGTTCCAACACACTGAAGAGGTTCACGAATTTGCTATTGAGTTTTTTTATCTTTTCCAACAAATTTTCCTCGTCTAATATACATTAAGGGCACGTCTTCTAAATACTCTTCAATTGTCTGGGACGCATCTTCAACTTGCAAGTCTGATGACAAACTAGAATAAAATTCGGGCTCGGTAGTCTCTTCTATATCGTCCACTTCCTTTAGATTATCTTGCAGCTCCAATTCAGGATTAGACGGGAAGCGATACAGAGGTCCAGACTCTAAGGATGCGTCAGAATCATCGCCTTCACCAAGAAAGTGTATCGGAAACAGTAGTACGGAGCACCGTACTACTGTTTCCGATACACTTTCTTGGTCACTGTCTTCTTCTTCCAGCAACTCCTCAATTTCACCATCTTTCAGTGGGTGATTCATCTTTGAAACTCTCAATACAATTTGAAAAAATATAAACATTAACCGTCGCTACCGGGTATTTTCCACCCAAGGTAACGAAAAAAATATATAACAAAAACTGTCGCTACTGGGTATTATTTACCCGTATTCACTTTACACGCGAAATTTCGTCTAACGCTCAGCGTAAACTGAAGTTAAGTTTAGGCAGCGGATGCGTTAACCACTTATTTGAGGGTACTTAAGAGCTTGGTCCGATAAGAGGCTCACTTAAAAAAATACTTCATCGTTCAAGTACCGTGTGGTATTTTTTACCCAGTAGCGAGTGCTGTCGGGTTAAACTATTTACTCAGTACGTTACCTGGAACTTAAATAGAATTCATATTTAAGTGAATTAATTTGACAGCAGCTAACATACATTTGCAATCAGCCAATAGCTGTCAAATTATTCCACTCAATTATGAATTCTACCTTACTTACCGCCTTTTTGTAGTAACCGATTTCCGCTACTCTTCTTCTTACGCTGCCGCTTGTCCCTCGCGCCATATCGAAAACTCGACGTGACATTTGCATATTTTCATGCATGTTTAATTCAGCTCCAAGTTGAATTGTTAACGGGGGATAGCTCTGTATTCTCCATACCAATACGTCATAACTTACCAAACATTCCTGTAACCTAAGCCTTTTTGTATCTAAATCAGTTCTCCAAACTACCAAAGCTAAAAGGGTATAAATGATAGAAAAAATATATTGAAATAGGTCGTTTTGTGTTTGGGGTAGTTCGTCGTCTGAAGGAGTTTCGGCGCGAAATCGGTCGAGATTTCGTATAATAGAAATGTATGGCAAAATGAACGCAGAGTATAGGCTTGTGAGGAATTTAACGACATTCTAGAAATATTGTATTTATAAGGAAACAACAGCTTTACTCTGAAAACGAACGTAATGTTACCGAGAGACCTATTCGAAATATAAAAGTATAATGATTTTGATGTGTGATTAATCTCGTCTTCTCAATTTCACACCAATAATAGCAATACATAAATGTGCGAAAATACACGGTGTAACATGAGGAAACCGAATAATTTTAACAGCGTATTCCTGATCATAATTGGAGACTAAAATGTCATATAAACTTTTTTGGAATTCGTCTAGTTTCAGAGTTACTACCACTTAAATAAAAAAACATTTTTTTAATGTGACTCAGCGCAAAACGCTTTTTTCATTGCGATTTCACCCTTTATAGGGTCTAGTCTAGACATTCTTTTTGACAGATATCAAAGTACGTAAACTATTAAAAAAAATGTACTAATTTATTTTAATCGACATCTTTACCAATAACATTTATGTTTTTATGTTCAAAAGCAATTAAAAAATTGAAAAAAAAAGCAAAAAAAAATTTTTTTTGGCGAAATCCAGAAAAGTTCATACGAAATTTTAGTATCCAATTATGATCAGGAATACGCTGTTAAAATTATTCGGTTTCCTCATGTACACCGTGTATATCATATCAATTTCAAATAATAAAATACATAAATATTATGGGAAAATCTCACACAAATCGACCTAGTCCCACAGTAAGCTTAATAAGGTTTGTGTTGTGGGTACTAGTTCGACGATATATAAATATGATAGAAAACATCAATAACTCAGGAACAACTGTCTGTGATAAACACATGTGGTGGTGACGGGATCTGACTCCAATAAAACAATCTAATCACTTTCACAGCTGTATTGTAGCGAAGCGGTAAGTACAACGGTCGCAAGCGTAAGCGAAGGAAAGATGTAAACAATAAAAATAAAGACGTAATGCGCAAGCGGTTTGCATTCGGGGCGCAGCGCAGAGAGGCATGCATTCGCCGTCTAGTTAGGTATCGGACTGGCGTGGCGGGAACTCGCAGCCGGCCGGTGCGCGGGCGCATGCGCGCGCGCTGCAGAGCCGGTTTGGTTTTGCGCACGGCACGAGGGCTTGTCCATAGCGTACGCCGACATGAGGGCCTGTTCATCGGCCGCGACACAGCTGTTAGAACAATGTGTTTGTGTCGATGTTGATTTTATTATATTTATTATGTATTTATGTATTGCGTGTAATTACTAGGGTGAAAGTGAATGTTCCAGAAATGTCCCAGAGACCGTCTTACGGGCGATAATAATCTGGAAATCGTACTTGTCTGCCGGATCTGGTATGAGTTTTTGGCTTATTATCCTTCACGGTTTGACTGGTCTTTTGGGGGTGTGTAATCACTTTTCTTTCAGGTACTATAGAGGCGGGGCTACTGCTATCGTCGAGCGTATAAGCCGGTTTGAGCCTGTCAATGGAAATAGTGGACTCCTTTCCATGTATTCTTAGCTTCCAGACTTTCTCTCCTCGTTCCACTACTGCGTGAGGCCCAGTGTAGGCTGGCGTTAACGCGCCACGTACAGCGTCTTCTCTTACGAAGACGTGAGTGGCTGTCTTCAGGTCTTTAAACACGAATGTTCTCTTATGTCCATGCCTCGAAGTTGGCACAGGGTGCAGCCGCTGGGTAATATTGTGCAGTCGAGTAGCAAAGTCGGTGACATCAGTTGTTGCCTTATCATCAGTGGGCTGAAAGAACTCCCCAGGCAGTCTCAGAGTTTCTCCGTACACCAGCTCCGCGGAGGATGTTTGCAGGTCTTCTTTGTAGGCGCTCCTTATTCCTAGTAAGACTAGTGGCAAAGTTTCTGTCCAGTTCACTTGAGCGTGACAGACTATGGCTGCCTTCAGCTGCCTGTGGAACCTCTCAATTAGTCCATTACAGGCGGGGTGGTACGCCGTAGTACGCCTATGCTTGAATCCAGCTATTTTCGCCAAGCAGGCGAAGAGGGCTGATTCAAATTGTCTCCGCGGTCTGTCACGATGTCGACAGGACAGCCAAATCGGGATACCCAAACGGACAGAAGAGTCTTGGCAACTGTCTCCGCTGTTATATCCATCATAGGTATAG
This sequence comes from Pammene aurita, assembly GCA_947086415.1. Taxonomy (NCBI): domain Eukaryota; kingdom Metazoa; phylum Arthropoda; class Insecta; order Lepidoptera; family Tortricidae; genus Pammene; species Pammene aurita. The sequence goes on along the minus strand of OX352309.1, from coordinate 2,480,296 downwards.
CTTCCGGCCAACGTGTAAACCGGTCAATCGCTGTAAGGCAGTAGCGGTAACCCTCAGATGGTGGCAGTGGTCCGATGATGTCAATGTGGACATGCGAGAATCTGGCTTTTGGTAGCTGGTATGTCCCCAAAGGTGCTTGGACGTGCCTTGTTATCTTTGAACGTTGGCAGGCTGTGCACGCTCGTGCCCAGTTGTGACAGTCTTTGTTCATATTTGGCCAGATAAATCGTTCAGCTACCAGCCTCGCTGATGCCCTAACTCCAGGGTGACTAAGCGAGTGTAGACTGTTGAAGACTTGTTGGCGAAATTCTGGGGTCACGTATGGTCTCAAGGTCGACGTGCTATTGTCACAGTATAGCTCGGTGAGGGAACCGGGTATCATCATTTTCTTAAGCTTGATGGTATGGGTTGTGTCACCGTCTAAAATCTGTTACAGCTCGGCATCCTCGTGTTGTGCTTCTGCGAGACGTACAAGGTCAATAGGCTTCTCTAGCTCTTCTATCCTTGACAGCGTATCGGCAACAATGTTATCCTTACCTGAGATATGCTGTATGTCGGTGGTAAATTGAGATATCAGGTCAAGGTGGCGAAATTGTCTTGGTGAGCAGTTGGATTTGTGAGACGCGAAGGCGAAGCACAATGGCTTGTGATCGGTGAATACCGTAAAGACTCGCGCCTCCAGCATGTGCCTAAAATATTTAATTGCGTTGTATATTGCGAGCAGCTCCCGATCGTATGGTGAGTACTTTTGCTGCGCGGGGCTCAGCTTCTTTGAATAAAACGCAATTAGCTGCCAATCTTCTCCCTTCTTCTGCTGCAAGACGGCACCCAGCGCCGTGTCTGATGCATCTGTGACCAGTGCCAAAGCTGCTTTTCCATCTGGATGTGCCAGTAAGGCTGCGTCGCAAAGACTTTTCTTACAGTCGTTAAACGACTTCATCGTTTCGTCCTTCAGCACAACTGGCTGTGATCCTTTGACTGATCCTGTCAGTAAGCTGTGCAGAGGAGCTTGTAATTGCGCTGCTTGAGGGATGAATCGCCTATAAAAATTAAGCATCCCCAAGAATCTCCTTAGCTCTTTAACGGTTCTTGGTGCCGGAAATGACTCGACAGCTTCCACCTTCGTCGCTAACGGCTTCGTACCTTCTACTGAGATGTGGTATCCGAGAAACTTTACTTCAGGTACTGCAAAGACGCATTTGGACGGGTTGATGACGATCCCATAGTCTCGAAGTTTGCCAAACAGCTGCTTCAGGTGCCCAGTATGAGTCTCTTCATCCTTAGAAAAAATGAGGAAGTCATCTAAGTACGCGAATACGAAGTCCATCTCCCTTGTGACCTCGTCTACGAATCTTTGAAAGGTCCGTCCAGCGTTTCGGAGCCCAAAGGTCATATATGGAAACTCGTATAACCCGAAGGGTGTCGAAATAGCTCTCTTCGCGATGTCGTCTGGATTCACCGGTATTTGGTTGTACGCTTTCATCAAGTCTATGGTGGAGAAGACCGTACAACCAGACAGGTGATGGGCGAAATCATGGATGTGGCGGAGCGGGTATCGGTCTGGGATAGTCCGTGCGTTTAGTTGCCGGTAATCCCCGCAGGGTCTCCAACCGTTATCCTTTTTCGGTGCCAGATGAAGCGGCGAAGACCAGGGGCTCGAAGATGGCCTTGCTGTTCCGTTCTTGAGCATCGCCTCAAACTCTGTCTTGGCGATCTTCAACTTATCCGGGGCTAGTCTTCTCGGAGTACAGTGTACTGGCGGTCCATCGGTTGTAGTGATGTAATGCAAAGTGTTGTGCTTTACTTCGCGGTGGATACCGGGAGGCCGTGTTATCTCCGGGTACTCTTTTAAAATGCCATTGTACTTCGACTCACCGTGGAGGGTTTTAATAGACGACACAGCATCCTTCGAAGTCACAGCCGTTGCCATAGCTGATAAAAGTGTAGTACAATCCAGCAAGCGCTTATTCCGGCAGTCGACGGCTAAGTTATAAAAAGATAGGAAGTCGACCCCGATGATGGCCTTGGTGACGTCCGCTACAACAAACTGCCAGCTGAAGTCCCGGCTGAGCCCGAGATCCAGATTCAGCTGGATGTGACCGTATGTGATGATGATGGTTCCGTTAGCTGCGAATAGTTGGTAGTTAGTTTTCAGTCGATACTCGCGTGATGCAGATTTTGGAAAAATGCAAAGATCGCTTCCGGTGTCTACCAGGAACTGCATCTTTGACCGTTTATCTGTGACGAATAAGCGACCGGAACTGGGGCAATCGTTGGCCGCCATTACCGATTGCCCTGCTCGTTTCCCGATGCAATGTCACACGGCTTCATGCACCTCGTTGCCTGCGATTGGAACTTGAAGTGATACCAGCAGACCGGGAACCTGCGATAATTTGACTGCGAACGCTGCTGCCCATCTCCGCGTCGCTGACTGTTCCTACGCCCACAGTGCTGCGGCTTACCTCCATTTCTGTGTCTAGGACGAGATCGCATTTCGTTGGAGAGCTCCTGCACCTGTCTCGAAAGCGCTGCGATTTGAATAGCCATGTGATCCATAGCAGAACTGCCACGCTGACCAGAAGCACTTGCCACCTGCGGAGTACCTGGTGCTATGTCCCATACACGATCTGCTAGATCTGCCAAAGAATCGAGAGTGGACTGCGTCTGAGTAGCAACAGAGCCCTGAATATTATGTGGTAAGCGGCTCGTCCAAATAGTTTTTAAAAAATCCTCAGGAACGCTTGGCCCGGCGATGTGCTGCAGGTGCCTTAAGAACTGTGAGGGCTTCCTGTCACCTAATTCTTCGTGAAGTAAAAGAGTCTTCAATTTCTTCTCGCGAGAAGCTGACAGGCGCTTAATCAGCTCACTTTTCAACTTTCGTATTTATTCGATGCGGGCGGGGTTAAAATTATATCTTTAACTTCAGCTGCATACTGTTGTTCAAGTTGAGAAAGCACATAATAAAATTTTGTCGTGTCGGAAGAAATATTTGACAGTAAAAATTGTCCTTCTACTTGTCTGAACCAAACTTCGGGTTCTTGCGGCCAGAACGCCGGTATTTTGACTCCGACACGGAATGTGTCGACACCAGTGGTAATGCGCGCAGTACCGTTATCCTGCGGCGTCAGCGGCGATGATTTATCGCCATCAATCGGGTCTTTAAATTGATCTTTCCCTTCATCATCGGACATATTGTTTCGACTTACAGTTTTGCCTCCGTTGTGTTGATATAATCCAGAAGAAAGTTGCGATTTTCGTCCAAAACAGGGGTCACCAGTGTGGTGGTGACGGGATCTGACTCCAATAAAACAATCTAATCACTTTCACAGCTGTATTGTTGCGAAGCGGTAAGTACAACGGTCGCAAGCGTAAGCGAAGGAAAGATGTAAACAATAAAAATAAAGACGTAATGCGCAAGCGGTTTGCATTCGCGGCGCAGCGCAGAGAGGCATGCATTCGCCGTCTAGTTAGGTATCGGACTGTGGCGGGAACTCGCAGCCGGCCGGTGCGCGGGTGCATGCACGTGCGCTGCAGAGCCGGTTTGGTTTTGCGCACGGCACGAGGGCTTGTCCATAGCGTACGCCGACATGAGGGCCTGTTCATCGGCCGCGACACAGCTGTTAGAACAATGTGTTTGTGTCGATGTTGATTTTATTATATTAATTATGTATTTATGTATTGCGTGTAATTACTAGGGTGAAAGTGAATGTTTATATATATATATATATTTATGTTATTATATTTATGATATGCATTATAAATATTGATAATATTATATAGTGCTTATGTATATAAGTATGTATGTATATAATTAAATATTATTATTTATTATTATATACATATGATATTACAGCATAGTGGTTCTTGTTACACCACACACACAAATAAATGCCCTGACCAGGATTCGAACCCAGGACCTCCTGCTTCATAGGCAGGGTCACTACCGACTAGGCTCGAAGGCCGTTAAAAAATATTTTTCATAATCGAATACGCTTCCGTTTTATGTAACATTCATTAGTCATTTTTGTCCCAAGCTAGTGGTGGATATATGAAGCCTATTTCTCGAACGGTATTAGACTAATATGATTAGTGTGTTGTTATGGAAACTTATAAAATTGGCTAGTTCGTGGACTAATAATATTGGCCTAATAGCTTTCTAGAAATAGGTCCCAGAAAAATTCATTGGTACGAGCTTGGGTTTTAAATTAAAATTAAGTTCATAATTACTTAGTTGTTAAATTTATTGGTGTTGACACAGTCAATAAATAATGTCAGCCGCTGTACGGTATTGTTGGTCAATGTTTTGAAGCTGCAAATAGCCGAAACCGCAAACAAATTAATGTCAGCCCGAAATTGGAGGCTGTGTTTCATCACGATGCGAAAATGGCTGTTAAAAGTTAGCAGCGCCAAGTTTCCAAGTATTTAACTATATGTACATATTCGTTATAGTTTTAGGTTAACTTTAGTTTTATTTAATTTTAAAGTACTTTAATACGTTCACTGTCCCCATACAAAACGATCAGACAATGTCACAAGTCCAATTGTCAATTTTAGTATGTGGACGTGACCCCACATTGGGGGCACCCGGATAGGTAACGTGTTAACTAAAGCATTGAAAACTAAAACTTGTACTTTACTTCTATCATACCTACAATTTTTCATTGATATGCAACACCAGCCCATGTTAACTACTTGGGGTTAAAAATAGTCAGTAAGCGCAATCTGTTGGTTAACAACAGTACATACAAAATATTACGTTTTAATTATATTCAGGTAAGAGTTATATCATTTATAAAGTTAATATTACGTGTAAGTTCAAGTGATAATAATATATAATTATAAAAAATCAAACAAATGATTCAAGTCAAATTAATAACAATTTTTAGTACAAACATTACTCATATTACTCATATCATATTAATTTCAATTTTGGCACCCAACGTGGTTTTAGGCCCCACGTTGGGTCCCAAAATTTACCTGTAGGTAGGTAGGTACCAAATAAATATAAAAACATGTATAGATTATATACATTAAGGGTTAACAACGTGCTGGTTATAAAGAAGTTTTTGGCCACAGAAATATAAAATAGGAAGACGTGGTCCCACGAGGATAGAACTGTGATTCCATAAGAAGCCGCGATCTCGTGCACTCACACTCACTTTTGATGTTTGAACCAATCACCGCTCGTCCACGAGTTGTATATGTGTGCTTCTCGCGCGTAAATATGAGGAAATCGGCTTACAATAGAATCACAATTTTGTCTTCACTATGGTCTTCACGGCACCGCGTCTTCTTATTTTATATGTCTATGTTTCTGGCAAACACAATATACATATAACTGCTATAAACTTACCATCGAGTAATCATTACTCATTAATAGAACTTTCCCATTTCTCTACCCTCACACAATTTACCATTCAATTACTTACTCGATAAAACGGCACGACGGTTTCCACGCCATATTTGATTTCGCTGATAATTTATGTTACCTAATTAATTAAAGTATTAAAAGGTTGTTAATATGAGCAAATTGAGTTTAAGTGCCACTGAGGCTGATTAAACGGTAGTTAATCGTTTTTTGTTACAATCTTTATCAACCGACTTCAAGATTTCGAAGGAGGAGGTTATCAATTCGTCGGGATCTTTGGTTTTGCTTGTTTTTTTTAAATGTATGTTCATCGATTATTCGAAAACGGCTAAACCGATTTGGAAAATTCTTTTTTTGTTTGAAAGAGTATACTTCACAGTTGGTCCCATTGTAACTAGCTCAGGATCTGAAGATGGGATCCTGGAGAAATCGAGGGAACTCTTCAAATATTATAGGCACACCTATAGCGATTCGAGTATTTTTTCCAGTAGCTCGGGCATTTGCTTTTGGATAGGTGGAGGCTAAGTGAAGTCGGTTCTTTTTTGTTTAAAATTATTTAAGGCTAGATTGTTTAACTCACTCCGGGGTAAGTAGAAAAATTTCATGGAATCCTTATACGTAATAGTCTTTGCCCCAATTATATATTTTAAGTACATCGTTGATTATTCACCTTTTCCAAAATGCTATTCAGACGTCTTATACAAATATTTACTTTTATTGTTGTCGGATTTAAAGTTCCAGAAACGCTATTCGAAATTCCCAAACTTATAGAACCTTGCATTCACAATATTTAACCTATATTCTCGAATGTAATTTAAGTATGGACGATAAATTATCAGATTATTCAGGCGAAATAAAAAGTCGAAAACGTGAGGTACCGAAGCTGCATGCCGGTATATTTGTATTAAAATAATACTGCTTATACGGTTTCCAAATTGATCTATTTTTTCTCTTACTCTAACTGACCCTAGATGACTAAATATGTCAAATGATATAAGCTTTCTCGCAAAATTGAAAATAAGACGTGAATCGAAAAGGAAGAATCGCACAATAAGGGATCCTTTCTTACCATTTTGGTAAAAAACCCTGAAAATACAATACATACAGTCAATAAAACATTCTCGTTCTTCTTTTTTCTCTACTTAATCTTCTTTCGCTCTTTTTCTGTAGATCTGCGCATGAGTCGACTAAAGAATCAGTTCGTTTTGTGAACGCACACGCAGTGATGACAAAGCGTACTGATTCTAATGCCGACTCACGACATCTTCTTTGTACTTCTTTGTTCTTGCATGTTTCTACTTTATTTTTGCCTATTTCTTCTTCAGTGAAAACATATTGATTTTTATGATTAATATTATGTTTTCTACTAAATTCATTTCTCATGATAAAAATATTTTCAAAGGTGTAAAAATACAATATAAAAGAATTGTTAGGTACGCAGTCTCAAAAACAAATAGACTAAATTCGTACTTAATATATTTATTGGAGTGGAGTGTGTTACAAAAAACATAGCGAGCTACATATAACACAACGTACAAAGGCAAACTTATCCATTTAAAGGATTTCATTCAGTAAAAGTATCTTATTCTAACACATAAAATGCTTTCCACTCTTTTAACACGCAACAGGAACCACACTATTAAAAAAATCACAAATTTTAAAGTCAAAAGTTTCACAAAACTGACTTATAGAAAGTAAACAGAAACTAAGTTTGTGTCTGTTAAGTACACTTTTAGCAGTGATTAATGATGTAGTGAGATCCCGAAGAATTTCTAATTTCTAATTATGGAACTCGGAGCACGAAAAACCATAAAAGTTAAAACCCAAAGCCGGAACCGAAACTTGTAAACACAGCAGACAGTATTAAAGAAGAGAAAAATCATTATAGACATAAGGACGTCGATTTCTGGACATATGAATTCGCGAAGTATCTCTACATCAACGGTTATAATAACAAAATCTTTATTTCGAACCAAAGTTACTATAATTATATTGTTTTTAGTTAGTTTACTTAAAACAAAACATAAAGCTAAGCCTGTAGATACAACTATACTATTGCTAATGCTATGTAAAAAGAACGAAAATTATGTTAAAAAATAGATCAAAATAAATAAATGAATATTACATAATATATCTGTTTTGACAAAAATTGAACAATTGCGTTTCCAACGGTTCCTTGTTCTCTTGACCCATCAATTGAAATAATAATATATCCTAAGTAGGGTTGATGACACATGTTGAATTATGCAATAAAATCTAGTTTATAGGATGCCAAAATAATCAATATATCCACATAAAGTTAACATTTTAAAAATCTAAAGCTTTTGAAATGGGTAATTTTTTTTAATTTTACGATTTTTTAAAGTACGAAATTTAAAAAATAAATAAATAACGGTATATAAAATATGGCAACCATATACATAAAAGCATCATTTCACTGTAAACATTTTCACGCTTTCATAATTTTTTACAACAGCTATTTCATAATTTTTCCATACTGTGAACTATCGTGACGTCACCTGCACGTCATTTTGAAAAAAAAAATGCAAATCTCAGACTTTTAATAGTAGTTTATGTAACTGTTACGTAATAAGGGTCCTTAAAACATGAGTGTGGTTTTATGAAACGAGCCGCAGGTGAGTTTCATAATAAGATCACACGAGTGTTTTAAGGCCTAATTACGTACAGTTGCATACACTGCTTTATCTACACTCATATTATTCATTCTAAATGCCGTATTCGGAAACCATATAATGGCCGCCATTGCGCCGCCATAGCCAACTCGATTGTGCCGGCGGTCGGGGAGGCCCGTGTCGGGCTGTCGGCGGATGCGCGGGAGGGTGCAGGTGTACATTATGTTATCAAAACTCATATCACATCAATAGTTGAGCATGTAAAGTTAAAATTACGTTACTGCCACAGATAAAAACCTTATCATAGTAAAATCGGTCGTGGTAATGCTAGCCATTGCCTACCGTTTTCGAACACGTTTTAGAGAACTTACAATATGAGTGTAGATAAGTCTTATTTCTGACTTTTGTGTTGCTTTAAGGTAATTGATCCGTTTAAGGGCATAATTTGGTATCGTATTGCAACCAGGAAAAAGTAGGAGAAAAACTTATTGAAAGTTATTTTATTTTGTATGTGGCACGTCATCCCAGTCGTCCGACCCTCCATACAAAACCATTTTTTTTCGCGTGTTTTTTATATTATTTTTTCGTAATTAGAAAACGGTACATCTATTTTTTTACACCTTGTAGACATGAAAAAAGCATCATGGCACTATTGCCATTTTTTTTCATGCAAAAGGCGCAATAGCGAATAAACACTGGGTATTAGTTTATACAGAAATTTCCATATGAACTTCATGCATTTTTTTTTTCTTCTGTTTATATTAATTCTTGCCAAATTGTTAGTCTTAAGTTTATTCGATTTGCTCTATTAATTCATAAGATAAAAGTCCAAGTATCCTCACTGTCCCAATTATTATTATTATTCTTAATTGGGCTATCGATATGCCGAGTCGACCAGATTTGATCTATTGTGGTAGCCCTTTATAATTCATTACTGATTCCCGTTGCATCTAGAAACTTCCAGATTCTTTGGGCTGTAATGTGTTGTACCTCATTGGGTTGCAGTACATGTCGCCCTAGGTGGGTACTTATTTATGCATTAGTGGTCAGCAGGAGCAGAGGGTGTGCAAGACTGTTTCCTCTTCTTTCAGGCAGACCGTGCATGCTGCGTCCTGTTTCTTACCCAGTAGAGACATGTGTTTGTTCAACTTACAGTGGCCTGTCAATATTCTAGTCATTGCACAGGTTTTAAGGCCTAGCAGCTATTTAGCGATTTTGTTGTCGAACCCTTTAATTAAAGCTTTCGAGTGTGCTTGTCCTTTGACGAGCTTCCACCATGCGTTTGCTCTCGTTTTTCCAAGTTTCCAAGCAGAGAATATGCCTCCCGTTTGGTGATTCCACAGAATGATTCTGGGCCGATCAGGGGTGTGTCCGCACCCTTTCTGGCAAGTTCATCCGCTATTTCGTTTCCGTCAATGTCGGAGTGCCCTGGTACCCATCTAAGTGTAACTTTGTTCGAGTTAGCCAGTGCATAATAACCTAAAATAACCTTAATTTTTGCAATTCTGGACTAGTTTTGAGTTTCACTTCTGTCCCAATACATGTCATCTTTAAATTTAAGTCATTCGCAATAAAGGTGACAGCAGGATGACAACTATTGCTCATTAGCATGTCAAGCACTATGACGTTTACTTTAATATGAAATGGCTATGTACTATTTAAGTGCTCAGACAAGTTGATATATTTCTGTAAAAATTTCGGACGTTGAAAGCACCAAATAAATGGGAAAAACATTTCACACTAGAAGGCACAACTCCTAAAAGCCAACAATGTACCAAATAAAAGCGCTCCCAATATTTGATTATTTCCCGAAATGTCAGTAATCCTATTGAATTAAACATGCTTCAGACAATACATTCAATATATAAAGGTATTTTTTAAATGTCGAATGAATGAACCAATTTGAGGCTCTTTCATTTTAATCTTTACTACATTTTAGTAAGTGTTTATTTCAATGAAGAATTTACCCATTAGGCGAGTTTGCTATTAATAAATTAGGTAAATCAATCAATTATTACACAAAGTACGATATTGATACCAAAACCGTGAAATATGAAAAACGGATGTAACATATTTTCTTTATACGTACAGTCACCGGCAATAGTATCTTCCTACACGAAGGCCGCAAAAATATGTGACACTCTCTATATTATTTGTAGGGCCATAAGAGCGTGTCACATATTTTTGCGGCCTTCGTGTAGGACGATACTATTGCCGGTTACTGTACTTTCAATTTTCGCGATAATAACTAGTACGATCTATAAACATCTAAATATTCTGATATACTTACTCATGGCCATAGAATATTAAAATTTTACGCTTCTATAGAACAATATTAATTTTCACATTTACGGGATAAAAGAAAACTCGGCAACTTCAATGAATGAGAAATTGGTCTTTATTTAGCTATAAACAAAAGGAACAGCGTGTCTTATGGAAAAACTGTCCATATTACAAAGAATATCTAATTGAAGTATTTCTACACTAATCTTAAGTAATGAGTGCATTTGGAAAGCATCGCCAAAAAACATTTTATTTTAAATATTATAAGCATAAACTATTAAAAATTACATTAAAAATAAGAGTAGAGTTTTTTTTATGTTTATGCGAATAACATTTTCAACTTACATTTCAAAAACAAAATTCCTGGACTATGTAGCAAGTAGGTAGCGTTATTTAAAAAAAATATGTTTTTATGAAAAAATCAAAATGAAAAATAATTTATTGGTTACACAACAGAAGTCTTCTTTTAAGTTAGATATTAACTAAAATTTTAGAAAAATAACACGACCTACTTGCACATAGTCCAGGAATTTTCCAAGAGGAACTGTATGTCTTTAAGAGTTTAATGTGTTTTTCTATTACTTGAGATTAAAATATTTTTTTAAATCATTAACAATATTGTTACTCTTTTCATCTAGTAATTAGTAATTTCAGACCGGCGATATTGGAAATTATGAAAAATAACAAGAAATATTTTCATTAAACTATCTTTGTTAAAATATTTAATTAAATTTAAATAAAATAAACTTTTTTACCTTATCTCTAATTATTTCCTACAATATTTTACGATAATTTAGAATATTTCAGCTTTTGAAGTCAATAAGTGATAAATTATTATAAAGCGTCCGTTAGAATATTATTTAATTACAATATACAATTTAATTAATCTGCTTTCTTTGGTTAAAAATAGTTTTCAGACTAAATTAAAAAAAATAATACCATCAATAATATTTCAAATTGATATAAACAATACCTATTAGATCGATTTACAGCGTTTTCAACATTATATTAATAATGAGCTTCTTAAGCCTTTTTTTCCCAATTTGATCGGAACTAAGAAAAATTGGAATGAGGCCAAATATTGTTACATTAAAAAAATAAAAGATGCATACGTAGACATCTAAATTACATCATGTAACTGTTTTCACAATTTTTAACCAAAGTGTCGAGCAACAATTCGTTGCCAATTTATTTTATAATGAAACTTATACTGTTTTAAGGAAGTGTAAAGTTTTTTACTTATCTCGCTCGTCTTTGTAACAATAAAAATCAAATATTAGAGCAAAATCTCCCCAAAAAACCTTTTTTAATGTAAGTTGTTCTAAAAAATGACTAAACTCTTAATTTTACCATTTTGAGGGGTTTTCTCTTGAAACAAATGTATATTTTTTTGTGAATGTATATTGTATACTTCATTACCAGGAGTGCGATTTTTGAATCTCACCAAGTGACTAATTCTCACCGATGTTAGTGATTTCCGAAAGTAAATCACTCACATCGGTGAGAATTAGTCACTTGGTGAGATTCAAAAATGGCACTCCACTTCTTTTTACTTAAGATAAAATTAAGACTGATACCTATTTAAAAAAACTAAGGATTAAGGCATCTGCAATAAAATGGGATTGGCGTTACTTAAACTAAACTTTTACGTTTTTGACGAACGTCTAAACACGAGCCGTTTAATTTTGTTTTCCAAAAAATATCCAACAACTTGAAGAGTGTTTATTATATTACCAGCCATTAATGTATTAGTTAGTAAACAACGTATAATAGACCATTAAAATAAATGGGCAACTAATCATGCAGCAGCTGTGAGACCCTAACAATTATTGCTGTTTCTATACTAGTTTCTGATTCATGGAAGATAGAATACGAACCGGGGTGAGTAGAGAATATTCCAAAACTTAAATATTTATAATTTTATTATAAAAAATTGTTATAAATCATGAATATTTAAATTGAATAAATAATAACCTAAGACGTAAGATTGTTTTCGAGTTTAATATCTCCGTGTAACTTTTATATCGGCCTCAGCCTAACGTTACACGTTTAAAGCAAAATTGAACCATAAATTAAATAATATTAATGATAAGGTTACAATTTGAGCCCTGGTCGTATGGCACTGGTAGGATATGAAACGACGGATCTAATGCGAATTTTTTTTCTTGCAAATGACCAGTGTAACCTGTATCGAAACATCGGAATTCAAGTCAAATAAATTTAATTTGCGTTAGATCCGTCAAAAGTTCGTTTAGTACTCGTATACACATAAAAACGCGAAACTTTAAAATGTTACACTGTTAGGTCAGTTTGTTATACAAAATTTGATAATTAGTTTACTTATATACTTATGTAATCATGTCGTTATATTTCCCTTCGATATGAAAAGAAAGGAGTTTAGTTTCAATACATTGAGACTGTATTGAAATTCATAAAAAAATGTTACATACTTGTTAATAATAACATTATCAGTAACACCTATCCGACAATTTTTATAACCTTTAAATATGCCATTACTTCAATGCTTTTTAGTTAATTTTTGCTTGCACACCTCTGTATAAGTGTAAATGAAATTGCTATTCACACCAGAAGATTAAAACTACTAGTAAATACCTTATACCAGTATATGTTTTCTTTGTTGAAGGTCGTGTCAGATATTTTTGCAATACAATATGGTAGGTGACTCTATTGTGGTGATAAAATTATCACCTAAAAGGTAGGTTTTGTTATAAAACTTTATTTGAAGGCATTATTTTGATTTTACTTTAATATTATTTATAATATACTTAAAATTAGTTATAACTACTGTATACGTTTCGTTATCGTTATGACATCTAAAATATGTATTTAATATGACTTGAGTCGATGCCATGTAAATTACCTATACATGTTTTGGTAATCTCCATCCGTAAGTATAGTTGTAATTTTTTAAGATGTCGGAATCTTACTAAAGAGAATCCTACAATTTGGACATCTTTAAAAAATCGTACTGTACCTACCATTATTTATTTTTACACATATAATTCAATCGTGTCGTGTCGTTCAAATTTCAAGAGACTCGAATGATATTTCTTACTTCATATTACCTATATGATAAAACATGTTCATAATTTTTAATAATTTTGTGATACCTAGTGACTATTTGAAAGCGTTTGTGAATATTATTTACAAATAACAATATTAGTTAGAATAGTTCGATAACGCAATAAAGATTTGTTAGATTATTACAACTAGATACATTTTAGTGAAACGTTTAAGTTAAAATTCCAGTTTCAAATGCATTGCCATGCCGTATTGGAACTAGCTGGATTGTTGTGGAAAAAGATGATGTCACTCTCAATGTCCTTAATAAAATCAGCGTAAGTTTGTAATTATGCTAGGTAATATTTGCAACTGGAATATAAACTATATAAAATCATATTTTGTAACGAATATGCAATATACGCCTTTGATTAAACTTCTAGGGTCATGGTTGATTTTTGAGTTAGCAACTTAATAATGGTAATTTTATATAGCATGAATAATTTGAATTTCGTAAACCTGAGCTATATTACAAAAACACAAATTTAAAATAATTCAGTAAATTGTGAATTAGGTAAATTAATCCTATAATTTATTCAGAAAGCTGTACAAGCGAAGACGTGGCGTTTAGATAAAGTCATATTTTAATCAATAATCTACTTACAAATAATTATTTACGGAGACATACGATTAGAATATATTTTGCTCCTTGGTTGTACTTTTATCTCCGTGGAAACTTCATTAATTGTTAAAATACTATAATTATACTTAACCAATTTCTAATTCTTGTGTCGACAAAAATGTCTCCTTTGATCTCGTTCTGATTTTTTCTTGATCTAATTGCTGTTTTAAGGAAATTAAATTGTTTTTTTTTTCAAACGACTTTCTTCTTCTAATCAATATTTCTTTTTAAATTAATGCACGAGATTTGAATATTCCGTTTAAGCTTGCTTTTTCATTATAGAACGTAAAGAAGAAATTTTTAATTCTTCGATTTAATCCATAAAATCATCTTTCCTTTACACAGTTTTAATTGTTTTTCTCAAATTATTAACAGAATAAAAAAAATTAAAATTTAAAAACTTCAAATACACGTAATTTTCCACCTAAATACATTTTGTTTTTCTTGATCTAATTGCTGTTTTAAGGAAATTAAATTGTTTTTTTTTCAAACGACTTTCTTCTTCTAATCAATATTTCTTTTTAAATTAATGCACGAGATTTGAATATTCCGTTTAAGCTTGCTTTTTCATTATAGAACGTAAAGAAGAAATTTTTAATTCTTCGATTTAATCCATAAAATCATCTTTCCTTTACACAGTTTTAATTGTTTTTCTCAAATTATTAACAGAATAAAAAAAATTAAAATTTAAAAACTTCAAATACACGTAATTTTCCACCTAAATACATTTTGTTAAAGATTAACAGATATTAAATTTACCATTGAAAACCACAATAAAAAATGTCTGAATTGCTATAACACTTTCTTATGATGATTAGACATAGCAAATGTTTAAAATTACCTACAACTGTTAATTTTTCTCGATTTTTATAATACGAACCTAATTAACCATACGTCCTTAAAAGCATGTTTGAATCAGATTTAAAATATGTGACATATATAAATATATATATTGCGTCTTGTGATTCATTGTGAGAGCGTTAACATGAAATAAAATTGTTACGAATAGCTCACCAACCCGAATGACCTTTTTAAAGCCAATATATTTCAGTACCAGATCGATTTACATAATTATTTAAAATAAATGTAACAAACATGGTGTCAATAATGGGGCGTTCTCCACAAGAATACGTCCAGATCTGGCGAATGTGATACGAACGGACATGTTTGTAAAATATTCGCTGGCT
This sequence comes from Pammene aurita, assembly GCA_947086415.1. Classification (NCBI taxonomy): domain Eukaryota; kingdom Metazoa; phylum Arthropoda; class Insecta; order Lepidoptera; family Tortricidae; genus Pammene; species Pammene aurita. Next base: position 2,465,122 of record OX352309.1, on the reverse strand, counting down.
TGCAGTGCGTTCCCATAGAAACTGCTTTCTAGAGGAGAATTTGCTGAAGACACACTTGTGTGACCATAATTGAGTGAATCGCCTATTTTTTGTCACTCGTTGCCATGGCTACGATTCTCTTGAGTCACCCTTTAAAACACCATTTTATGACATTAAATTTAACAAAAAAATTATATTGATGGTAATTCCGAGCCTTTTTTGTTGTTTTCCATCAAGCATGTTCTAAAAAACTACGCTGCTTTTGCCTTGTGGCTGATGGGACAGAATAACAATAAATAGTAACACACACAAAAATTAATTCCTAATTGTTTACGGCTCAAAACTGTACCTACGAAAGAAAATGCAGAACTGTTTACGTAAAATATTCCAATCTCTGAGGAAGCAAAGCTTCAGAAGTAAAGCTTAGCTGTTCGGTCAGCGCGCGGCGTATAGAACGGCCACTCCGGCGCATACGGCCATCAGTAGAGAAGGGTGCGCGGGCGCAGAGTTGCATTCGTCGGTATCACAGCAAAACGTACGGGCTCCCCACCATTCTGAAACAAGAGGTGGACTGCATTATGGGAGGGTAGATGTGACGTTAGCGGTGTATACATTAACTATATTGAGCTCCTGCTAATTTATTACGATAATAATGTAAAAAAACTGTTAAACGCTCTAATGTTTGCGACAAAAGTGAGACAAATCGAATTGTGATGTGAATAAGATACAGTTTATTAAAACGTAACTGTGATTTAAGGATAATTAGTTGCGATAATCAAGTGGTGAAACTGCCTACCGCGCCCAACTGTTTTTTCTGACAAGTGCGCGGTCAAGGACGGCTGACGGCTCGACGTGAAAATTGCATTTGGAATCTTTTATTTCAAACTGTGGATACAAAATGGCATGTATAGCGTGTCAAAATGCGATCACTGAAGACACGAAATTGCTGTGCGCTCTGTGTAAAGACCAGTACCACTACTATTGCCTGGATATTCATATAGAATATTATAAAACCAAACTGCAGGGAAGAAACAATAAATGGCACTGTCATTCGTGTAGCAATATTACGCTCGGGCGAGGGCGTAAGGGCGATAATACTCCTGTACGTAGGCACTATGAACAATCGCCTCCTGCGCAGCCCGCCGCCGATATATCTATGTGCGATGCATCTCTGCAGCAAGACGGAAGCTCAGTCGATGACCTTCTACTGCATAATCACACGTCTAATATTACCACGGAGTACTCCATGACGAATATTATGGAGTCATTTTCCATCATGCTAGACTCAAAACTCGCTACTGTTAAGCAGGATATAGGTATGATTGACACAAAACTGAGCTCCACAAAGCAAGACATTTGTATTGAAATGAAAAAAGAATTTGAGCTTGCCATTGATAAGATTAAAAAAGAATTTACTGAAACCACGGATTTTTTGGATGAAAAATTGAAAAGCTTCCAGTTAGAGATCCGTACAATCGATAAAAAAGTGATAGATCTTGAACTCGAAAACCAGCGCTTGAGCACCGAGCTACATATCATAAAAAATAATCAGAAAAGTCAGCCTGACACGTCAGAAATACAGTGTCGACTCGATCAATTGTTAGTTGACATAAATGAAAGGGACCAGTCGTTACTTCTCAACGATATAGAAATTTCGGGAGTGCCTGAATATACGGGAGAATCAACCACGCACGTAGTCCAGGCCGTAGCTCAAAAATTGGGCATTAAATTAGAGCCCCAGGACATAGTCGGTGTCGAACGTGTGGGGCCCGTGCGAGCTCCCGGCGCCGGCGCCGGCGCCGCGGCCGCGCCGCACGCCCGGCCGCGCTCCCGGCCGCTGGCCGTGCGGCTGGCTCGGCGCGCACTTCGAGACGAGATGCTCCGGAACGCCAAAGTACGCCGCGGAATTGACTCACGAGATTTAGGACTGCCTGAACGCACTCCGCAACCAATCTACATCAATGAGCGGCTAACAAAAAGTAACCGCAGATTGTTCTGGATGTCACGACAAGCGGGCAAAGCCTCCGACTGGAAATTCGTATGGCCGAGAGAGGGGCGTATCTACGCAAAACGTTCTGACAACATTGACACCAAAGCTGTTAATATCAAATCCGAGCAAGACATCCAACGTGTTTTCGGTGTGGTCCCTACTGTCTCCGATAGGAAATAGCTCCGTTTTCGTTCGACAAAGTGTAATGTGTAATCTTGTTCATAAAAACTGGAATGTAATTGCTGTACCCGTATGTATTTATCTTGAAAAACAATGTCCAATATATCATTTTAATATTTTAATACTATATCGACCCTATAAATATAACGATGCGTATTACTATTCATTAAATAAAATAACAATTGCTTTATACAGGGTGTTTGGTAACCGGATGCAAAGCCGAAAGTAGGAGATAGCCTAGGTCATGTAGAACATTTTTAGCCATACTTGTCTTAGACAAATGTTATTAGTTTTTTTTTAATTTAAATTTAAAAATTTGTCGGAGAAAACTGCAAAACTTCAGACTAAATCGATAATTAGTACTTTTTTTACTGCAGGTAGATTTTTTTTTGTTTTATTTCGTATTGTGCAATGTCTATCAAACACTAGAAAAGTGATTTCAAACATCTGTGTCTAAAGAAAACAAGTTGACAGCGATTTAAAATTTTAGTTACATGAAAATGTAAACGATTTAAGTGATTTCAAAGTACGAAAAAAAAAAACTAAAATAGCCACGAATTTTCAAACCATTTTAAAAACATGCTTGGCTTTTACCCTCTTATTTAAGCTATCAAACACGACTGTAGCTACTGTATCCTTGAAAATAAGCCACCTAAACCAACTGGGTAGCTAAAATGTTTCACTCTACTTGTGATACTTGTGGTAGTTGTGGTGACGAATCTCATTATGATTTTACAATAAAACATTGGTTCTGAATACTAAGTTGGCGTTGACTTGACATTTGACTTGTTTTAAAAGGGTTAAGTGTACTGGACAAAACTACCACATGCAATTTTAACAAACAAAGGCTTGCGGCGGTGAGAGACAAAAGGGACTGATAGCGGCAGGCGGCGGGCGATAAGACAATCATGTCTCAAGCCATTTTATCTTTGAAAATAGGCTACCTGTACTAATAAGAGGGAATGTTTAGGGTAAATTAAAACAAAAGCATAAAAGATAAGTTATTTATTTTTACGATCAACACATTAAAATTACACATCATCGCTCGTTTTCAAAATGTGACCCGCCGTTTCGAATACAAGCACGAGCCCGTCTTCTTACTTCTGTGGTGGTTGTTCCGAATATCATTTCTTCCCTCATCCTTTCGAACGCCGCTTCTATCCTCTCCCTCAGCTCTTCTACGGTATTAATGACCTCTTGTGTGTAGACTAGCTCCTTAGCTCGGCCCCAAACGAAAAAATCCAATGGTGTCAAATCAGGTGACCGAGCGGGCCAAGGGATTCGTCCGCCTCTGCCGATCCAACCGTCCGGGAAACAGTTATCCAGATGCTCCCTTACAGCCAGAGAGTAATGGGCGGGACAACCGTCGTGTTGAAATGTCACTGCACCGGGCAGCTGGTCTTCGTCAATAAGCCTGGGCAAATCGTTTTGTAAAAATTCCAAATAATTTGCCCCATTTAAATTATTTGGCAAAAAATGTGGCCCAATAAGGACTCTGCCGATGATTCCAGCCCACACATTGACGGAAAACCTTCTTTGGAAGGACACTTGCTTTTTCCAATGTGGATTGTTGTTTTTGTCAGCCCATTGGTGTAGGTTATGGAAATTTGTGATCCCCTCCCGGGAAAATTTCGATTCATCGGTCCAAAGAATGCTTCGCAAAAAACGTCGGTCTTCGATATCCGCATTGAGTAAAAATCGGCAGAAGTCCACTCGGCGTGCAGGATCTCCTTCGTCCAAACCTTGAACTCCGATGCCGCGAAAAGGATATTTTCCCTCACGATTCATTGTGGCCCATACTTTCCATGTGGACAAGTTCAGATTACGAGCTACCACTCTGATGCTCGTATTCGGATCCTCTGCAAATGCCTGTAGAACGTCTTCCTCCACTTCAGGGCGATTACGTCCTGGATTCCCTCCATGTTGCACAGCAATACCATTCTCACGTAGCCTTCGGAATTAATTGTAAAACACTCTCACATTAGGCAATCTCCGGTTTGGAAAACGCTCTTGGTACATCCGTCGGGCCATCGCTCCATTACTGTCAGCTTTGCAGTACATGTAGATAATGTCGGCGTATTCTTCGTTCGTAAACTCCATGTTTACAATGAAGAAGTCGTAATTACACGTGAAGGAGCGCCTACGGCAGCTACAACTTGACACGGTAAATTGAGATGAGAGCGGGAAATTAAACCACAATGAACGTCTAATCGCAACTGAAGTTGTAACTAGACTAAAATACTAGTTTTTGCACAAATACTCATGTAGCTAATCAGTTTATCTTTGTCAATAAAGCACAAAACCGATCATCTTTGTTTAACGCCGCTCACCGCCTGCCGCTATCAGTCTCTTTTGTCTCTCACCGCCGCAAGCCTTTGTTTGTTAAAATTGCATGTGCTAGTTTTGTCCAGTACACTTAACCCTTTTAAAACAAGTCAAATGTCAAGTCAACGCCAACTTAGTATTCAGAACCAATGTTTTATTGTAAAATCATAATGAGATTCGTCACCACAACTACCACAAGTATCACAAGTAGAGTGAAACATTTTAGCTACCCAGTTGGTTTAGGTGGCTTATTTTCAAGGATACAGTAGCTACAGTCGTGTTTGATAGCTTAAATAAAAGGGTAAAAGCCAAGCATGTTTTTAAAATGGTTTGAAAATTCGTGGCTATTTTAGTTTTTTTTTTATCGTACTTTGAAATCACTTAAATCGTTTACATTTTCATGTAACTAAAATTTTAAATCGCTGTCAACTTGTTTTCTTTAGACACAGATGTTTGAAATCACTTTTCTAGTGTTTGATAGACATTGCACAATACGAAATAAAACAAAAAAAAATCTACCTGCAGTAAAAAAAGTACTAATTATCGATTTAGTCTGAAGTTTTGCAGTTTTCTCCGACAAATCTTAAAATATAATTAAAAAAAAACTAATAACATTTGTCTAAGACAAGTATGGCTAAAAATGTTCTACATGACCTAGACTATCTCCTACTTTCGGCTTTGCATCCGGTTACCAAACACCCTGTATTTGCTAGTAATACTTACTTCTTTCAAACCTCTTTTTAAAACGCTCAATGTAACTCTAAATGCATATTTTATTATTATAATCATGTTTTCGGTAGCGAGTGATAATGAAGCAAGTTACTTAATTATGCCTATGCCTAATTTTATTAATGAAGTCAAATGTTATTATTACTATCATGGTATGCAATATCTTAAAAATACAAATATAAGTTTATTTGTTAACTTGCGGCACGTAACTATCCTAAAAAAAAAAATATTAAATTTAAAGTACGTACAAATTTCGCACTCTTACATTATACAGTTCGTAATTAATAAGTTTTTGAAAGTAGGTCTTTTGAATCCTTGCTCGCTTGGAACGCGCCATGACGAATTTATGGTAGCTTTCGAGCGACACGATCTGGACATCCTGGCAATAAATGAAACCTGGTTGAGAGAGGGAGAAGAGGGCCGGGCGCCGATGCCGGTGGGGTACCGCTTACGTCACGTACCGCGACCCGCGGGTGATAGGACGCGAGGCGGCGGCGTCGGGTTCTACCTCCGTTCTGGCATTTACGCGCGCCAACTACATCCACCAGAGTCACCGCTAGTGGAGCAAATGTGGATCAGTATTAAACTAAATGGTCTCAAACTTGCAATCGGCACTGCTTACCGCCCCCCGTGGTTAAATATTGACACTTTTATAGACGCATTGACCGAGTCTGTTTGTGCTTTCTCCACATTTGATCATATTGTTCTTATGGGTGATTTTAATATCGATATGAGCTCTATTGACGAAACTAACACTAAGAAAATGGAAACTTTTTTACACTCTATGAGCCTCAATCAGTATGTTACCAACCCAACTCACTTCACAGATCACTCCGAGACACTTTTGGACCTTATATGCAGCAATTGTAGCGTTTCTAACTTAAAGGTCGATCACATCCCAGATCTTAGCAGTCATGCATTTATCTCCTGTAACTTATGCGTTCGAAAACCCAAAACGTTGCCCAAGTTGATAGTATACAGACCTCTAAAAGATATTGCTTTAAATGAATTTAATGCTTTTATTGAATCTATCAATTGGGATGGACAATTAAACGATAATATTAACGACTCCGTCCAAGCTTTTAATGCATACATACTGTACATCTACGACTCATATGCTCCAATTAAAAAATCCCTGATAAAGAAACAAGGATATCCATGGATAACATCTACGGTCAGGCAAATGATGAAACTGAGAGATGAAGCCCACTCTAAATTTCGCAGGTCTAAACTAGATTCCCATAAACTGTATTACAAGCAGCTTAAAGGTGTTGTTAATGAAGCTTTGTGGTCCGAAAAGAAGGCATACTTCCAACATACATTTGATAATAGTTCGAAAAATCCACGACAACTTTGGAATCATATTAAACGTGATATTGTTAACTTCAAATCAAAACAGTATAACCTTCCTCCCAATTTAAATGACCCAAATTTCATAAATGCTCATTTCCTTACCGTCCCAGGAAATGATAGTGTCACGATCTCTGAACTTACCTTTTATGAATTTAACCGCTTTACCTCGTCTGTATTTCGCTTAAAACCGGTGAATGAAGCTGCTGTGTCCAAAATGATCATGAATATTAAGTCAAATGCCCAAGGTGCTGATGGCATATCTCGCGACATGATCGTACTGACACTTCCACATACCCTGAAAATTATTACAGCCCTAGTCAATAAATCTATTCAAACTGGAGTGTTTCCGGATATGTGGAAGGAAGCTCGAATTAAACCAATCCCTAAAAACAATAATCCGATTGATTACAAGGATCTTAGACCGATCAGCATTTTACCATTTCTATCCAAAGTCGTTGAAAAAATCGTATGTCAACAAGTAACAGAGTATCTTAATGCTAATAGGATCTTGCCTGAAAAACAATCCGGGTTTAGAGCAGGTCGTAGCACAGCTACTGCACTACTAGATGTCGTCGACGACATTTTGTCAGAGGCAGATCTTGGAAACGGAACGTTAATGGCTTCACTGGACTTTTCACGTGCGTTTGATACTATTAATCACAATCTACTTATATCCAAACTTGCTTACTATGGATTTGACTCTGTTGCGTTGAAATGGTTTTCAAGTTATTTAAAAGATCGTTCCCAAATGATGGAACTGTGCAGTGAAACTGGTACCAATAGTTGTTCTGTGGCCTCACCTGTTCCTCGCGGAGTTCCGCAAGGTTCAATATTGGGGCCAATTTTATTCATTCTCTATAGCGCGGATATAGTAAACTGTTTAGAGAACTGTAGCTATCATATCTATGCCGACGACCTTCAAGTATATTTGCCTTGTAAACCTAGTGAAACCTTAATCGTTGTAGACGCCATTAATCAGGACCTGAACCGTATACATGATTGGTGCTTACGTAACAATCTAGTTTTAAATCCATCGAAGTCTAAATTTATGGTTTTAGGCACTAAGAAACAAAGGCAAAAAATAAACGAGTTTGTACCACAATTGAAAATACGAGATAAAATTATCGAACAAGTTACAGAAGCTAGAAATCTGGGAGTGATCATGGACGAAAACTTAAGATTCCATAATCATGTTTGTGATGTTGCTAAAAACTGCTTCTACAGGCTTAAGATTCTGTATCAAGTTCGTAATTACTTATCCATAGATCTCAGAATCACTCTATGCGAATCACTTATACTTTCAAAGCTCAATTATGCTGATACAGTTGTAGGTCCCTGCCTGTTATCTCACACAAAAAAAGTGATCCAACGAGTCCAAAATGCCTGTACTCGTTATTGTTTTATAATTCCACCAAGAACTCACGTAACTCCATACCTTAATAGAAGCGATATGATGAACATGGAATCTAGGCGCTCTCTACACTTCGCTTGCTTACTGTTCGGAATTCTGAAGTCTCAAGCACCTCGATACCTGCATGACAAGCTCCGGTTTTTACAACGCCAAAGAGTGTCTACTCTTCTCATGTGTCCTAAACACTATACTGCAGCATTTCGTGGCAGTTTTAAATATACCGCTACGAAATGCTGGAACAATCTACCTCCACCTCTTAAGCAACTTACTTCTTTGCAATCTTTTAAAGTAAAACTAAAAATGTATCTACTCTCTAAGCAAAAGAATCAGGATAATTGAATTTTCATTCTAGGTACTGCTCAACACTTGCGAATTATTCTATTATATATATTATTTATTCTAAGATCATGCTAGTCATATTATCATTTGACGTCAACTGCTTCGTTTCCGCTTCGTTGCTTACTGTTGTAATTATTAGCACTAATAAATTTATTAGTCTTGGTAACCCTAATGTAACTGGTAGCTGCGCGCAACTACGCTCCCGACAGGTGTACACGGAAGACCAGCGTCAGGTACTACTCCAGTAGGACATGGCATTATGCTGAGTGTTCACCTTTTTCAGTGTGGTTACAGTATACAAGTTATAAGTCTTCATTTTCTTTTCTTTTTTTATCCACTGTCTGTATTGTATAACTGTGTACTTACACTGAAATAAATGATATTCTATTCTATTCTATTCTATTCTATTATGGGGCTCCCTGGCGCGGATGACTTTGAATCTGAATCCGTTAGTTTCGTAATTATTTATGTAGCTTGTCATATATGTAGTATAGCAACGGCCTTAGTATCCCATATTTACTTCAATATGAATTGTCTTCGAGATATTTGGCATCAGAATTGAAAATTTTCAGGCCAAAAAACTGATTTTCTGACCTTTTGTATTATCTAATATCTAATCTCTGGTCAGTTTTTAAAGATGTCAAAAAGGAACCGAAATATGCAGTTAGTATTTGTATAGGTAAGATCCTCCACAGCATTCTAATAAAAATCATTAAAAATAAAATATTAACATAAATATTAGTCTTTACATTACATAATGAGAAGGACTAATGTTATAGAGAATATTTTAGACATAATTTTATCCTCAAATTTAATGTACTTATGTAAGTTTAAATTTTCATGAACGCACCTGCGACGGTTTTCTTTTTCGGAAGAATAATTTTCTTAAAGTTTCATTTCTTGAATGTCTTTTACCTTTTGTTACTCTTAAACGTATTCGAGAAACTGATAGAAATTGATTTTAGCCCGACAATTAGGGTGATTAAAAAACCACAATTTCCTTGCATTTCTATATTAGTCTTTAAATTCGCTACAAATAACTTCGTAGTCTTAAAGTTATACCGCAGGGACCACACATTTTTAAAGAAGGGCTTATAAAGTATCGTCAGACAAAAAATCTTATATCGCTGATAAATATGGAATTCTTCAAAAACGCAAAACCGTCTTTATTTAACAACTATTGTCTCTACTTAAATATGCACCTACCGGTAGGACGGTAGTAAAAAACCTCAATTTTATTCAGCAGAACGTTTTAAATAATTCAATCGTTGTCACCTTAAAATATAAAATAAATATTAATGAAATATTTCGCGTTGTGTAAGAATTTCAATTTAAATGAGTATCGATAACGATTCTACCTTAAAGCATCTTTTTCATTCCATTTGTATTTATGATTCGTTTTATGGATAAAATCGCTGATAATTTTAAAGTACGGCCCATTGATATAAAATAAGAAGCCACGGTGCCGTGAAGACCGCAGTGAAGACAAAATTGTGATTCCACAATAAGCCGATTTCCTTGTGTTTACCCGCGACTCGCACACATATACAACTCGTGGACGAGCGGTGATTGGTTCAAACGTCAAAAATGAGCGTGTGCACGAGACCGCGGCTTATTATGGAATCACAGTTCTATCTTCGTGGGACCACGTCTTCCTGTTTTATGTCTATGGTACGGCCGCGGACTATTTTTTGTCATAATATTAAAATATAGGCTCTGTCCCCTGTGTGTCTTTCTTTCTATAAATGAGACAACTGTGGCAGTTTTTACTTTGGGATCATTTTTTCCCATTGAAAAATTTTGCTGGTCTGTCATTCTGACCACCACCAATGAATAGCTGCTAGATGCCCGGATCTAGCAATAAGTATAGTATAATAAACTAACTAGATTGGTTTCGTTGCTCTCAATATTGTATCATATCTGGCATAGCCATAGCTCTTCCACGAGGTAGTTTCATTTAGTGATAAACTATTATATTATAATTATCATCTTCCTATTTTATTTTTTTGTTTAAAGTGACTTCATGGCATCTTATTAAAAAAAAGGATTAATTACGAAACTTATTTCTGTATTTTATTATTTTACTGCTCTTTATAATTGAATACTCGGAAGAGTCGAAGCTTTTCAGTCCTATGCCTCTATTATCATAATTAATATAATAACAACCACCACTTGTAATTATTTAGCACGATATTACCAGTATAGAAAACCCATTAGCAATATGGTTTTCATCGACGGAAATTACTGGTTACAATCTGTTATTACAGGAGCGATATTCAGACTTTAAAATCTTGACATGTTATGTTATTAATATGATCTTCTTTTTAGAAATAAAGGAAAAGTAGAAAAATCAACTGCCACAGGCGAGACTCGGACTCCGATGGCCGGTAGAGGAGTGTAAGACTTCTTCTGTAGATGTCGCTAGGCGTCCCTCTAAGACGCATAAAGGATATAGTGGAGAAATTCGCAGCCATTAGGTATGTCTCAGGAGCTCAGCTGGTCAGAGCGATGGGCATGTATCCCAGAGTCACGAGTTCGAGTCTCGCCCGAGGCAGTGGATTTTTCAACTTTTCCTTTATTTCTAAATATTGTGGTATCGTTAGCAGACGTTCTGCTTGGTAATCGAAACTATTTCAAAACAAATTTATAATACCGACTGCTACACATGTTGATTGAAATATGTTCAAAGCATGCACATACTAAACCTTTCGCTATTTTAATATAACTACTCGTAAATTTAGGTTTTTACTAACAATGCTATGGATTTTTATGGTCCGAAATAAACAGTTATAATGTACCTTATACATGACTAAAGCTTTAAAAGTATTTTTTTTTAATAAAGGTAAAAAAAAAATATTTGCGTTAACGAAGTTGTCTTCATTGCGTGGGATACTCGAAATGATTTGCGAATAGAATGCCAGTGTGGCATATAAAAAATCCTTCAAAAGTTCTCAGTGAACTAGTATTTATTTGTACCTACTTTCTTGTTATATGATGTCATGCAAATAAGATTGATGATACTAATTTATAAAAACAAAACTTTAAATTGTTTAGAGTTGGTTCGTAAATAAAAGTGTTATGGTTTATATAGGAGCACATATTCTTCGCTTTCCGAACAGACTCTATCGGACATCAACACAGCAATGGTACTCAGGTCATTATACCCCAATAAACTTAAATACGCCGGTCACTTGGCGTCCATTGGTCGGTCTGTGAGTGACGTCACAATAGCGCGAGCTGATAGAAATGGAGTCCCAAATCCTGAGCGATTCCGCAAATGCTGGCTCGGGACATATGGTTGGTACGAATATCAGCTGTTCCCTTAAAGTTGACCATCATCCTTTAGCTTTTGTTCCGGCTTTTGCCACGGCTTTACAGCTCTGCTTGGCAAGCTAATTCCACGAATTGGCGTAGGCACTTGCGCAAATTGGCGTGAATTGGACTAAGCGACTGCCATCTGATCTGCCAACCCAGATGGGAAACTAGGTCTTATTGGGATAAGGTCCGGTTTCCTCGTGGTTTTTTCCTTCGCCGAAAAACAAAAAAGTTCCGTACAGCTAAGTTCCATAAAACTCAATAGTCGTAGCCGAGGTTTGAAACCAAGATCTCTGGATTGAAAGTCGGACGTCTTACCGCTAGGCTACCAGCACTTCCTGAAACCCTAATGTCGCTTCTGTTGCACCACCAACACAGCGAATCTCAGTTCCATACATTTTGTTCGGTGATTTAAAACTTTCAAAATAAAATTGACTTAAATTTAAAAAAAATGTGGCGCTACCTGATGCCAAAAACAAAAGAACAACCTGATTTTTGGAGGAACACGGTTTTTATAGACGTTCTGTCTAGGTATTATTAAGTTCCTTCGTCATAGGTATAATTTCAATTTGATACAGGTTTGAATTTGTCAGAATGATGTTTTGCTTATTCAGATCTTTTTATTTATATGGTTATGAAAAACATGTCAAATATATATCAATATCAGATTTGTATAACCTCAGTACGATACGTCAACCGTTTTAGTGAAAGTGTTTGTCAAAATCACAACTTTTTTACAATCAAATCCGTTACAAATCATGATCTTAAAGTAGCTATACAGCCCAAAGGATCAAACCGAAACTCTTGGTGCAGGATCATAGAAATCGAGAGATATTTAAAAACACAAATCAACATTACTAACTATTTATTTATAAATACATATAGACATATAGGAACATAACATAAACATAAATATACATACCTAAATAAATAAATAGTACCCATGTATATAAGTTATACGCAGATAATATTAAACACTATATACAGCCGTGTGTATCCGAGGCCGTCGCTCGGAGGCAAAACCAGCAGGACCCAATCTCCATGAACAGACAAACGATTTAAATCGCACTTTATTCAGCCACATTCTGCATTGATGTGGCGCTAACTCGATACCGCTGGCACTTGATTTAAATATGACTAAGAAAAAGGAATCGTTTTGTAAAAATTACGTTTGTTAGAAAAATGAGTAGGTAAAATATGAAACTGGCATTATATATTAGCGGTTCTTTCCTCTTTGGTGTTCCAGTTTTCCAACCATTTTTCTTAGAAAAAGGAATAATTTTGTAAAAATTACGTTTGTTAGAAAAAAGAGTAGGTAAAAGATGAAACTGGCATTATATATTAGCGGTTCTTTCCTCTTTGGTGTTCCAGTTTTCCAACCATTTTTCTAAGAAAAAGGAATCATTTTGTAAAAATTACGTTTGTTAGAAAAAAGAGTAGGTAAAAGATGAAACTGGCATTATATATTAGCGGTTCTTTCCTCTTTGGTGTTCCAGTTTTCCAACCATTTTTCTAAGAAAAAGGAATCATTTTGTAAAAATTACGTTTGTTAGAAAAAAGAGTAGGTAAAAGATGAAACTGGCATTATATATTAGCGGTTCTTTCCTCTTTGGTGTTCCAGTTTTCCAACCATTTTTAATAAAGGAAGTAGCCTTGTTTTTGATTTAAAAAAACCTACTGATGTAACTTTCTTTTAAAGTACTGGTTTACACTGCAGCAAGCAGTAATAGTAGCCAAGTGAGTGCGGTATTAAAAAAACCCGGCCAAGAGCGTGTCGGGCCACGCTCAGTGTAGGGTTCCGTAGTTTTCTGTCCGTCACAGTAAGTGTCCCCACTTAAGAGTTTTTGAAAGCACGTCATTTCATTGTGATTTTGTAAAATTACAGGTACAATAAACACCTGCTTATACGGTTGAAACAAACTTAGTTCAGAAATTATTTTGTAATTTTTTTTCAAAAACTATTCAATCTATCAAGTTAAAAATAATTGTCCTAGAAAGTTTTTATAAAGTTCTACTTTTGAGATTTTTTTCATATTTTTAAAACTGATAGTTCAAACGTTAGAGGGGGACACAGTTTTTTTTACTTCTGGAGCGATTATTTCCGAAAATATTGACATTATCAAAAAATGATTTTAGTAAACCCCTATTCATTTTTAAATACCTATCTAACAATATATCACACGTTAGGGTTGAAATGAAAAAAAAATCACTCCCCACTTTACGTATAGGGGAGGTACCCTAATAAAACATTTTTTTTTCAGTTTTTATTTTACCACTTTGTCGGCGTGATTGACATACATATTAGTACCAAATTTCAACTTTCTGGTGCAAACGGTCACTGAGATTATCCGCGGACGGACGGACGGACGGGCAGACATGGCGAAACTATAAGGGTTCCTATTTGACTACGGAACTTCAAGATAAAAACATAACTACTTAGATACATTGAAACAACTATGATTTCTAGAATGAAATATTAATTATATAAAAATAAATGTCCGTATTCGGATTCGAACCGAAGATCCCCAGCTTTGTAGGTATGGTCATTACGAATAGGCTACAAAGCAAATGCACACTTAAGAATCAGTATACTAAGAAGAAATACTTAAAACACAGCTGATACTCCATTAAACGGCAACAAAGAAAAATGATTACGACTGCACTAAATCACCAAATAGGTACTATTCTGAAGAACTAATTATTCATCGCTACGGGTCACAATAGACAGCTCGTATTTTCAACTGAAAGCAACACGAACACAGGCTTAGACTAATGGACCTCTTAGCTCCTTATATTTTATGCAGACGTTTGGACGGACGGATCGCGTTTGAAAACGATGCACTTCACATTTTCGGGTAATTTTCGGGGTTCTAATGAATGCCCCCGGTTAGAAATTTGGACACAATTTTTGAAGGAATTTGATCTGGTTGGAAAACAAGTATATGCAACTGTTAAGCGTCTTTAAATGCACTTTATAAAGCTTCTTGGATTAGAAATGTAATTTGGATTCGAGTTTAAAACAGTTAAATAGCTCGCCCAAATAACTAAACTTTTAATCTTGACAATTAAGTTATTGCGGCATGTTTTGCCTTGGAAAGCCCATAAATATAGTGAATGTTTAACGTTTTTAGCTTTTGTAACTTTGAGTTTTTATAAAGGATACACTGATTTAAGAGAAAAAAAAACATTAAAAAAAATCTTAAATTATTATAAGACGAATTTAAACACGTCTTGCTCGCTAAATAATTAGTTCGAATATTTAGAGTAAAATTGGGTATATGTAACATTAAAATTATCAAAAATGTTTATTGGAAATGGAGAACATGCGTGAAAAATATTTAATTGAATTTGTTCAATAAACACGTTCAACAACACCAAATTAATATAAAGAAGTCGAAATCCGTAATAATTTTTATTAGTTTTTTATAGATATTGCGGTTTAAAAACGTAAAAATGTGGGCATTTTTTTTATAGCTCAAATGTATTTTCGAAACCTCAGTTCGATTACTTATGTTCTAACAAGAAAAAATGTACGACAACTATAATTATACGTAAACGCATTTTTTCGTGCTTAAAATTACAAAAACCTTCTAAAAACTTGTTCCTTCCAAACAGTTTTCCGCAACTTTGAGGTAGGTGACGTCACAAACCTCACACTTTTTGTAAGGAACGTTTTGACGCGCCGCGCAGACGCCTAACGTATTTTCACATTTTTGACGTTTCAGTATGATAGCATAGATAACATTTGAATCTACAGGGAAATAGTATCGAATGACGTCTTCCAAAAAAATCATGCATGTTCCTAATTTTAACGCTCGTAATGCATAAAATATAACAGCCACATTTTCCTCCACAAATTAAACCATAATCCTTTTAACATAATGCATGCCCATCAGACATAGGATTACTATCAATCGCTTTGTTATTTCGAATTCCTCTGATATGTTGACAAAATTCAAATCCATTCATTAGGCTAATCTACACTTCACAAATATAATCACGACACATTGTCCAAAATTCAATCCACGGCAATAAATGCAAATACGGTGCATTTCAATTGGCATTTTGAAAGCAACTATTTTGACAGCCATTTTGAATTCAGTATTGTCTTTGCAGATTGCAAATGAGATGCTTCGCAATTAGAATATTTGATTTCATTTCAAAACCTGATCAGTATAGGTGTAATCTGACTTAATTTGTCAGTTGACAGTAACTTTTTTTTAATGTATTGCCATTTTTACTATAGGTAATGAAAAATGAAAAGTTCGCGATTTTAATATCGATAGGTGTATAACTAATAATTTAATAGTCTTAAGATAAGCTCTAGTGCTATGTTGCCGAAAAGTTACAAAATTACTGATTGATTAATTTAATTTGTCGATCAAACAGTTGTTTAAGTTCAAACGTTTATATAAACTACTTACTTTAATGAAACCCTCGCCTCGCCTCCGCTGCAAAATGCAGATTTTTGTATTTTTCCAGGCGTTCATTTTGAAAGTCAACTATTTTATAGATTGGCGTATACTCTATGGACGAATTGATGAAAACCAAATAACGTGGACCGACTTGTGTTTATGTTCTACGAGAGATTGAGCAAAGGTAGGAAAAGATTTTACGTTTAAACGAATATTTTTCCGGGGACCGGATTTAACCGGACTTTCTGGTAATTTTCTTTTGAAGTAGGTACTTTTCGGATAAGGAAAACAAATTCTGTTTAATCTTGCTTAATATCGTTGAAAATAGGTCGTTACATTTTCTTTCTTCGGTGATGGAAAACATGGTGAGGAAATCGAACCTAATCCCAATAAGGTCTAGTTTCTGCTCTGTGCCGGTAGGTTAGTTAGCACTTTCATTATTACAAACTAGTGCATATGCTAATTCATGGGGTTAGGTTGCCAAACTGACCCCAGAACCAATTTGAGCAATGGTATTAAAGTTATAATTTCTAGGTAAGTATATCTACTTATTGAAGTTCTAAGAGATTTAAGCCAGTAATCCCATTTAGAGCCAGAAATAGTTATTTGTGTAACAATAAAAGAAAGTTGGTACCTACTTCGAGTATTAATTTTGAGTCCTAAGCCTACAAAAAATTGTATAATTATAATTTAGCGTATCGAGGGACTCAAAAGCACGAAATGTAAATAACTTCGGTACTCTCGTGTTGTATACACAATTTTTCACCTCGGCAGTAAGAATATAATTAAAGGTAAAAATACAACCAGAACGATATCTAATCCTCATTGTCACTTGTTTCACTCTGTTTTCTTATAATATTCTGATAATTAGGTTAAGTGAACTCAATAATAAATAAGCTAAGAAATTCTCGATAAAAACATCTTGAGAGACTTTCGCTACGGGGTTGTGGTTGTATCAAGGGACAGATTCTGAAGGCGGTAATCCTGGACACAGCGCGCATAGTGTGGCAGTTCCTCACTCTGCGGCCCTAACCACTGGCAGCCTGGGCCTTGGTCCGTTGCCGGCGGAACCCCAGGTTAGGTTTCAATTTTTTTATTGTTTTTGTGTTTTAGGTGTAATTATAAAATTTTACTTTTATAAAAATGCCATAAATTACCAAGCCTATGCAAACAAAAAGGGTAATAAGCGAATAAAACAAAAAACCGGCCAAGTGTAACCGGCTAAGTAGCTTCAATGGAATAAGAATCAAACTAATGCCAAAAGGTCTTATCTGATGCCTATGGAAGTTTTTTTTGGAAATAACTCAAAAATGGCTAAACCGATAATATTCAAAACAATATTCGTAGAAAGTATATGATAACGCGCATCTTTTCAAATGTTTTCATATTTTTTGGACTTACGGTTCAACAGTTACAGGGGGGGGGGGGGGCGCTATTTTTCCAACTTTCGAGGCGATTATTTCTGGAACTATTCACTTAATTACAAAATGTTCAAAAAAACCTCAATATTATTTTTAAAGACCTATCGATTAATGTGCAACATGTTGATATTTGGTATTTTTAATTTTTTTTTATTTAGATACATGTATGGAGCGTCCCCCCTGAAAATATTTTTTTCTGCAATTTTACTACATAACTAAATAGCGGCATACAAACTACAGCTTATGTCTAAATTTTATTAAGATACGTTTTATAGTTTCCGAGTAAAATGGCTGTGACATACGGACGGACAGACGGACATGACCAAAACTATAAGGGTTCCGTTTTTGCCATTCTGGCTACGGAACCCTAAAAAATGCCAAAAGCCTCTGTTGCCCCACCCCTCTCACAATTTATCCCTCATATCACGACTTTAGGGAGTTACTCTCGGGATTACAATATGTTACATCCTTTTACAGGTTTGTCGAAATCAAGGATGATTAAGACATGGATGGAGAATGCCTATACAAAATCGCGTTCCTCGAACCTTCAGGCTATACGTCTGTTTCGGTACTGAGTGCTACAGCGCCATCTGTTGAGTCTGGAGTCGAGTTATTCTGTCAGCGTTAATCGCCGAACAAAATATTAGAAACTAGAATTTATTTATTTAATCTTAATTGCACAAAATAAGATGGTACAAATGGCGGACTTAATGCCATAAGGCATTCTCTACCAGTCAACCAATGGGCTTAACAGAAAGGTTAAGTAGGAATTTAGTGTTTGTGGTGACAGATAGATGACGCTAGTGCTTTAGGCTGAAATAAGGGAACGCGATTTTGTATAGGCATTGTCAATCCACGTCTTAATCATCCTTGGTCGAAATGGACATGTGGTCTTGTGTTAAGGAGGAACCAACATATACTTATGAAAACCTAAACATACATACAAACTTTAGCATTCATACAAATATACACTCAAGGACAATGAAACATGGTCTATTTTTATCAAAGAGAATGTATAAATATAATTTATTTGTGCTCCAAATTTGATAGCTTAACTTTTACTAGATGGCGCTGTACGGCCCCATACGTTATGCGGCAACTCTCAAGTGCCATTTATTTATTTAAACTTTATTGCACACAACAGAAAAATGTACAAATGGCGGACTTAATACCTAAAGGCATTCTCTACCAGTCAACCATTGCCATTTAAACCAGGGCCGCGATTCGACATGCCAAACTGTGAGACGTGGATGTCACACTTGTATCGCTGGTGGATAGAGTGATATCCATCCTGTCCACCCGTGTCCACACCTAACTGTCAAGCTGTCAGTAGGTCTCGCTAAGAATCAGAATCAGAATCAATCGTTTTATTCGTGATAAACCATAGTTGCATACAAAAGTATAAAAAAATATAATAACAAAAGAAATATAGAACATAATATACATAGTTTACCACGAAATGGACCCGCCTCAGCATTATGCTGACCCGAAAGCCAGCGTTGATCTTCCGGCGGGACCATTTGTGGGCCACGATCGCAGCTGTATGACACGGCCTTACTATAAAGTTGAACGCAGCCACTTTGCTGAGCGCAGATGACGACTAGCGCCATCTAGTCTACGAATATGATGACGTGTGACATTGACGTAAGAGGCCAATGCCGTACAACCAGATATGAGATAAAGATACATTATTGGAAAAAAATACTTTTACAACGTTAATATAAAAGCAAAATATGTGGAACAAACGTGATTACATTAAAAATATTTACAATAAATCATTCAACATAAATAAAGAACACTACCTAGGTGGTTTAAGCTTACACAGTTACATAAAATTATGCCAAAGTGAGAGTTTGTACAGCTGACTATGGAATAAGCTTGGCTTTACATTGTTACCAGTTTATACAGTACACTGGGGAAAACAAAGCAAATAAATTATTTACATAAAAGACTTACTACACGCGTAACAGTGATACAAGATAAGCAGAAAAGAATGATATAGGTTACATGATAAAAACAATTTTATACATCACAGTGATGAAAGGAAATAAAAACAGGTAAATATTATTATTATTATTTACTTACCTATTCACAAAACTATGTCAAAAGCAACTCGTGTCATGCCTTAATGCTGCCTGTTGCCGCTGGTGTGTAAGTGTCAATATTTTAAGTTTGGCTTTAAAACTTATTACTTATTACTTTTTTTTCGGGTAGGTGGAGAAAAACAAGTCACATCTTGTGCACTAAATTTATTGTTAAAAAAAATATTTATAATCACTTTTTGGACAATTAAACCTAATAATATTGATGCTTAAATAACCTTTATAACCTACCAGCATTTCCATTACATTTTCTCCACAAGTTAACTTCGATTTTTATCATTCACTTCACTCTCACAAAATGTCAGAAACAAGTGCAGTAAAAAGTTCAATTGAGGAATTGTCCGAGACATTCAAGAAGACGATGGCGCAGTTCCAGAAAGATCTCGACAACGCGGGCACCACTAATCCAACAGTCGCTGCTGTGGCTTCAAAGTTTGACTTTTTCAAGGACTTTGTTGTGAGGTCTCTCGATGCCTTGCAGAAGCAGGTGGAGCTTGTCACTCGCCAGGTGGACCACATTGAGACGCGCTCTCGCCGCAAGATGTTGTTAGTACATGGTATAGATGAATCTGATTCTGAGGACACAACAAATCTTGCGGTTAACAAACTGCAGGCCGTGTTAGAAGATCTTTCCGCAGCAAATATTGAGCGCAGTCATCGGTTGGGTGGTCGTGGAGGGCGCGGCAAAAAACCTAGAGCCATTCTTGTCAAGTTCAAGGATATAGCCATCAGGGATGATGTATGGTTTGGCAAGGTGGCACTCAAGGGCTCAGGCGTCACACTTGGTGAGTTTCTCACAAAGCCCCGCCACAATGCTTTCATGGAGGCTCGTGAGCGTTTTGGAGTGCGCAACTGCTGGACCTGGAACGGCGACGTGCTTGTGCTGGGAAAAGATGGCGTGCGCCGCCGTGCTAACAGCGTCGCCGATGTGAAAGCTCTGTCGGTTGCGCAGGCGACGCCTACCGATGCCGACGCGGAGCATCCTGCCGCTTCGTCGGAACCTGATACTCGGCCCGTCCCCCAGGCTCCGCGAGCTAGGCAGCAGCGTGCAAAGAGGGAGACTGTGAAGGCGAAGATTCGATCGTAGAGTACTCGTACCTACTTTGTTTGTTTACTGTGTAGTGCTTTTCTTGTTACCGTGTTACAATTGACTTCTTAATTTTGTCGTGCAGCACTTATCTGTGTCTACCCTTTCTTTCTTTTTTGATTAATTTGTTTATCTTAACTAGTTTTCGTAATAGCATTTGCTTTGCTTTGACATTAACTTGACATGACAGGCGCTTTGACATGAACAGCCCAGTGTTGCCACTTGTAAATTATTGCGTTCCGTTTCTGCTCTGAATGTTAATTATTTGTTGTTTTGTTTTTAATTTTGATCCATCCAGATATGCTGGCGGGTAGCTAAGGTACCTTAAATTAGTTTAGGGTTAGTAGATATATTATTTATTTGCTGCTGGCGGGTAGATTGTGGAGTTTTTGTTTAGTTTTTACTGTATATATTTTTATATTTATTGAATATTAGTATACACTTATTATATACTTATTATATTTTTAACTTTATATATATTTTTCAGATGCCTTTCAGTGATAACAGTGATCAGTATTTATCTTTTTCCTCCTTAGATAGTGTAAGTGAAGACAGTTTCCATAGTTTGCCTCCTTCGCTTCACGACTTTCTGGAATCTCAGTTTAATGATGTACCTAAAAATTTTAACGTTGTGCATTTAAATGCGCAAAGTATTCCTGCACATTACAGCGATATGTTACTCTCTTTTGACATTAAGAACATTCATGCTATTTTAATTTCCGAATCGTGGCTCAGACCAGCTTTGCCTTCAACGTCTTACTCTTTACCTGGTTTCAATTTAATTCGGCACGACCGCCTTGGAAGAGGTGGCGGTGGAGTTGCGATTTACCTTCGTTCTTACATCCCCTATTCAATTGTTAATGTATCTGCCAGCTCTTCTACTTCTGATGCCGCAGAGTATATGTTTCTCGACGTTTCCCTCTCTCATTCCAAACTTTTACTTGGCGTTTTTTATTCCCCCTCCCTTCACGTTAATTACTTTGATTCTCTTGAGAAACTTCTCGAGGACCTTATGCCTTCTTATAATCATCACATTCTTATGGGAGATCTAAATACGTGTCTTCTGAAGGATGACAGTCGATCCCGGCGCCTTAAATCCCTGGTAGATGCATGCAATCTAACTATTCTCCCTTCAGACGCCACACACTATTTTCCAAATTGCTCGCCTTCTCTTCTTGATTTAACTTTAGTTTCTTCGACTTCTCATGTGTCTAAATTTGGACAATACTCCGCGGATGCCTTCTCATATCATGATCTGCTCTATCTCTCTTACAAAATTCGTCCTCCCAAATCTAAATCAAAAATTCTTTTGCAGCGCAATTTTAGTGGATTAAATGTGGAAAAGCTTCGAGATGACGCTTTAACAATCGATTGGAGCAGTATCGCTCGAGCGGGTTCGGTAGACGATCAAGTTTCTCTCTTTAATTCGCTCCTCATACAACTTTATGACGCTCATGCTCCTGTTCGTGCAATAAAAGTCAAGCATCTCCCTGCTCCTTGGCTCACTGAGGATATTAAAGCCCTTATAGAGAGGAAGAATCAATCTAAATCTAAGTATAAGGCTAACAACTCTGAGAAAAATAAACTTAAATATCATACCCTGCGCAATCGCTGTAGCACTATATGTCGAGATGCTCAGAGGCGTCATATTCACAGTTCTGTTGAAGATGGAAATCCAGCCAAAGTGTGGAAATTTTTGAAAGGTCTCGGAGTTGGCAAATCTCAACAGGCAACCAATTTAAACAATATTAGCGTTGACCAGCTTAACCAGCATTTTTCATCGTCCACCTGTTTCAGTGGTCCTAAGAAATCTAACTCACTTCATTATCTTTCATCACTTCCTGCCTTAGATTTCTCTTCTTTCTATTTTAGCCATTTCTGTGAGAGTGATGTTAGGAAGGGTATATTGAATATCACTTCTAACGCCGTTGGTGTTGACTGTGTTAGCCGAAATATGATACTCCCTCTCCTTGATTTGTTTGTTCCTATTATCACCGGTATTCTGAATTTTTCCATTTCATCAAGTACTTTTCCCAGTCTGTGGAAGGATGCCAATATTATTCCTTTACCCAAAAAATCCAACCCCAGTTCCTTCTCTGACTATCGCCCCATCTCCATTCTTCCTTTCCTATCCAAAGTCCTCGAACGGCTAGTGCATCAGCAACTAACTTCCTTCCTGAATAGAAATGACCTCCTAAACCCATTTCAATCTGGTTTTCGTCCGGGCCATAGTACTACCTCGGCTCTTGTCAAGGTTACCGATGACATCCGTTTGGGTATGAATGACCAGAAGCTTACAGTTCTTGCACTTCTAGATTTCAGTAATGCCTTTAACACGGTCGATTTTGACATTTTGCTCGCGTTCTTACAGTCTCTTAACATATCGGCTGCAGCGATTGACTGGTTCCGCAGCTATTTGGTTGGTCGTCGGCAAAGAATTAAACTAGATTCTTCGTGTTCTTCCTGGTGCAGCACATCAGCTGGTGTTCCACAGGGTGGTGTGCTGTCTCCTCTTTTATTTTCTATCTTCATTAATTCCATAACTCTTGATCTCTCCTCTTCGTATCACCTCTATGCCGACGACCTTCAAATATATTCGCAGGGTATGCATAGCGATCTCAATTCAGTTATAGAAGCCACGAATCTTGATCTGCTCCGCATATCAAATTGGAGTCAAAATTACGGTTTAAAAGTAAACCCCCTAAAGTCACAGGTAATTGTGATGGGTAGCGCTAAACAAATCTCCAAAATTGACTTTCTCAGGCTCCCTCCGATAGTCTTCGATGGTATCCAAATTCCTTTTTCCAACCAAGTGAAAAATCTTGGCGTAATCATGGATCGTTGTCTATCATGGGTGCCTCAGGTGAGTGAAGTGAGCAGGAAGATGTTTGCTGCCATAGGGTCTCTCAGACGGCTCCGGAATTTCCTGCCAAATGCTACTAAAATTGCGCTTGCTCAGTCGTTACTTCTCCCCATTCTTGATTATGCAGATATCTCCTATTTAGACCTAACCGAGGAGCAACTTAATAAGCTTGAGCGTATTCAAAATGCCTGCATTCGGTTCATTTTCGGATTACGCAAATTCGACCATGTTTCTAGTTTTCGTTCTCAACTCAAATGGCTCCCTATCCGTCACCGCCGTAACTCTCACATACTTTCTTTACTCTTTTCTATACTTTTTAACCCTGCAACTCCCGGCTACCTCAAAGAGCGTTTCTCTTATCTTAATTCTATTAGATCCTCTCAAAAATTGCTCCTAAAAGTGCCATCTTCATCTTCCAAATTTTATAATTGCTCATTTACGTTCCAGGCCGTTCGTTTGTGGAATTCTCTCCCTCTCAACATTAAACGCGCGCAATCTATTGGTAGCTTTAAATCGCAACTTAAGGAATACTATTTATCTCTTCCTTAGGTTTTTAAGTTGACACTGTTGTTTCTTATTGTGTGTATTATATATGTATATATGTACGTATATGTATGTTTATTTTGTATTTATTTAAGTATGTATATTCATATGAATGTGCTGTGTTATCTATTTCGTCTCTTTTGGTTCTATGCACCACCTACTGCTTATTGTTTTTCTCTAGTCTCCACTACCCAAAGGTTGTCTGGAAGAAATCGCTCATTAGCGATAAGACCGCCTGTTGTTACCTCTACCTAAATTTATCTAATTGTAAAATTTGTGCTTGTAACTGTATGAGGTGTGCAATAAAGAGTATTTATTATTATTATATTATTATTATTACATTTTGTAGGTTTCTGAGCGGCGGTGGTATGTTATTCCAGCACTTGGTTGCCAAGTACCGGAAGCTCCCACGAAAAGCTGCTGAAGCATGCCGAGGTGTCTTCAGCTGAGCACTGCAATTACGTGGCCCAAGTGACCTACGGGTGGACATCCATGATAACTTCTCGAAGAGATATGATGGAGATTTGTGTTTAACCACATCAAATAGGAGACATGCCAGATGAAGCTTGCGACGGTGCTGCATTTTAAGAATGCTGTGCTTATTTAAAAATGGAGTAACATGGGCCCTTGGAGGAATATTGTAGCAAAAACGGGCACACGCATTTTGCACCCTCTGAATTAGTCGCCTTGTTTTTGCTAGGAGACGCGGACCATACACCAAATCCATATAATTTAATTTGGACCGAACAAGCGATTCTACTAACTGAGTGCGCAAGGTTTCGTTAATAAACGGTCGTATGTTATAGAGTAGTTTGAGCCTATAGAAACAGTTACTAACAGATTCAGCAACATGCTTCTCAAACCTAAGTTTGCTGTCCATAATCAAGTCTAGATTCCGAGCCTCATATAATCTATCAATGGGTTCACCCAATAACATTACATCTCTAGCTGGACTGATGCTGTTTAGCTGATTTTTGGTGCCAAAGATCAGATATTTTGTTTTACATGGATTAAGCATTAAACTATTGTCTGAAGCCCAAGATGCTATATTTGCAAGGTCCATATTAAGTTTTTGTATAGTGCTGTCAACTTCAGTAGGTTTACAAGAAATATATATTTGAACATCATCTGCATAAATATGATATTTGCAGTGTTCAATGCGGGTTCTGATGTCTGCTGTGTATAAAATAAACAGGATTGGCCCGAGTATTGATCCCTGCGGTACACCTCTAGTAAGAGCCATTTGCCCTGAGAACTTAGCTGATCCATCACTTGAGCACAGCTTTACATACTGGTGCCGCCCATAGAGGTAACTACGAAACCAACACTGTGCGCCGCTATCAAAACCATAATAACTTAGTTTTGCCAGCAACAAGTCTACATTTATGCAGTCGAATGCCCTGGAAAAATCAAGCAGAACAAGCAGTGTGCACATGCCCTTATCCTGTGCGCAAAGTATGTTATCGATAACATCAAGCAGAGCTGTCACTGTACTACGCCCCTTCCTGAAACCCGACTGTACATCTGGTAAGATACCGTTGCTCTCAAGGTAGTCGTTTAATTGTGCGCATACAGTCTTTTCAAGTATCTTGGACATGCACGGCAATATGCTGATCGGCCTTAGGTCCTTTAATTCTGATGGGTTAGTGGTTTTTGGCAGCGGGCGCACAATAGCCACTTTCCAAGTGTCAGGAAAAGTGGAAGTTAATATGGATGTATTTATCACATCAGTCAGTAAATCTATAGTATATGAAAAGATCATAAATAGCATGTTTAAATTAATTAAGTCATGCCCTTCTGCATTTGATTTAAGATTGGAGACAATTTTAAGCAACTTGTCGGGGGTAACTGGTTTCATATGAAATATAGACTTGCTGTGCCTGTGGAACTCAAAATAAGTTAACTGGGAAATTGCTACTTGCGATGGCGTTGATAAATTCAAAAAATGTTTATTTATGGTATCGGGGTCGCTGAAAGTAGTGGGTAATTCTGTGTCATTTTTAGGCAGAATGGTAGATTTAAGATTTTCCCATAGAGTTTTCGGCTGTTTTATTTTATTATTTATGTTGTGGTTAAAGAAAGCCGACTTTTCATTGTATAATGCTCTGTTTACTGTAGATTTTAAGTCCTTATAATACAGTCGTTTACTCTCAGAACCTGTTTTATGATAATCTGCGGCAGCCTGATCACGTATACGCATCATCAACTTCACAGTGTCAGTGATCCACGGATACGACGGACCCTTTACTATGGATGTTCTCATGGGTGCATGCAAATCAAAAATATAGACTATGTGCCTGCTTAATGCCTCCACCTTATCATTAACGCTAGATAACGCAGACATCAGATCCCATTGCACACTATGCAAATCAGTGTCAAAAAGTGAGGGATTAATGTTATTAATTGGCCTATGCAATATGGTGTAGGGTTTAGGTTTAATTCTCCTTATATTGAACTCACACATAACAATACAGTGTCCAAAGAGTGAACCTACATGCTTAATATATATTTTTTTGGCGTTTAAATCTGTACAAACCACGTCAATCAAGGTCTGGCTGGTGTTTGTGAAGTGTGTAGGCTCCGTTACTATCTGTGCCAAATTAAAACTAGATAAAAAAATGTTAAACTTTGTTTTTTTAATGTCAATCGCAGTAAATAAATTAATATTAAAGTCACCCAACAGTATTATATGGTCATAACTTGATATTGAGCTAATCGTGTCAGATATGGCGTCTAAAAAAAGGTCAACGTCTTGCCAAGGTGGACGATATGCTGTACCTATTACTATTTTTTTCCCTTGAACTGACATATGTATCCACATTTGTTCGACCGCCTTGTGCTTGGGATCTACAGGGTATGGCAAGTTACGTGCAGTGATATTCCGTTTTATGTAGAACCCAACTCCCCCACCTCGTGAGCGTGAGCCCTGTGGTCGCGGAGTGTGGCGAAGCCTGTACCCCGGGAGCACAGGGGCCCGATCCTCATCTCCTCCTCTCAGCCAAGTTTCATTAATAGCTAACAGATCCATATCTAATCGAGTGCAGGTCGCTATGAAATTGTCATGATTTGTGCCTAATGAGCCCGCGTTAAACAAACCAATTCGTAGCTGATTACGAGTCATTTTCATAGCGTCTAAAGATAAACATAAGCGGGCAGCTAGACAAAACCGGTTTTGCATTATAACCTAACAAGGTGATCGGCGACAGTGTAAGTTTGAGGTTAATTATGCAAACGTGCATTGCGGCGTGAGATTGTACAAAATAAAAGGAGTATCGTGTAAATATATGTGTAAATAGTGCGTTAAGATTAAAACAACAAATGTTAAGTGTATGTGTATTATTTAAGTGTAGTGTACGTTTCCCGATTGTATATAAAGAGGCCAGCGGCAATAGTGGCAACAATAGACGGATGCGAATGGCAATTAACAAGAGTAGTACGAAGCTAACAGAATGGACAAACCAATCGACAGCCAAAAACACGATCTAGGTCTAGCTCGGTGCGTATGCGATGTCGAGGCGAGTGCCTGCCCGCCTGCTGTCGTGCGAAGATTTTGCCGTCTCTGGTCCAAACGTACCGCCAACTGAACTGCTGCTTTAGCTCCCGAGCCTTGTACAGGAGACGTCTATACGCTAGAGCGTTTTGTCTATGGCTATGGCTACCATTTTAGATATCACTCTTGAGTGATTCCACCCCGATTTCAACTGTCAGAAAAGTGTGATATCATAGTTGTCTCGCAAGCGACTGTCAGTTATGCCATGTCGAATGCCCAGAGCAAACCAGAGTTACCGCATAATGTATGGTGCCGTACAGTGCCATCTAGCAAAGCTATCAAACTTGGAGCACAAAAAAATCTTAAACTGTAGAATAGAGGGACCTCTATTTAAATATTATCTTTTACTTTTATGGATATTTGTATTACAAGTAAATCGAAAGAGAATATACTCTTAAAGTTGTTGGGTGGTATCATAGACTAATTAACCCAAGACCCCGCATAGCCGGGTGACCCGCGCTGCCACGCTCAAAGTAATTTCACTGTATAGTGAGATACTAATATTGGAAGTGACAGTAAACATAGTAGTACCATCGGGTTCAAAATTGCATGGTCAATTTATCAATGAATTCATTCATAAATTGGCCATGCAATTCTGAACCCGATAGTACGTCTCCATGGCAAACATTAATGTCTGACTCTCTCTACGCTCCACGGAAGAATCGCGCGTTCTCAGTCTGTCATTGCAAGTTCCCCTCCCGCACCCCTTCTATTTGGTAGCTTAGGTTTCAAAGAAAATAAGGCTAGCGCCTTTTTAGCATTTAGTTGAGTATAGAGATATCTTGTATATGGGTGGTATAGATACACATACCTTTTTCGCTGCAAGTAGGAACGCAGTCCCTGACGACTGTCAACTCGCTCACGTATTTCTGGAAAAAGCAAATAATTTATATTCAGAATTGTTATACCTGGATTTGTATAGGTAGGTTTGTGCATTAATATTCATTAATTTTATTTTATTAAATTTAGTAGTAATTTTCGTGTTATTTTACAAAAATATGGAATATTTATTTATTTATTTAATCTTTATTGCACAATACAAGATGGTACAAATGGCGGACTTAATGCCATAAGGCATTCTCTACCAGTTAACCAATGGACTAAACAGAAAGGTTAAGTAAGTGCAGGGTCCATTAAATATGACAGAATTAATAAGAGAAACAAAAAACTAACAATAGATACATATTAAGCTATATTCATAAACTTACACAAATACATATAATAATAAACATACATACATACATATATTTTATATACCTTGTGTGAACCATCAGGAGGACGATGAAGAAAGCTTGTCAAGGAAATGCTTGCGCAACAAGCGCTTGAAAGTGAATTTAGTCTGAGCTTGCCTGAGAGAGAGCGGCAGAACATTCCAAAGTCGGATTGCCTGGACGGTGAAAGAATTAGACATAAAACCCGTTCCATGTCGGGGCATATTGTCAATGAGCTTTAGAGAACGAGAAGAACGAAGATGTGTGCCGGGGCGTGGGGAAACAAATTTAAATTTCGATCGAAGATAATTTGGGGCGGACGGGTCAAACAATATGGAATACCTCTGTATTCCATATTGTATTCCGTATTGTTGTTGATGGCAAAGAATACGAAGTGACCTACGTTCTCGGATCGGAAGCCAATTAAGTTTTCTGCGGAAATTGGAAACATGGTCATACTTACGGAGACCGAACACGAAACGTATGCAGTTATTAAGTCATGTCTGTCTCTCTGTCCGTCCGTATCTCACAGCCATTTTACTCGGAAACTATACCACGTATCTAAATAAAATTTACACATAAGGTTTATTTTGTACGCCGCTACTTAGTTATGTAGTTAAATTTGAAAAAAAAAATATTTTTAGGGGGGCGCTCCATACCTTTATTTAACTATCAAAAAATCTTTTTAAACCAAATATCAACATGTGACACATCAATCGATAGGTCTTTAAAAATAACTTTGAGGTTTATTTGACCATTTTGTGATTAAGTGAATACTTTCTGAAATAATAGCTTCGAAAGTCAGAAAGATTGTGTCCCCCCCCTGTCACTTTTGAACCGTAAATCCAAGAAATATGAAAAAATTTGAGGAGATGCGCCTTATCATATTCCTCATACTTTCTACGAAAATTGTTTTGAACATTATCGGTTCAGCCATTTTTGAGTTATCTCCAAAAAACTTTTTCCATAGGTATCAGATACGACCTTTTGGTATTAGTTTGGTTCTTATTCCATTGAAGGTACGCAACCCTCCTATGCGTGGTCCGACACGCACTTGGCCGGTTTTTTCATAATATCATGTTAATTAGACATTTTTTAAATAATATTTTTTAGATTTTTTTTTTTAATGTAACCTATTATACATCCCACACTACTCGGCACAGGCCTCAGCTCCTATGTGTTCAGGGACCGGGATGTAAGGAGTTGGGAAATATTTACCATTTTCTAAAGGTAGGAAAAATGCAAAAATGTTATGAAACATTCTCTTCATCATCATTAAGTAAAGGAAAAGCCACAGCGAGCTCACAGACGACATTCCAGTCGCACAGCTGATCGCTCAGGCCAACAGAATAAACTCGATCGTTCGCCAAATTACAACGAATTGTCTTTTTAGGGTTCCATAGCAAATACGGAACCCTTATTGTTTTGTCATGTCCGTCCGTCCGTCCGTCCGTATGTCACAGCCATTTTACTCGGATACTATAAGACGTATCTTAATAAAAATTGGACATAAGGTGTATTTTGTATGCCGCTATTTAGTTATGTAGTTAAATCGCAAAAAAACATATTTTTAGGGGGGGGCGCTCCATACATGTAACTAAATTAAAAAAAAAACTAAATATCAACCTGTTGCACATCAGTCGATAGGACTTTAAAAATAACATCGAGGTTTCTTTGAACATTTTGTGATTAAGTGAATAGTTTCAGAAATAATCGCTTCGAAAGTCAGAAAAATTGTCCCCCTCCTGTAACTTTTGAACCGTAAGTACAAAAAATAAGAAAAAATTTAAGGAGATGCACCTTATCACATACTTTCTACAAAAATTATTTTGAACATTATCGGTTCAGTAATTTTTCAGTTATCTCCAAAAAACTTGTTCCAAAGGCAACAGAAACAGTTCATATTCCATTGAAGGTACGGAATCCTCCATTATGCGTGGTCCGACACGCACTTGGCCAGTTTTTATTTTATATCACGACGGTGGCAAGCAAGCTTCTAGCCTGATGGTAAGCAGCTGTCCTATCCTCTGGACCCGTGCAATTCATGAGGTGTCACATGCGGTTACAGCGTCATGCCAAATAATTTTTAGGAACTTATGTTCAAAATATACTTTGGTATTTCATCAGTCGCTTTTTGGTAGAAAAAGACGGACCCAATCCCAAAAAAGCCTAGTTTTTCCTCTGGGTTAGAAAATGAGATGGCAGCCTTAAAAACTAATGCCTATGTCAATTTTTGTAATTTAGTTGCCGAGCTGACCACAGGCTCCATTGAGCCATTGAAGAAAGCCGGGGCAAACACTAGGAAGATGACGAGAAGGATCCAAGTAACACTGGTGCCCGAGGACGCGACTCGAATAGGTACGACTAACACATAAATTAAAATTAATTTGCTTACTAATGGAGAAAAACTACGAAACTGCATTATTCCGGGTCGTCTTTTTAGGTTAAAATCCCCATTTTGAAAATATGAACCTAATTCCATATGCATTTTTAAAAATCAAACACGTGACTAAGTAAGCCGTTCGGCCAATGACATGATTCCATAGTTACATTACACACATTTACATAGTTAGTTATAGTTTAACGGCCTCCTAGCCCAGTCGGTAGTGACCCTGCCTACGAAGCAGGAGGTCCCGGGTTCAAATCCTGGTAAGGGCATTTATTTGTGTGTTTATCACGAATATTTGTTCCTGAGTTCATATTCATATTCATTTATTCTTTAAGTTATGGGTGTTATTAAGAGTTATGGGTGTTTTCTATGTATCTAAGTATATATTTATCTATATACGTGTAATTAAGTGTTTTAGTATCATTTCATAAGCTACCTCATTAGCCATATAACCAACTAACGTAATCGTAGTTTTTACATTTTTAATGATATAGAGGACTATAAGATTTATTCTTTTTCAATACACCATTGTATTTCTTTAACTTCGTGAATATGCGTTTAATCTACTTCATTTGAAAATATTTCAACATTACCATAAAAGAAATACTTCGTGTGTTGTGCAATAGCTCCAAATATTTCAACGAAAAATGTTACCTACTAGTAGTACTCGTACCTGAATATACAGTAAAATATACACTACAGCGTCAGTTTTCAGCCAAAAAACGGAATTTAACTTGAAATTCTTTAGTTTAAGTATTTTAGTACGTTGCGGTTCTCACTGCGGATCTGTAAAACACTGCATTTTAGCGTTACCTTCATACTTAAAATGTTTGTTTTTGTTATTAATTGTAAAAAGTTTCATATTGAATGCAGGGGATTCAAATTAATGCCAGTGCAACATCGAAATCCTTCTTTATACTTTACGAATCGTACTTTATACTTCATATCTTATGTAAGCAGAAGTCTTTAAAAACTTTCAACACCATTTCACCCGTTTATCGGTTCAATTCCCAAAAATCCCTTCTTTGTTTAAATAAAATCATCATCACTATATCAGCCGAAAGACGTCCACTGCTGTACATAAGCCTTCCCCAAAGAGTGCCACAATAACCGGTCCTGCGCCACCCGCATCCAGTGGACTCCCGCGACTTTTACCAGGTCATCAGTCCAACACCAAATAAAAAACGGATAACTGTATGATTAAGTTTCAAATGTAATGGCTCACCAGACTACGCCCTCCATCCTGCACGATCGTCACCCAACTCACCCATACGAACTACAACATGTCCGAGCCATCGAAGTCTAGCGGCTTTTGTTTCCCCAATGATGTTCGGATCGGACACCTGTACCTCTACCACGAGTCATGTAGAAAATTCTGAATATTTTTCTATAGGCGTTAACGAATAATCGGGCTTCGAATCGTTTTCCTTCGGTATCGACAGCAAGAAATTCGAAATCTCTATGCTGACATACATCCGTCTCATAGGTAGAACGAGACGGATGTAGTCAGTACAGATTGTTATCGATAGGTTTTATTAAAACGCTACCATAAGACACTAACTTGACATACGTCACCGAAAAATACCGTATCGACTGTAGAAAACTCTTTCACTATCAAATTATAAGGTGAGATGTCAAAAACATGGTGAAAGTGAAAACCATTCGTATTTATTGTGTTATATTTATATATTATTAGTTGACGAAATAATATCGACAAAGCCTTATATTAAGCATAATTTGTTAATAAGACTGCATAGTATGATGACTGGAACTGGAAAACGAAATGGTAAATTTCAAGCCGATATGAGAAATAGAAAGATCCACATCAACACTTCAATAAGAATAATTTTAAAAAAGAAATCTAGGCCCAAGAACTGCTGAATGTTTGTGAGATTTATGTATATTCAATTAATCTGTTTTTAATTCGACACAAAAATACCAACTCTAACCTAAAATGAATGGTAAGTAGTTGAAATTTGATATGATAGTTGTAAGTGTTATAACCACTTTAATTTGCAATCATAATAATTACAATGAAACTGTGAAAAATAACAATTAATATTGAAACATCTTTTACAGGTTTTTGTGCATCATTCATTTATGATTGTTTGCTACACATGGCTGTAGCCGATAACTTATCACTGGCAAGGCAAACTATTTATCCCAGGAAGGTGTATTATTTTATATTCAGAAGTAACAACTGCGTTACAAGCCGGAGTCTACGAATCTTTGCATCCAAGTTCTATAAAATAGTGCTAACTTAAAAAACATCCAGATTTATACAGGGCACTTTGAAATAATAATGTACATAATTATATTAAAGATTTATTTATTGCGAAATATACTTTTAAAGTAACATTGTCACAAACTAGAAACTCATAAGTACTACTAACAATTACTCGTACATGTAACTTATAAATAAAACCATAATTATGCAAGAAGCGGCAAAGCCGCAATCCTGCGTTGTGTTATGTATGAAAACCGGCGGCTTGCTGCAGCATCGTTAGCTTCCCTTGTGCGTTTGTTAGGTCGTGAGGCTGCCCATGTGCCCCTTGCTTCAGGGATCGATTGCCTCGACACCAACAATAGTTAGACGAACGACAACTATATTTAATAGTCTTGTAGTGATTTCGGATGTCGGGCGCCGCTCCGGCTTGTTTGCTGGTAAATAAAGGACTTCGCCAACGTGTCGGCGTCGACGGAGGTGGGATGTGTTTTAGAGAATCAACAATATCCTGAAAGGGTACTTATCCTTTTGTGATTATACAATAGACCTAAATAATAAGAAATAAACCTATGATCCACTATGATCTCTAAAAGTCGAACTGTCATGTTGACAAAATAACCAAATAAATTAAGAATCGCCTAACACTACATATGGTCGTAGTTCTAGGACGTTTTAAACTAGTAGTGTTATTTGTACATTTGACATTTCATCAATTTGGTTTTCTTATGTAATCCTATATCCTACGATGAAATAAATATATGGATGGATGGATTAAGTACTGACAGTTTTCACCCCTTTTCCTAGCTTTGAATATGTATGACGAAAAACGTAATTTCCCTGTTTAAAAAAAAGTTGCAAGCGGTGATGATTATGAAAAAATAGTAAAAATAAAGATCCTGACGAATTGAGAACCTCCTCCTTCGAAATCTTGAAGTCGGTTGATAACATTTTATGCGTTAAAGGTCACGCGCGTTTAAGGCTCCTTATTCCCTAAAAGGTCGAAAAACTATATTAATGAAAAAAGCCGCATAAAATGCTATCTATAAGATAGTTTGAAGTATTAGTAATACAAATAATTTTAAACAAAAAAGAACCGACTTCACTAAGCATCCACCTTTCCAACACCAAATGCTCGATCTGCTGTAAAAAATACTCAAATCACCATAGGTGTGCCTATAATAGTTGAAGAGTTCCCTCGATTTCTCCAGGATCCCATCATGAGATCCTGACATGGTTACAATGGGACCAACTGTGAAGTATACGCTTTCAAACAAAAAAAGAATTTTCCAAATCGGTCCAGCCATCTTCGAATAATCGGTGAACATACATAAAAAAAAATGCAAAAACAAAGATCCCGACGAATTGATAACCTCCTCCTTCGAAATCTTGAAGTCGGTTGAAAAATACTTTTGAACCATACTTATTATTATTAAGAACCCAAAAATACGATTTTTACAGAAAGTGTCCTGTGAAGTGTGATTTATAGGTCATTTTTAAAAATTCATACTTAATTTAAACGTACCACTATAGTAATGATATTTTTTATCGTGATAGAAATATAGTTTAACTTTCCTCTGGTAATCTTTTTAGGGCAAAATATTTATAGACTTTTCGTGGAAAAAATTAAATGTAAACGTGTTTCCACAAAAAACTGGCATATAATTAGGAGGTATTTTGTCTATTATCCAAGATGAATCTTCGATATTTATTTCCATGGCCGTCTCAGACATGATACACTCAATTGAATTTTATTCAAGTTGAATAAAAATTGTTACCCTTTTTTGCGTTATTTGGAAATGAACGGTACATCTAACTGGAAAATCCGGAAAGGCCTTCCAAGACGACCAATTTTTTTCATGTTTTACTCATTAAAATGTAATATTTGCTCCGATTGCCGTCTAGATAAAGAAATGAACTATTATATGCATCAATAGTTGATTTAAAAAAACTAAGTACTTTAGCCATAGCCTTCGAAGAAAATGAAGCATTTTAAGAAATTCGCGCGTTTTGGGAATAAGGCCTCTTAAATCAGGTAAAAAAAGGCTTACTGTCATAGCTTGTATTTCCCGGCTCCGCTGGCATGAACCGTAAGCCAGAAACAAAGTGGTTAAGGACGAAGTATAATGATGACTCGCGTAGGTCAGCTGTTTTGATGCTCTTATTATCAGGAAAATCGTCAGCCGGCTGATTTGAGGTAGAAAAACCGTCTGCTAATACCCTAAATACCATATATTCATGTAACTAGTTTACGGTTTTTTCAGTGCTATACAGCCGTCTGATGATTTTTATTTTATTTGTAATGGCATATACGAGTAAATTTCCTGTTTCAACTGGGACGTGATGGTCATTTTATTTTATATATATTTTATATAAGAAAATGGCTGCTGTTCCTCAACCCACTCAAGGAACGGCAGCTGACCATCACGAAGCTTGATTATTTACCGCCCTTAACCACTTAAAATTTACCGCTTGGGACACGATGACCAACGGAAATTATTCCTGGTTTACGGCCTAGCAAGCATATTAAACACCCACAAAAAGTATGGTAATTTTTCAGAGCTAGTACGGTGTCTATGCTTATTATTGTTCACTGCTGATATAATTGTCTACAGTTCTAAACCTTCAGATAAAATGTACTTAGGAAGTAAAACCTTTTTGGCTTACCTAAAATCTGTTTCGGTTGGTGTGAAGGATGTGACGTTTGTCACGTCACGTCACTTTCTACAGTATTGAAATCTACGACACGAAACAAGCAATCGAACTGTCGTGAGCGAATTGCATAAACGATAATTTAACTTATGGTATGGCAGTAATTTTTAGTTCTATAAGTGACCGCTAGAGGCTCTGCACAAATTCTCCATACAAATAATTTACGAATTCGTGAACGAATCTCGAATTGGGCTTATTTGCATGACTCGTGGTAGAGGTACAGATCTTCTTGTATGGTAGTTAATACTTACACGTGAGTGAAAAATATGGTCAGCCCTGTAGTTACCCGTGGTTTCGATTAAACAGACCGCAATTTTTTTATAAATGGGTGGCGATAAGTCTTCTCGGCCCAAACGTTTCGTCCGGCCCCCAAACGCCTCAAATACTCGTATGTAGGTAACTACTAACTACTGCCGAGGGCAGCGTATTTGAGGCGATTGAGAACTCCTGCTTCGTATGCGGCATTGCCAGTATTTTTGCTGGTACCTGGAAGGTGGGATGGTGCGGGGTGTCTACGCATGTCGCATCCCTGACCAAAGGCCGTCTCATCCTCCCAGACCAGCGTTTACCGTTGGGTCTCTTTCCGTCGTCCCAACCACCAACCAATAGGTTCTAGGATTGCTAGAACTTTAACACTGACAAGGGCCCTTGTATATTTGGATGTCATCGTTTATACTTGCGTGATGGGGTTTTTAAGCGAGGTATGTAAGAAGTAAAGTCAAAATTAAGACAATATTCTTGAAAATGAGAGGATACAATACTTTGAATATTGAATGAGTCTACACTTTTCAACGGAACTAAGTTCAAGGTTATGAACTTCCAAAAATGTTTTAAATTGATGGAGTGACCATCCAATTTGAAGTTTCTAAGGGACTCTGTTAGCGAAGTTCTTTAGCCTTGTCAGTCTCAGTGAGTCGTTATAAAGTTATTAAATTTCTGCGGTTCTTAATTTTAATATTGTTTTCCCTTTAACATTATTTCGGCATCTTACTAATGACCGAATTCTATGTATTTAAGCTTTGTAGGTGTATTATACTTATAATAAGTATAGGAACGTGAATGATATGACTACTATCCCGATAATTCCATACAAATTACTATTTGAAATATTCGAATTGCAAGCCCTAGCCAAGCGTAAAAAAACTGGCATAATAACAATTGTTTTTTTTTCAATACCAATAGGTCTTACACTATATTATCTTACAAGTCACACCATCGCAAGGCATCTGGTTCCATGTAATCAATAAAAAAAGCAGTACAATTTTGTTAAAACCAATGTGATATGAATGACGAGACAAACAGTAATTAATAAATAAATACATATGAAACATAACAAATGGTCTCACGTCAGTATTCCTATCTATAGAGTTGTAAATACGCCCAGTAATTACGAACCGAAGTTGCTGAACTCGACCAGCTGTTTGCCAATACTTTTGGCTGAGCTGTTATTACCGCCCAGCGAGTTAGGCCATCCAGTATAACGTAACCTTCATATGTAACGTCTCATAAAAAAGTGTTAAAATAAGGTTTATTTAAAGGTTTTTTTTACTGACGTTATTCAATATAAAAATACGGGAAGATTTACAGAACAATATCTAAATTCATGTCCAAATTAACAAGAGCCAGCCAGTCTTTGAGGGATGCTTTAAAAACCATTGTTTTTTCTGTAAGTATTTTAAGCTTAATTTGAGCAATTTCTGGTCAATGTCCTTTTTCCCAAGAAATACGAGTACGTTTGAGATGTCAAAATGGCGCGCGGCGGCAGTATCATTGTTTATCTTAAGGGCTACTTTTGGGAATTCTTCTTCTTCTGCCTAAGCCTTTTCCCGTTATCTGGGGTCGATTTATTTCTGGGAATATCGAAATAAAAAAAGTCTGTTCTCTTTCTACCTCTCTAGCTGTAGCTGCTTAAACTGACAACTAATTGATATTCAGGAATTACCATTCGACCGCGACGCGAGGTAGGTGACGTTAAAGCTTTTAATTGATTCTCACTGCTTTAGAAGTTGAATTAAAAATAAACTAGTTTAAATAAAAAAAATAGGGAAACCCCCGAAGCGGCTGAACCGATTTAGAAAAGACATGCTAGTAACATTAATAGCACTGGCTAGAAAACCTACTAAATAAAAAAGAAGCATTTAAATCGCGTCAACCGTTTTAGCCCCCAGTGTCACAGACGGATACAGACATTGCGCCTAAATGTATGACACCCCTTTTTTGCGTCGGGGGGTAAAAAGGTTTAGGCTGTGTGTTGTTTGCGTCAATAGGGACGATAAAGCTATAATATTATTATGTGATCAAAATGTTGGAAAAACATAAAATAATTGCTATTGAAACCTTTTTATTTTAGTTTATACTAATTCCAAACAATAATTATGATTTGAAGTAACGTCTGGATGACGTCACTCCTGTCATGATAACTAATGGGGTTGGCAACAGGGACGAACCAAGGACGAACAAATATGGCGAGTGACGTCACAGAAACTGTGCAACCGTTTAGGCGCAAAAATTTAAATTGTCAGTTTACAACAGCAATATTTGACTATAAATTATAGTATTTTCATTTTTTTTATACACTCGAAACATAAATGAAAATATTGCATCTTGCCTATTGGTAAAGTAACTACTAAATGCTCTTTAAGCGATATGAATGTCAGTAAACTATTTGAATCTGAAGGGGCTACGTGTTAGGGTGCCTTATTGAACTTTTGGAAGTTTGGGATGCTTGTGTCAAAGTTTATCATTTGCTTTGGGAATCGCTGGGAGTTTAGGATCAATCATCATTAATCCTGGCATGAAATCCTCCTCTTGCAAGAAAGCGCTTGAAATTCTAAAATCCTTTCTTAGTCAAACTGAATGCCATGTGAAGAATATAAATACACTTTAAGGTTTTATTTTAACAGCTTAGGCTGTTTTTAGCAGTTTAGGTAATGCAAGTATTTTATAATATTATGATATATTTAGAAGATTAAGATAATATATAATTCATCCTTAAACTACGATCTCTGGTCACATATTTTTTTTTTACAATAGGTACAGTCACCATCAAATATATCGGAGCGGCCAAGGTGGTCACAAATATCTGAACAACCCCTCTATTGTCAAGGCGATAAAGTTCATGGTCAGATATATTTGAGTACCCTGGCCGCTCCGATATATTTGATGGCGACTATACCTACTTTTAGATCCATTATTAATTAACTTAGACTGTCTATAAAACCTAATCAGCTAGCCATAAACCTGCGTCTGCAGATAAGGCTCAGACATATCTGCCGTCTAATAGGAAAACCTATACATATGGTTAGCTATTTACAATCTAGATACCTAATAATATATAAACTTATATAGATTTCATATACAAAGGAAAAAGTGACCTAGGCCTCCGGTGCCCAGGGCAACCTAAAAATAAAATGCGCCTGAGCATTTACAAAGATTGCATATACACGGGAAAATTCGACCGGTGCTGCTGTGACCCGGGTGGCCAAGTGGTAAAGGCGTCTGCCGCGAATGCAGAAGACGCTGGTTCGATCCCAGCCCTGGGCGCCGGAGGCCTAGGTCACTTTTTCCTTTGTATATGACGTCTATATAAGTTTATGATTTATATAGTAGTGTGTCTACTTAAAAATACCCAAATCAAAATATTTATATAAAATTATTTGATTTGTTCTTCAGTTCTAATAATATATATTTGATGGAGACCGTACAACGTGTCTAAATGTAAGAAATACACCCTCTTATACCTTCATGTGTTTTCCTTGAGTCATCAGTTAATCCATCTAACTGTTAACCACATTTCTTAGGATAGACGCGGGCAATTGAAGGGATGTTTACAAAAACTACATAAATAAATTTTTGACGGATTTGTGTTTTTGATATCATCATGTTCGTTTCCAAATGGGTTACGAAAGGTGAAAAAAATCTTTGTCCAAAAAGTAATTCCGTTTGTCGAAAAACAGCCATTAAAATTTCTTGCACAGTAGGGTCACGGAGGGAACAGTCGCTAGGATTTTTTCAACAGGCTGTTGCATGAAAAATATAAATCCCTGAACCAATTGTTGCAAGCACAGAGCACCGTGCATTATTACACTTTCATATGTAGCAAATATATTTGCTGTTACTTTCACCAAAAAAGATATACCCATTCTTTTTTAGAAATTGGGAATCGAGCTGCTGTGTACCGGTTGTTATACACAGTGACTAGGACCCGCTAGTACACAGTGGTTCTAACAGTACACAGTGGCTCGAGTCACTGTATACTACGCCCTGTAAACAGTAGTTCTAACAGTACACAATTGCTAGGTACGTAGGAATCGAAACTAAATTATATAACAAATAACATTTTTGTTGAATAAAACGGTAATTAGAATAGGTAAGCACAACCCCCGGAATAATCGTTCCTGATTTCATTCTTGATTTAAAATAGGTACCTACCTAAATGTCGCATGATTTATTCACTTTCATTTTATTTAAAAAAAAGAGTGCATGAATTACTTTTAATAATCACAGAATTTTTATTCTTATTCATATTCAAGTAAATTTTAGTCCAACTCTGTAAGGTGCACAGTGGATCGCGAGCCACCGTGTACTTTTCCAAAACGAACGTCTGTTGACCTTGGCGTCAATTTGTATTTTAGTTCAAATTAAAAACACAAACAAACACCTAGGGCCTTGAATTATCAGCCAATACGAAGTAGATTAGACACACTCTTCGATAATAACATAAGTAATTGAAAATCTCGTACGAGTTAAGAAAAAAGAGGAGTGAAACTGATCTGGAAATGTAATTTTGATAGCATTAAACACAAAAACGCACCATAACACATTCGCATGGTGCCGGAGCTCCTCACTAACTAGTTCGTACGTGGTCGGGTACGGAACGGTTCCGATTGATGTAGAGGACTGACATAAAGCTCTTTCTGTTTCTCGCACAGCACATTCGAGTCACTGTTCCCACCGAGCGACTGTTCCCTCCCTGACCCTACAGTCGCTATCAGATATATCGGAGCGGTAAAGGTGGTCACAAATATCTGAACAATGTCATGTTCAAATATTTTTGATTACTCTGGCCGCTGCGATATATTTGATGGCGACTGTTACTATATCCTTAAAAAGTGACGATAAAAATGCAGAATTCAGAACTACAATAAAATGAATGATAATTAACATTAAAACAGAGACATTTAGTAGATGTAAGAAACGAGAACTTTCTATAAAAAAAGTTATATTAAAAAAAAAATCTTATTGCAAGAGTACAACGGCTGTAAGCTGGAAGAGATCCCTTAAAGAGATAAGTTCGCCTTTGTACACACTCACTATATTTTTGTTGGTCATGTATTTAATATTGTCTTCGGTTGCCGCGATAGTTATTCATGAAATAAAACATTAAAAACGGATTTTATCGCGTGTACTGAGCTTAAATTACATCCCATGTATGTATGGTCATGTATCTGTTTTGTGTTATAAAGTGTTTTACTACTACTACTACTACTACTACAAATAATCAAAATTTTACGAAAATAGCGTAAGTGACGCAGTTTATTTCATATTTTTTCGGAAAAATAAAGAACCGTAAAACAAATAAAGAGATATATTGGTAACTTTGTGGCCACATTTCTTTACCGTACCCGAAAATCAAGCTTTAATCATTATTATTTAAAGATAAATTTAGTTTTATTGATCTCCCGTAAAATCATGCTCAATGTAGTTATGTTGTTTTTGTAAACATCTCTTCAATTACTTACCGCACTAATTGATGGTGTCAGCGTTTAGCAAGATCCACAAACGTATCTCAAGTTTGGTCCAGCAATTTGAATACATTAGGGATGTCGTTAGGCTAATGGAGGAGGTGGGGTGCAGAGTAGAACGGCTAGGGCAATTTGGGAGAAAACGCTGAAGACAAAGTCTCACTTTAACTTTTTGACCAATAGTTGAAAAGAGAAGGAGGGCAAGAGCGAAAAAGTCAAAGAAAAAAGTCTACGGAGCGAAAGCTTTCCCGACCCCGTTTTGCCTATAGTTAGGTTTCAAATCCAAAAACTCTTTTTGTAAGTAGTTTAGCCCCATTACTTCGGAAGAATATATAAATTTAACGGTTCTATTTTCAATGGTTTATGATGTTCGTGGTGTGTCTTTACTCGACAGTTTAATAGATATAAATAGATTAGTGTAAGTAGTGCGATTACCTTACCAAAGGAACATTTACACTGTACGGTAAGAATAACAAGTAGTTATTCTTAAACAAGTAGTAAAAAGCACTGGTGGCCTGGCGATAATGGACGTCTTATCGCCAGGCCACCAGTGCTTTTTACTACTTGTTTAAGAATAACTACTTGTTATTCTTACCGTACAGTGTAAATGTTCCTTTCAACCGGAGTTCACTGGTTCAATCCCCGGCTCGTAGCACTGATTTTATTGGAACTTAAGTCCCAATAAGACCTAGTTTAGCCTCTGGCTTGAAAGGTCAGATGACAATTGCTTTCGTAAACACTAGTGCCTACGCCAATTCATGGGATTAGATTACCATGCTATCTTTAGCCTTCGGTTGCCGCGATAGTTATTCATGAAATAAAAACCCGTCGACCGTGTCGACCCGTTGACCACGAACGCTGTAAAGTGTTTGAAACGTCGGGATGTAATTTAAACTCAATACACGCGATAAAATCCGTTTTTAATTGTTTTATTTCATGCTATCTTTAGGTTCAACTGAGCCGTGTCAAAAAACTGGGACTAACGCTATGATGATGGTAAGAATAAGACTAGAATAGAATCCATACTAATATTATAAATGGGAATGTGTGTGTGTTTGTTCGTTTGTTTGTTTGTTTGTCCGTCTTTCACGGCAAAACGGAGCGACGAATTGACGTGATTTTTTAAGTGGAGATAGTTGAAGGGATGGAGAGTGACATAGGCTACTTTTTGTCTCTTTCTAACCCCCCACTTCCCTAAAATGGGGGGGTGGAAGTTTGTATGGAGCATTCCGGGGGCAAAGGGGAACCGTGTTACCCCGAATTTAACGCGAGCGAAGCTAGTAATACAATAAAATAATGATTTATTGTCACATACAAACAAACATACATATGAAAGAAGCAACAAAATAAAAATATTTTCTTACTCTATACAAAAGGATGAGAAACAGTGTGACAAAAGGGATGTATTCAGCGTTTGTTGTGGCACAACAACTAGAGCGCTAGTTTTTAGTTCACCCCAAACAACTAAATATTTCTATTTAACAGGCATAGATTTAGAAAAAAAAAAGAAAAAAAAATAATGGTGTAATAACAAGTAGTCTCTCTGCCAGTTTAATCTGTGGCCAACATGAGATGGCAGGAACATTCAAACTTGTCACCATCGAACCCTCGCGATGTAATATTGTTGTGATTCTATTACTTTGGCAAGTGGAACTGGGAATACTGGGATGGATATGTTTATGACAATAGTTTGTTTTGTTTTCTATTCATTTTCAATTTAGGGGAGGGACCTACGACCTACCTGATTTCTGATGTATATTGGGAAGTGTTTGTGTACTTTCATGTTTGGGGGAAACCTGTACATGTAAATAACAGTTATTTACATGTACAGGTATTTGTTACATTTTAAATATAGGTAATATTTTTGGAAATGCTTAATATTTAGAAAATGTTTCCACCGTTTATCTAGGAAATGCAGCCCGGGTTTTTAGCGTCAGAAAACCTGAGATTTTGGGTATTAGCCGAAGTGTTTCGTATTAAAAAAAAACCTGGTTGGATTCTTTACATTTGCCTTTTATTTTAGCAAAAACCATTTTTTTATACTTTCCAGCGATCCCAATTTACTATCCAGTCTTCAACCCTCCGTAGATATGTCCTTACTTATCTCTAACAGAAAATAAAATATGCCCGACCCATAAACATTCCTAAGGTACCTTTAGGCATGTAACTCGAGAGTTCTTAACATCTGTAACGAGGCTCTTGGGTATCAAGGCAGTTTACTGCCGGCATCAATGTTGACAGTTTGCTCTGTATTTCAATTTGTGCGGTCTAATAAATTGTATATGGGAATGTTAAGCCAAGCAATTTTGTGTTCAGTGTGATTGCGACCTGGTTTTATTGTTCATTTTGTTGTTCAGTATTTCGACTGAATATTATCATTTTTAATTCAAAATGTATTTTATTTGAGTAGGTATAGCAACAAGTATTTTTGAATCATCAGTCACAAATATCAGCTTAAGCTAATCCTTGCTCAGAGTCATTTATTGATGCTATTATACATTTTAAAAAGTATTTATCATTTTAATTATCATTTTTAGCTGTGCCTAGGAATCTCTTCGTGTACGCCTCTTGTCCTGAGCTAATGTCACCCAGAAGCGACCCACCTTTCGAATATCATCAACGTATCTTTCATCTAAAATCCAGCAGATATACAGAGAGATTCTTTCACCTAAAATCCAGTAATCCGCCAATTTTTTGTCCACCTGCCATCACTCCTTGCAGTAAGACCATCGCAATTCCATTTAAGTTAGTTTGTTAATGACGTACCTTCAATGTACAATCGCTTAGTACACTCCTCAATAGGTAGTTGGCATAGAATAATAAGAAGCGATCTATTCGTCTATTCTTTTATTAAATTATTTTAATGTAATGTTTT
The DNA here is from genome assembly GCA_947086415.1 of Pammene aurita. Lineage (NCBI taxonomy): Eukaryota > Metazoa > Arthropoda > Insecta > Lepidoptera > Tortricidae > Pammene > Pammene aurita. The sequence goes on along the minus strand of OX352309.1, from coordinate 2,420,365 downwards.
TGACCACACTATCTCTTAATGGAATTTGCAATGACAAGATGGGGAACTATCGTTATAAATTTCCATAAAAATTTAACGTTTATTATAACTGTCCCACACTTTACGTTTACAAAGTCTGTGCAAAGTTAGCGTGATTGGGATGTACTTACAATGTTTTATTTAATGACTTAAGATTTGCTATTTATACAGAATGTAACATACGATGACGTAACGCTAACGCCAACATATGCCATTTTAAATAAAAACAGCATACAACACCTAGTTTTAAATGAATTTGTGGTTATTAAAACTATTAAACCACCCCATCATTATCAACAATAACCTAAATACAAAAAAACTAAACCAATATAGATCAATATCAACTGTCCAGCAATTTCGTACACGCCAGTATACGGCACGGAAAAGCGGGTTTTATTGAAATCGGTAGCAGAAAAAACTGACTTATCGAAGCAGAAATAATACACTGTCGAGCATTCTGGGCATGTTTGCACAAGACTGCATAGTTAGGATTAAAGCCTGACCAGAAATATATGATCATTGTCAAGAGGGCGCTATTATTCTCATTTATATGGCAACAGTTGAATATAGTCGAAAAATGTATTAATCTCTTTTTGGTATGGTGATATCTTGACGGAGTAACTCCGTGATGATGGTGCATGCAACTGCGCCGAAATATCGGGTGCTCGAAAACGCTAATATACATGGTAAATACCCCGTTTCAAATAATATTTATAGTGTGAATGACCATGTGAGCTTGAAATCATATCTTGATTTGTTTACCTGTCCGCTCTGATGTTCATTTGTAAATGTTTCGTAGCGAAATAGTTTAATTTCCCGAGCGTTGTATTTACAGCAGTTTATTACATACATTATTTACAATGTTTTGCTGGCATTTCTTGTCATTTCAAGGGGAATCCTGGACCACCGTGATACAGTTTTTAACTAACTAGTACGGGGAACAGAGGACGCTTACTCAATGTTACATTGTAGCTACCCTATAACTTGTGTACTTAAATAGGTATTTGTAAGCAGCACGAGCAAAATTATGTTGAATAAAGTATTTGTATTTGTATATTTGTATTTATTATTTAATATTCAAGACTTTAGAACTAAACTACCACAGTGACTCTGAAAACAGTGACAACCTATCATCAAAATTATTATTGCCAATGAAAATTAGTTCCAATGAAATTCCGCAACATGGCGCATGTTCATATATAAATAAATAAATAAATATTATAGGATACACTGAGAGAAATTTGCTTTGTGAATTTAACAAATTCGATTTGTTGCGTGTTTATCCGTTTGAAACTAAAGTATTTTAGTAAACGGAATCGATCACAATATTGATAATACAAGTCGAATTTGTACGAAGAACAAGGTAAGAAGAACTTGTTAAAAGATATTGGATTGAATCAGCCAAATATATGTTTAAAACAATATGTGCCATGTTGGTTTTATATAATCGAGTTGTTGATTTAAATAATACTAAGGGCGGGTTGCACCACGCATACTTAACGAACTCATCATGGTTACAGTAGACGTCAAGTCCGTTTTTCCGTTGCACCATGCACTTTAGCAGTCAGAAAGTTCGTTTACCTTAACCAGCCGTCGAGCACTGGTTAACTCAAATCTACGTTTAAATATGGCGGACAATTTGCAAAAATGTCTCGTATTTCATACATTAATGCTTGATTAGACAAAAATACAGCGATATTTGATGAAAAATAATAAAATATTGTTCGCAGTAATAAATATATGCACGTATCTGAACGCAAAAGGGTCATACGATTGACGTTTTGTATTATTCACACTTCAACTCGTGTATCTAATAATAAATATATAATTCTGTGTAAAAAGTGCGCTTTTAAGTTAAAACCGAGTGCCAAGTGACTTAGGTTGAAATAGACCAGACTTCTGTTATAACAGACATACCAGAACTATGCCAGAACCTACAGTAATTGTCATGAAAGCCGACAGCCGTAGAGCGAGCGAAACCTGCAGAACAATCATGATAATCATTTTAAAAACCACTCTGTTTTTGTCAATGAAGACCAAACCTTTGGAAATAACGAATGACTGACTACAAGACTTGAATACTGCAAGTTCTTTAAGGTAGAAAGCAAAAGGGAGCGTAAACCTCTGATGCGGTGGAGTGAACAGGTCAAGAAGAAACACGTGTTTTATGTTATGACACGGTAGAAAGCCTCGATGGGAGCAAGTCATACGATTCAAATGGTGCCAGATAACCAGATTATAATTTCATGCCATAGCAGCAGTGCTATTATATATATCACCAAACATTTATCGCCAATACCACCGAAATCGAGCCTCGACAATGTTCTACTCAACTAAACAATGTTCAGAACTACATGTAAATAAAGCGTGATATGGAATATACAATCAAGTAAATTAGAGTGTCAAGTGTTGTGGAACAAAAATAGTTCAACAATGGTTTGGTATCCACAAATTCAAATGTCTATGAAAATTTATTATACTGATTCATTTAAATCTTGTTTTTTTATTTGATTTTATATAGGCCTTAAATCAAGCACAGTAGGTCTCTGTTTAACGACAACTCGCAATAACATGAAAAAAATTCCGGTTCCTTGAGTGCCGCTATATAGTTTACACTGTATTTCAATTTCATTTGTGAAATAAATTCACAGCACAGATTTTACAGATCTGAAGAGACAATAACCCCATATAAATAAATAATTATCTACTAAAAATTTGGTAATAGCATGGTTTAGCTAATTTGACTTCATGTGTGTTGCTCTTCTGAGGCAAATTATTGTTTTATTTGGAATTTTCTGGCATTAATTATATCCCTTTAAGCCAAATCCCATAGAACAAAACTAGTGATAGGTACAAAGCTATGCTGGCACCATCTGACAAACCTTTGATAGATGCCTTCCTCCATTCCCCATTAGTATTTTTCATATCGGACATTATTATGAACATGCTTTTTTTCATTCAAATTGTACACAAAATACATGCATTTGCATTTTGTATCTGTTTCATGATGGGCTAAAAAGGAAGCAAAGACCTGGCCTTGGGCTTTGGCTAAGAATGTTAGATCCTATGAGAGTTTATGTACTGTACTCTAACATAAGTAGGTACCTAAAAACTCATTAGTAATAAATAATATAGGTCTCTTTTTATCAATGTCATATATCTCTACTAATTAGGATAGGTACCTATTTACAAATAAAACATAATAGTACAGTCAGTACACACATGGCTGTTTGTATGACTTGTAACATGTATTTTACAAAGATACAAGTGATAATAAAACATTTTTGAAATTTACTCTTATGACTTTGGGACAATCTCACCTAGCCAAACTAAGCAACTACAGCAATTTATACTATCTATTTATATTGATAAGTAATGTTTCATAAAACATTACTTGACCATAGTCACTTTGACCTGTATCATATTGTTGATAACCATCTGTGGTTCAGTATATGAAGTTTTTTCTCCGGTCAACAAGCTGGGTCACCTTGGCCACGGGTTGGGTTTATACTATCTTAGATTGATCTGGCCTAAAATACTTCAATAGTTTCAAGTTTAGTAAGTATGAGACTGCATAACAATGCAGACTGCAGTTGACATTAATAATCAATATGAACATTGCCTGTAACAACAGGCAATGTTCATATTGATTATTAATGTCAACTGCTAGAAAAATTAACTTATATAGATGTCATACACAAAGGAAAAAGTGACCTAGGCCTCCCGTGCTGAAGATGCTGGTTCGATCCCAGCCCTGGGCACCGGAGGCGTAGGTCACTTTTTCCTTATATGACGTCTATATAAGTTTATAATTTATATAGTAGTGTGTCTACTTAAAAATAAACAAATCAAAATATTTATTAAAATAATTTGATTTGTTCTTCAGTTGCTAGAAAAATGGTGAAAATAATCATTGCATGTCATTGTCTTGCCCCTATCTACAAAGGAAACCTATGCCAGAGTTTGAATAATATATAAACAAAGTAGGGTAACTAAATATATTATGTATTTTATTGACAAAATTGAAATAAGTATTGATCATGTTAAAAAAAATATTCTTTATTTTTACTTTGAGATTCTACAAATTTCTTGAAACCACTGCACTTTCACTTTAAAAGTTCCTTGAGTTGAGCACTGAGTTGCATAAGCCTTGATTTCATCTTGTCTTCAAAACCAAAGGTAAATTCAAATCTGAAATAAAAAACATTGTGTATTATGAATGTAACATAATTATGTGCTATAGGTACTTCACAAAGATGCTTTAGAACACTCTTTCAATAAGTAGGTACATATATAATAAGTTCAATATTTTGGTCGTTGGTTACAATGCTAGCCATAATTAACCAGGTTGGAGGGATTCAGCGCCCTATATTTACGAATTTTCGAAAGGAGAGTTCTCAAAACTAGTGGTGCCTTTGTTTTGCGACTGGGCACCTTCTCGCCATTTGGTGCTTCCATCAACCGCTTTACTTGCTTAGGGTTCTGTAAGTAGTAATAAAGTAGAAGGATAATTTACTCACTATAATATAAAATATAATTCACCAGCCGACTACTCTGGCTTTCTCTTTAAACACCACTCGCAACACAAGTTGCATTATCCTTTGAAAAAGTTTGCTCGTAGGGCGCTATGGATAGCCCACTTTTTGACTGAGTAATAAACATGTTCAGGAATGGCTAAAATTGTTGAATATTCTTGATTTTCAAGCCGCAGGGTGCAAAGTTTAGTTCGCGCTCTTTTCTTTCCTTTAGATTTTTTCTTCGTGTGACGAATTGACGATTTTGACAAGTTTAGTTTGGCACTTATGGTTGGGTTGCCATATGAAAATAATATTCTACCATGAAAATGTTGTTAGAAATGCGTTTATACAGTGGCATCCCTCGTAACTCTTACATTCTGTTATTTTGCACTTGGTGCAATCCATTCATGTTAGCAATCGTTAAGTACCTCCGATTAGCGTAACATTTGGCTTACTTTAACAGGCGGTTTGGTGCAACCCACCCTTAGTCTGTAAGCCTATACCGAGTATACCTACGTAACATGACATCACTTTAAAATGCATGGCAACATAATGAAAAAGTTGTGCTGAGTCAGGATCAGTAGATAATTGCATACAAAATTCAACTAGGTTTTTTTTGTCCACAGGTACCTTATGTGATATGCCTAATTTGTATGAAAAAATAATTAAATACTTATTGCATTTTTTTTACTTTTTAGAAAAAAACAGGAATAGCTGCCGATCGCCGATCGTTGATCGCCAAAACGACGAGACTCAACGTGATGATACCTTATCGCCGTCTATATTGAGACGCCGCCGTTTTTATGAAAAGAAATATGAGCAAAAACCTCAAAAATTTGCACAAACCAAACAGGAAAAAAGAGTATGTTCTGACTGTGATAAATATTACCAAAATGAAGATAAAAGAAACGAACTGTTTGGGCAACTAGTAGCTGAACAATTCAAATATGTACATCCATGTATTCCATCAAAGGGTTACTGTTCTGACTGTGATAAATATTACCAAAATGAAGATAAAAGAAACGAACTGTTTGGGCAACTAGTAGCTGAACAATTCAAATATGTACATCCATGTATTCCAACAAAGGGTTACGTTCAAATCATGAAATTTCTCCAGTACATGGTAGGAAGCCACATCAATGACTTAACATTTCAAGACAGTGAAAATGCAGTGTAGTGCTGTGAGCAGTGATTGTTTTTTAAATTAAAGTTTTCTATAAATAATAGAGTGCGGGGTATGGGGGGGATAGATTTGCCGGCCACGGAGCTCACGTGCGGACTGGACCTAACTACTAACTACCTGGACGTTTTGTAAATAATTAAGTAATTCAACATATTAATATCAAATAAAATCTCTCATGAAGTTACGTCGTTTGTTCTAGACTTTGTGCAGAAAGAATATGGTCGCGGCGGAAAGAAAAGGGAGAATGTTATGGTCCATAATACTCATTAGAAAACTTTCAAACTACTTACAAAATCTATCAATTTGTACAGAGGGGCCCAATTTTCGCCCACGACCAGTCTCTTATCGCGCCGGTTTTTAGTTTTTACCCTATACCTCCATTGTCAGTTAAGTTTGTATTTGTTCTATCTTTTCTGGTTTTTTTTCTATTCATAGTCGACTTGTAGCTATGTATATCTTATTATTGTTACATTACTTGCTTTGCTTTCGTTAATATTTTAATTGTTGCAAGATCTTGTTCATTTTGCGGCTGTACTTCGCGTATTCTCATGTTTTATTCTACTTTTAGATGGAAACCTAACACCAAGAAGAAACATTTTTTCTTGTTGTTGTTAAAGTTTCCATCTGAAAGTAGAACGAAACTGGAATATGTTAAGAAGTATAACCGCAAATTCAACAAGATCTTTCAACAATCAAAATATGAATACAGCATGCAAGTAATGTAACAATAATAAGATAACACTACAAGTTGACTGTAAATAGAACAAATCAATAATGCAAATTCAACAAGTTAACTTAACCAGCAGCATGTTGATAGAACAAGCACTTATGTAACTACAATCGAATAAAACAACAAGCTGATTATAGATTCAACAAGCAAGTCATGTCTCAATGACATGACGAGCGTGTTAGAACAACCAGGCGGGCATGTTGAAACTATATGCTTGAAATATAAAAATAATTAGATAACATAACAAGCTAATTGTTGACTCAACAAGCTAGTCATGTCACGACAACATTTCAAGCAAATTAAAATAACAAAGCGAGCATGTTGCAACTTGATGCCAGCCATGTAAAAATGACAAGATAATCTAACAAGCTATTTTTTGACTCAACAAGCTTATCATTTTGCTTTAACAAGTCAAGCACGTCAAAACTACATGCTTAACTTATAAAAACAATCTGAATATTTAACATAAATTCAACCTGACCAAATAGCATATAAATTCAACAAGTTACGCTTAACGTAGAACCAACGTGATAAGTTGCTTGTAAAATCTACAAGTCACACTTAACGTAGAAACAACATGATAAGTAGCTTATGGAATCTACTAGTTACTTTTAACGTAGAAATAAAATGACAAGTAACTTGTAGATTGAACTAATTACACTTAACAAAATCGAACTTGTAGTTTTAACCAAAGAGCTGGTAGGCGCTATTTTAAAATGAGAGTTTGGTTGAACGAACGTGAATTCTGGTTGTTATTTCTCTCAGTGTAATGTTACACTAACCGACTTGCACTTTCTGGTCAGGCTTTAGAAATAATAAATTGACGTTGCAGGCGTGATATTTATTTAAACTAATGATGTCATTGTCATCTGTTTAGTGGTTGTCTCGACTTTTAGGCCACGACTTTTGCTTGTGCTCTCGGCAACCTAATCCCATCGTTTGACGTAGCTAGGTACTACTTTTCACGTAAGGGACTGTCATCTGACCTCCCGACCTAGGGGGAAAACTAGGCCTAAATCCGTACTAACGACATTTTCTTCACCTAAAAAAGCGATTGATAAATATGAAAGGATATTTCATAAATATGTTCTGGATAACCAGTAGTACGAGCCCGCGTTTGAATCCTAAATATTACAATACAATTTTGGACTGCAAAACGTGAAATTGTAGCAATTGACAAGTTATACGTACGTTAGATATGGGTGTAGTGTTAGATCTGTTAAAAGATCAACATATCCACTGCCCTGGTTATAGGTTATAGGTTAACGCGGGCTGATTTCCGCAACTCGACGTCTGTATACTGCGCCTATTTTGCGTGCTGGGTGGCCTATTCGTGCCAACCCAGTTCCTCCAGGAAGCCTAGCAGACCCTTTACGTTTCCGACGACTTCCGGGAGAGCCCTCGGCGAACCAAGATGTTTCGCCCGGTATTCTGCCACCCCCGGACATGTGATGATGACGTGGGCGGCTGTCTCGTCCTCCTCCATGCAAGCTCTGCAGAGGGGACTGTCTGTGACACCAAGAGTGAAAAGATGTTTGTTTAGAAGGGCATGACCAGTTAGTGCTCCGGTAATTAGTCTGAGCTGCGGCCTCTTGAGCTGTATTAGCTTCCTAGACAATCCGGGGTAGATCGTCGGGAGGGCCTCCTTGGCTTGCCTGCATGTACTTAGATTAGTCCAATAATTTTGGTGCTCTACCTTGGTGTTGTGTAGCAGTGTTCTCCGCAGCCATGCAACAGGTAGAGGTAATATGGGCTCGGGATCTACCACTTTCGCCTCTGAGCCCCCTCTCGCTAAAACATCAGCTGCGTCGTTGCCACGTGAGTTGCTGTGCCCTTTGATCCACTGCAGGGTTATGCTGTTGGTGGTACATACCTCTGTTAGGATTTTGTGGCATTCGTATATGAGACCTGAGGTTATTTTGTGACTCTGCAGGGCTTGTAGAACCGATCGACTGTCGGAGAGTATTCGGATGGGGTATTCCGTTACCTTCCTAGAGGCGATTGCGTGAGCAGCCATTATTATGCCCATACATTCCGCCTGGAAAACCATGTTGTGGGCTCCTAATGGTGTAGAGATATGTATGTTTATGTCCTCTGAGAAAACTCCCGGGCCAGTGCCAGACCTTTGTTTTGGACCCGTCTGTGAAGATCCTCAGCTCCCTGGGGTTGAGGCCCTCGTCTGGGTCTTCGTACAGCTGGATTTTGTACTTCTTTTCAAAAACGAACCGCCTAGGTATCGCATCAGTCGCAGCCTCTATGAGCGGTTCCATACTTACGGCCTCGATGAGGATTTCGGTGTGCGGTGTCCTAGGCGCCTTCCAGAGATTTAGCTTCTTTAGCCGTACCGCCGTAGCCATAGCCTCTTGCTTAACAAAGAGGTGCAGTGGTGGTAGGCCTAACATAGCTTCCAGGGCCGCAGTCGGTGTGGTCCTAATACAGCCCGTGGTTGCCATGCAGGCCAATCTCTGTAGTCGTTGTAGTTTAGCTTCGACCGTGGTTAGTTTGGTGCGTGGCCACCATACTATTGCGCCGACGCATAAGATTGGTCGGATTACTGCCTGGCATAGCCATAGAGTGACCTTGGGGTTTAATCCCCACGTTCTACCTACCATTCTACGACATTGCCAGAAAGCGACCGTCACTTTTTCAATTTTGTTGTTGAGATGGGTGCTCCAGTTTAGCCTGCTGTCGAGTATTACCCTTAGATACTTTACCTCAGGTGACAGCTGGAGCTCTGTATTGAACAGTTTTGGGAGGCGGTAGTTTTCCAAAGACCGTTTGTTGGTGAACATTACCATCTCTGTCTTCTTTGGGTTCACTAGTTCGTTGTCATAGCACCAGCGTTCCACTATCGCCAGCGCTGAGCATGTAACATCGCATACCGTACCTGCGTGCATCCCGCTTGTCAGTATTACTATGTCATCCGCGTATCCGATTGTGTAATAGTGATTGTCGTTTAACTTGGTGATCAAGTCGTTCACCACCAGGTTCCATAGCAGAGGGGACAGGAAGCCCCCTTGGGGACAGTCCTTAGCTACTAGTGCCTGCTTTGTTTTGTCCGTACCTAGTCTGATGGTTCTCTGGCTCAGCATCTTGTTTATCCATTCGGTTATAACTGCGTGCACTCCATGTCTTCCCAGCGCTGCAGTTATACTGGTAAATTTAGTCTTGTCGAAGGCTCCTTCAATGTCGATGAAGGTGCCTAAGCATATAGTCTTGTTCTTGATTGCTACTTCAATTTTTGGTCGTGACCGCATGAAGTGCTGAGTCTGTAGACTTACCTGGGCTGTAGGCATGCTGATTCGGATGTAACGGCACATGTGCTAGTACCGTCTCCCTCAGGTGCCTTTCACATAACCTCTCCAGTGTCTTAAGTAGGAAGGAGGTTAGACTTATTGGTCTGAAGGATTTGGGGTCCGAGTAGTCACTTTTACCTGGTTTTGGTATGAAAATAACTTTGACATCTCTCCATTGTGTCGGCACATAATTGTGTGCCAGACAGGCATCCAGGACGGAGGTAAGCCCTTGAATAAGTATCTTCCCGCCCAATTTCAATAGGGCTGGGAAAATCCCATCCGGTCCTGGTGATTTAAATGAGTCAAAGCTGTTGATTGCCCATTCAGTTCTTTGCGGGCTGATTACCTTATGGGCCAGCTGCCATTCCTCTTCCGTCGGAGTGACATCTTCAGGTGGCCACCGAGCTGGACTGGATATCTCGCAGCCCGGGAAGTGTGTTTCTACCAGTGCACATTCTGTCTCCTCCGGTGAGGTGGTGAATGAGTTGTCTGGTTTCCGTATGGACCCCAGGGATACGGCTGAGTTGTTGGAGAGATCCTTACCCTGTTGGCCTGCGTTGTTGTCTCTATGTTGTTACAGAAGTTGCGCCACGAGTTGGTGCTCCTGTACCTGAGTCGTTTTTTGTACCGGGACGTGGTGGCCTTGTAGTTATCCCAGTCCTGGTCTGTTCCTGTGTTCATTGACCTGTTTAAATGCCTCCTCATCTGTCGCCTAAGCCTCTCCAACTCAGGCCCCCACCAGTTGTTTTTGTTATTACAGCCTACTGTCGGGGTGGATAGGGGGCATGTCTGTTGGTAGCATTCCAGCATTGTGTCGGTGAGGACGCTTACCTGTTTTTCAATCTGTTCGGTGCCCATGATTCTGGGTGGAATCTTTGCCTGCTGTAAGGCTTGGCCCATACGCAAGGCGTATTGGGCTCGATCCGTTTTCCTTGGATTCCTCCTCAGTGGCACCGAGTGTCCACTGCCCTGAGAGGCAGATGTACTATTTACTCGCCTGCCAGTAGCATAGGTACCTCACACAAATAAGTGACATGCGACCGACGTGCAAGGGATATGAAACTATTATTATAAACCGGAGCCAGTGCCGAGGACAGTAATCTAACTGAAACATCAAGATTTTTGAAGTGAAATCTTCTTTAGCGGCGCTGTGCACTTTTTGTGATGGGGAAAAATGTTGAACTCGCGTCAGGGTCACGTGACCGTCGGATTGAAAATTCGTAAGACGGACACGTGACCTGATCGAATAAATCCATATTAATAATTCCGTCGAGGGGTACGGTAGACCCGAATGAAATTATGCTCAAATGAAAAAGCGTAAAAAATAAAAGTTTTTAATCGAAAATATACATATATGGGCTAAATTTGGATTGTCGCGTATTTTGCATTTAAAATTGTTAATTTAATGACAAATGGTCGGCCATATTACATATTTTAGTGGTTGACAACTTGACAGTGAGGAGTGCGTTCGGAAATTGTGAACTATGTTTACGTCCGGCATATTTGATAAGTTAGTTGGTCCATAGCCTAATTATACCTGAGTTGGTCAAAAGTAGGACGAAAGTAAATAAATTAAGAAAACCCGGCTGACTGACAAGGCAAAAAAAGCATTTGACACACGACAAAATATATTCTTACAGAAAATAGTTTTATTTTCACTGAAACATAGGTAAATAAAAATGGATTTTTTTACTAAAAATAAATGTAAATAACATGTTGAAGGCTTGAAGCCGCGTCTGCAGTATCCTGTTTTTGTGGTTTCCAACCGTTCTATATACCAATCAATTTGTCACAATAACCGCCTTCAAAGTGAATAAATGGACTGTTTGCTGTCTCTGTCTGCCGTAAGTATTAACTTCAACTACATTGAGTAGATGTTAATTGGATCACCCGACTGCTAAAAGGAGGGCCAAGTTTTTTTCGAAAGTATATAGAGGTATTATCCGCGCGAGGTAGGACCCCGGAATTCCGGGCCTTTGAAAACCGCGATTCCGGTACTTTGAAAAGCCGGGATTTCGAAAATGTGGGATTGTGTACCGGGATTTCAGATTCCCGGGATATCCGGGCCTTAAAAACTCTAGGATTCCGGAAAAGAGGGTCACCGGGCTTCCGTGATTTTAGAAAGCTGGAATTCTGTAAATGTGGTACGCCGGAGTTTCAGGGTCCTGGAAGTATGTGCTTCGAAATTTATATATATATATATATATAAATATATACAGGATGATTCATGAGACGTGAGCAGGCTTAACACTACGGATTCAGTTAATAATAAGCTATTGTTCGATATCAGTATTAGTGTGATAAGAGCAAAAAAAAATTTTTAAGTAAAAATAAAAAGTTTAAAATTAGTTACGACACGCATGGTCACTCTTCAATTAGAATACTCCGTCGCGTACTGATGTTACACATATCACAGAAAAACAAGATAATATTCTGTCAAATTGATGTCTGGTTACTTTGGAAACATCGTATCTCACTTAATTTGACAATTATTTTTCATAATCAAAGTGCTGTCATGATTGTTAAAGAGGTTTTGATCTTTATGGATTTGTTTATGTAGGGTGACCATGATTACAGGGAACAAAATTTCTTCGACACAAAAAGGTAAAAAAAAATTGAAAGGCGTAATTGTTTCATTTAAACATGATGGCGGCCGAATCATTATCGTTAACTAAGTGTGTAGGGTTGTTCCTGCTCACGTCTCATGAATCACCCTGTATATTCCGGGACTACGTGCTTTCGAAAACTCCAAGATTCTAATTAAAACCAGGGATTCCGGGAACGCGACAAATCCTTGGAGCCCGGGAGTGAATCGTACCGGGGCTTTAGAGTCTCAGTATTCGCAGTTTATGGAACCCTGGAATGCGGGAAACCAAAAATTTTCCCCTCTCTTAGTCGTTGAAATTATTTTTCATTACTTATAACTTTATTGCACTACAAGTGATAATGTACAAATGGCGGACTTAATGCCAAATGGCACTCTCTACCAGTCAACCATTGGAATGGAATTAGGATGGAAGTTGATTTTCCTGAAAGATAAACTTTTTAATGTTAAATAATTGTAATACTTCTGAAGCGTTAAATTTTTAATTAAAATAAATTGTCATGTTTGTGTACGATAGCGCAATAAATGAATATTGTATTTTACCACATAAATGATAGTACTTTTATAATTAAAGCAATTGCTGCAAAATATCAAAAATGCACAACGTTAATATTCAAGTTTTCACTTCTGCCGGCACTCCCGGAGTGCACCCCGTTGTTTTTTTTACCATGACAGTAGGACATCATCATATTGCCCGCCTGATGGTAATCAATGCATCCTCTTTGAATTTTCGTCGTTACAAAACTGGCGGTCAATGTCAAATTCCATACATTTTGTCAGGAATGTGACGGTTAGAAGTTACTGAAACACGACGTCAGTCGTGCTTTAAAGGACAGGTTAAAATAAAAATGTCCATGTACCGTCAACTGCTACAACTTTGCCTACGATGCTCAACTTTACCTGGCTTGAAAATCATTGTTTTCTTCACCAAACTATATAAATAGTTATTTATATCTTTTTCTTTAGATGGAAGAAAGGAGGCCATTATGAGTAATTAAATATATATTGGGTAGGAATAGATAATCACTGTTTTTCAAGTCAGTCAAAGTTAAGCATTGTAGGCAACGTTGTAGCAGTTGACGGTATCGTATTGAAGCTGATAAATTTTTTTTTTATATATATGAACTTGATAAATGTTTTTTTCTATATGGATTTGTCTCGCTCGTATCGTATTTTATACGGTAAGTAGAAAGTTAATTTTCAGGCCTTCTAATTTATACTCTATAAATATATAGGTACTTATACTTAATAAATATTTCGGCAAATTATATTCATCTACTATGACAACCTCAGGAGGTAAAGTTGTAGATCAAATTTTGCGCCATTTTGTAATAAAGTTTATGTGTGGTTTATTTTATCAGAGCAGCGGACGATGCATCAAATTTAAATATCAAATTTTAACAAAATAACACTACTCTCTTTGTCAGTCCCTCTGCATCTCCAGTTTCCGAAAATTCAAGCTAAAAGCCACGTCAGAGTTAAGCAGGCCCTAACCACATACATTTACAAAAAGTCTTAAACGCCATAAGTTCATAATCACTTACGCCCTTGCCCTACTACGATAAACGAAATATCCAGTTAGAAATAGTCATAAGCGCCTTCATACTTCTATAAATTTAAGTCGTTTTGTCTGAGTAGATTAGTAGAAACGTCGATTTGAATAATAGTCGTAAGCGCCACGATGTGGCTATAAACATAAGACCTAGATATAAGTACGATGGTAAGTACAGGAGAATGCACTAAGCTAGGATAGTGGTTTGAAATAACGACCGTAGTGGGTTGGGGTCTTATACTTAAGTAATAAGCTGAAAAGTGCATAATGCGTTTTGAAAAATGCAAAACACTTTCATTAGTATTGTAGTACGTGGAGGCGAATACAAAATGTAGAAATCGGAACTTGATTTAATATTCATTTAAATTTCATAATGGGTTGAAATGACTCGCAATCAGTTCCGTGCACGAGCGAGGTGAAGTCAAATTAATTACAATTTAAGGTTGAAATTTTAAGTTTTTTACAATTGGCACAGGAGTCCATGCTATAGACGGAGAGAGCCACGTCAGATATGAATAATGAGACCACAGAAACCCCTCTAGTCAGTTTATTTCTAGATCTGGACATCTGTCAGCTGTGAAGTGGTAGAGGTCAAAGAATGCAAACCATTTCAAGAAAACAAATCCTAGAGTGTTTGATGCAATATTATAAGAAATTTTATGAATAATTAGATTAAATCATTGCCAAAAGTTTCTGTTAGGGGAAAGTTGTGCCAAACGACATATAATGTAATTCATAGTTTGTCGCCTACTGCTTTTGTTTCCGTGATGATAGGAAATGTTTTTTGTTGTAATGTTAACATATATCTGTCTTTTATAACTGAGACAACTTCGGCAGTTTTAACCTATTTTTGTAATGTTAACATATATCTGTCTTTTATAACTGAGACAACTTCGGCAGTTTTAACCTATTTTGGTTTTAGTATTTTTGAATTAAAAAAAATTGCTAGTCACTCTGACTTCCACCCATTAAAAGCTGCCAGATTCCCGGATCTAGCAATAAGGATAGTATAGCAATCTAACCAGATGGGTTTTGTTGCTCTCATTATTGTGTCATATCTGACGTGGCCAGACGTGTCTAAACATCTAGAAACTCTGTACCACAAACTGTATGGATTTGACATTTCCAAATTATAACCAACAAGATTTCAGATCATCTTTTCCTTGATATTAATTAGATATCGTATTCATGTCAAATCTTAGATAATTCAACCCGAATGGAGTAGCCATGTCTGTAATTTCCGATACAAAAAAAGTCTGCTGATTTTTGCGGGGGAGTGGAACGTCAAATGTATGGCTATGCGTACGTAACGTACAAATAGCTAAGTCAGATAAACGTCAGTCCATATATGGGAATGATCACTGGTCATATGTTTTCGGCAGAGGGGAACGCCTGTCAATGGCGACTCCGGTTGGTTTAATTCTCTAATATCCTTTTGAGCTCAAGATGGCTGTACCGTTTAGAATAGTTTTGTGTTTGCTCATTTCCGTAGTTCAGTGTGTAATATAATATTGATAGCTTATTGTGCAGTGACCTAACAAACAAGTGTGCAGCTAATAAAAAAAACCGGCCAAGTGCGAGTCGTACTCGCGCACCGAGGGTTCCGTACAAACCTATAACAAGCAAACGTTGTAGTATGTTTATTACTAATTTCAATTTAATACCTCTACGCGTTTACGAGGAAAAAGGTAGTAAGTTTAAAATTTAAAAAAATATTCTTTGTATGATTTTACTAAAAATGTCTACTTTTCGTAATTTTTCCTTTGTTTGTGCTATATGAAGTTTCTTCGTGCCAAGTTTCAAGTTTCTGAGTTCACGGGAAGTACCCCGTAGGTTTTGCGAGTGCCGAAAAACTCTAAAATTTGCAGCATAAACGACTGTATCTTTTGATTGTGTTGGCTTTTAAGTTTGATTTTTTCACAGCTCCAAGGGACAATAGACCTGAGTATTTGATATAAATTTCAGCTTGATACCTCCACGCGTTCTTGAAAAAATTGGTCTTGACAGACAGACATACAGACGGACAACAAAGTGATCCTATAAGGGTTCCGTTTTTTCCTTTCGAGGTACGGAACCCTAAAAAATAGTCTCAAAACGCGCGTAACCACCCTTTAGTAGAACACGGTTACCCAGGGTCTCGGCCGCCCACGTATTTGTAGGGAGGCTATCACCTTACAATCAGCAAGGCCTCAACCGAACAACGTTGCTTATATTTTATGAAAAATTTATATTGTAATAAAATAAGTCTACACCTCGACATTGGCAGAATTCACCTCGCCAAAATCCATATATGAGTCGCTTAACTTCAAACTCGGTTAAATCCATCTGTCAGATTATGCGATTTTGGTATTAAGGAAAGGTAATAGGGTAGATATTTGCTGAGAGAGTCGAATGGATTTAGCCGAGTTCGAAGTTTAGCGACACATATATATAACAGAGAAAAAAAATCGCTAAGTGTCAAATAGATATAAAAGTGAGATTGCTTAAACGTCACCATGATACGCCAATCGTTTTGCCGACGTTGGTTGTCAGAAAACTATTTTTTAAATGTCATTTTGACTAAGATCGGCAATGCGCTTGTGATACCTCTTGCAGTCGCAGGCGTCCATAAGCTGCGATAGCTGCTTACAATCAGGCGAGCCGTATAAAAAAATATCAGTTCGTTAACAGATCATCCTGAGCATACTTGTGGAGTACGGGAACGCCTTTTTAACCTATAAAAATGACATAAATCACAAGTCCGATTTTATTATGTGACCTGTTAGAATAAAATAAGTACTGATAATAAAGAATATTTTCTAACAATTGTTAGCATTGCGCTATGTATTTGTTTGCTACACATAGAAAAGATTATGTAAGTTTTATTTTTATCCACCAGGCTATCGCTTTTTACTATAATTACTATTGAAACATAACATCACATTTTATAACGATTTTGTCAAGAGCATATGTCATCTTAGCCATTTGTTATTCGTTTAGAATTCAAGGTCACTCTTTTTTTTTTTTTTAATACCACGACGGTGGCAAACAAGCATACGGCCCGCCTGGTGGTAAGCAGTTACCGTAGCCTATGGACGCCTGCAACCCCAGAGGATTTACATGCGCGTTGCCTACCCTTTAGGAACCTATACACTCCTTTTTTGAAGAACCTCATACTGTAGCCTACTGGGAAAACCTCGGCAGGGAGTTCATTCCACAGCCGCAGCGTTCGTGGGAGGACATTCCTCTTAAATCGTACTGTGCGCGACCCATTGGGCTCCAGGGTGTGGGGATGAACACCCTGCCGGCGGCGAGCGGTGCGGTGATAAAAAGCTGCCGTGGGCATCATATCAAACAGTTCTTCAGAGCACAACCCATTGTACAAGCGATAGAACACGCATAAGGAGGCAAAGTCCCTCCTAAGACTCAAAGGTTCAATATCGCTCGTGAGTTTGGGATCGTCGACGATCCGCACAGCGCGCCTTTGCACCGAGTCAAAGGGCCCAAGCTGGTATCCAGGTGCTCCCGCCCAAAGGTGACAACAGTACTCCATGTGGGGTCTGACTTGCGACTTGTATAGGAGCAGTCTCTGCCCCGGAGTGAAGTATCGCCTCGCTCTATTGAGCACACCGAGCTTTTTGGATGCCAGCTTGGCCTTCGCTTCAAGGTGACTACGGAATTGGACGTCACTGGAAATGTCCACACCGAGGATCCCAATACTCCCTGACATTGTAAGGGTTGTGCCTTGGAACTGAGGGGCCACAGTAAATGGGGTTTTCTTAGCGGTGAACGCGCAAACTTGTGTCTTTGTGGGGTTGAATCTGACTAAGTTGTCCTGACCCCACACCGAGACTCCAGAAAGAGTATTCTCGATATCGGACACAAGTTTTTCACGACTCTCTACCACAACGGATCGAGGGATATTGGCACGGCCCGTGTAACAAGCATCCCCAGTACTGTCGTCCGCATAACAATGAATGTCGCCGATAGACAACATATCATTGATATGCAGCAAAAACAGCGTTGGGGATAGCACGGAGCCTTGCGGGACACCAGCGTTAATGCCCATGCTTTCGGAGCAACTTCCGTCGACTACGGCTCGTATGCTCCTGCCGGACAAAAAGCTGGCAACCCATCTGCACAATCCCTCGGGCAGGCCGTAAGCTGGCAACTTCGACAGAAGACCTCGATGCCAGACCCGATCGAACGCCTTAGCTATATCAAGGCTGACTGCCAAGGCCTCTCCCTGACTCTCTATGGCTGAAGCCCAGCGGTGAGTGAGATACACTAGAAGGTCACCAGACGAGCGACCGTGGCGAAAGCCATACTGGCGATCACTGACCAGGTCGTGCTCTTCTAGGTATCCCAGGAGCTTTGCATTGATTATGCGCTCCATAACCTTAGAGAGAAGGGAGGTTATAGCGATAGGCCTGTAATTCGACGGGTCCGAACTGTCGCCCTTTTTAGGCACAGGGTGCACGAGGGCAGTCTTCCATGAAGACGGAACTTGCCGTTTGTGGTAAGAGAGTGTGAAAAGGCGCGTTAGCACGGGACACAACTCAGGAGCACACCGTTTGAGCACAACTGCTGGTATGCCGTCTGGCCCGCTCGACTTGTGAACGTTTAATGATAGCAGCTCCCGCTGGACATCACTTTGCTTGATGGTAATTTCCGGCATCGAGGACGCGCACCATGGGATGGAAGGCGGTACGGTGATGCCATAATCGTTCAGGGTCGAGTTCGAGGCGAAAAGAGTACCAAGAAGATCGGCTTTCTCTTTTGCACTATGGGCCAGATTACCATCAGCAGGTCGCAGTGGTGGTAAAGACGACCGACAAAAGTTTCCCTCGGCAGCTTTAGCGAGTGACCAGAAGGCACGACTCCCGGTGGGGTAGCCCGCTAGCTTCTCACCAATTCTGCCGACGAAATCGAATTTGGCTCTGGCAATGGTTGTTTTACTGGACCTCGAGGCAGCGTTTAATTTGCGTTTCACATCAGATACGTTGGGATCCTTATCAGTAACGGCCTTGGTCCAAGTCCTGTAAGCAGCCTGCTTGCGAATTGTAGCTTCTCTACAGGACCGATTAAACCAAGGTCGTTTCTTTGCTCCTGCAGCTATTACCGAGTTGGGAATGAAGCAATCCATTCCCGCCAGTATAGTCTCGGTGACTTCGGCTGTACAGGAGTCAGGATCATCTGATGTGAAGCAGAGCTGCCTCCACGGGTATGACGCGTAGAATTCACGCAATCCATCCCAATCTGCTACGTATACTGCCACACGCGTCGCGAGCTAGTTGGCCGCGGTGGATCAGGCCGCGCGCAAGGTGCCAGCGTCCGGACGAGGCAGTGATCGGACGAGCCGAGAGGTGCATTCACTGAGACGGAATATCCGTCCGGACGTGTGGTCAGCAGGAGGTCCAGTAAAATTCGTAAGCAGACCTCCCCGCATAATCGGTGGACCGAGAATCTAGCCACTCAATGTGGTGGGCATTAAAATCCCCCAAAATCACCAATTCAGCGGATGGGTACTGCTCGAGAACTCTGTCGGTCGTCACTTGTAGGTGCTCGAAGAGCCGTTTTGTGTCCGTGTCACCGCTGTGAGACCTGTAAAGGCACGCGTAGACGCGGGTGTGGCCGCCGAAGTCCACACGCACCCACATCACTGACAGGTCCCTGTCTTCATAAGCATGGAGGCGGCGACAACAGACATCCTGCCGAGCGTACATACATACTCCGGCACGCCTCACAAACCTGTGTTCGAGCATATAACCGGGGTATAACAGGTATGATGTATCGGCCGGGCAGGATATCTATGTCTCCGTCAGGAACAGAAGGGTCGGCTGCGCAGACTCGAAGTGGTGGTGTACTGCGTTTAGATTTGAATGCAGTCCCCTGATGTTGCAGTAGTCCACTTTTGTGGAAGGGGACTCCGCTGAAGAACTGTTCCTTTTCTTTTGTTTTCTCGCCATGTTGTTTTAGAAGTGTGTATAGGAAATAAAGGAGGATTCACTGTGTCGACAGCAGAAAGGACAAGAATACGAAACAAACCGACCGAGGAACGATGTGGGAGGTGCAGTTTGCAGGCGCGGCGTACGGAAGGGCCCCCGGTCCCCCCCTGTTGCAGTAGCCGGGTCCACTCCGGTCTCCTACACCGGCACGACTACTACACCAGGAATTTTTCCCAGGTTGGCGGTTCAGCCTCCCAGGGTGGAGATTAAGTGTCCCCTGGGTTCGGGAACCCTACTGACCTGCGGGCGGCCAGCGGACAGCCGTTTCACCGGGTCTCCCTGATAGCCGCACCTGCACTCTGCGCCCACAGAGACCAACGGTCGTATTATCGGTTCCGTGGGTCCCTTGCCGTCGTCGACACACTGCATCCTCTTAGAGCTCACTGGCGACCTTACTCACCGGCAGGAACACAACACTATGAGTGCTATTTTGCTGTGGTTTTCTGTAAGGTGGAGGTACTTCCCCGTCGGGCTCTGCTCCAGATTTGAGCGAGATTACATTCGCTGAACGTGCCCTACCACACTTAGCAAGATGCCATTCGCAGTGCCCATACCTCTCTTTTTGGCGTAGTTTAAGGACATACCCAAGTCCGGACGTAGTTTAAGGACATACCCCGGGTACTTATATTTTGACAAATTGTTTTCGATTATGCTCACATAATCTATAGACCAAACTGTTTTAAAATGACAGATGATGTTGAAATAGTTGAATGCAATAGTAAAGGAAAATATATCTTGTATAATCTTTTCTTGTTTTTATTAACAAATGTTTATATAATACCTAGCGCGACATCAAAAACAGTTAGTAAATATTTTTTACTATAAGTAATCATATCATACTCTCTAACTTAAAAAGAAAATCGCACTTGTGAGTTATCGAAGCTCAAAACTGTTCGCGTACTGTAGTACGAGTATACGCTGCTCATCACGTAATGAGTAGCGTACGCTAGATGGCGATGCAGCGCAATGTAATTTCCCCCTACTATTTTTGTATCTTTGGGTTGCTCTCGTCCAGATGGCGCTTCAGCCTTGTGTCTCAAAAAGTTCATAGACTGTGGCTGTCTATATTATTTATACGCTCTGCCAATACACATTTAGAAATCACATTACTGTCTCGGCGGGGACATAACCTATTTACAGAGCCAGAATTGTCCCGCTTATTGAGTTATTAGGTTCCGAATCTTAGGAAATAAGATCGATGTTGGTCACATTAGGATGTCAAGAGTGGCGCAATCCAATATTGTTTGCAATAGCTAGTAATATTCTACCTATCTATTCAGCCCGTATCCACCCACTGCTGAGTATAGGCCTCTTCTTTATTACGCCACTCTCCTCGTAGCTCACCGAAAAGAAAACCACTAACTGCCGAATAGTATAATCCGTGTATATCCAAATTTTGGTTAGTTGTAGGTAAAGGTGTCTTAAACAATATAAAGTACTGGTGTCTTAAACAATATAATGTCCCTTTTTTAGGGTTCCGTAGTCAACTAGGAACCCTTATAGTTTCGCCATGCCTGTCCGTCCGTCCGTCCGTCCACGGATAATCTCAGTGACCGTTAGCACTAGAAAGCTGAAATTTGGTACTAATATGTATATCAATCACAAACAAAGTGGTAAAATAAAAAGTGGAAAAAAATGTTTTATTAGGGTACCTCCCCTACACGTAAAGTGGGGAGTATTTTTTTTTTTCATTTCAACCCTAACGTGTGATATATTGTTGGATAGGTATTTAAGAATGAAGGGGTTTACTAAAATCATTTTTTGATAATGTAAATATTTTCGGAAATAATCGCTCCAGAAGTAAAAAAAAAATGTGTCCCCCCCCCCCCCCACTTTAACTTTTGAACCATAAGTTTTAAAAATATGAAAAAATCTCAAAAGTAGAACTTTATAAAAACTTTCTAGGAAAATTATTTTGAACTTGATAGGTTGAATATTTTTTGAAAAAAAATTACAAAATAATTTCTGAACTAAGTTTGTAATTTAACCGTATAAGCAGGTGTTTATTGTCCCTGTAATTTCTACAAAATCACAATGAAATGACGTGCTTTCAAATAATGTAAAAACGGTGAAAATCGGTTCACGCAATAAAGAATTATCCCATAAAAATCATCTTCCATACTTTAAACTCGCGCGCAATCGTTTACTTAATTTGCCGATAGATGTCGCTGTACGTGGAACGCTCATATCATATCCTACATGGCGGTGTTATTTAACTCTTAAGTGGGGACACTTACTGTGACGGACGGAAAACTACGGAACCCTACACTGAGCGTGGCTCGACACGCTCTTGGCCGGTTTTTTTTTAGTTTTTCGTAAATAACTGGCCCATACCTACATAAAAATGTTCTTCTACTTAACATTCACATAAAATTGTTTACAAAAAATGTTCTGTACACTTTTTGCTGAGATTAATGTTTTATGTGATATAGAGGGAATTACAAACACACTTTTTTTCTAAATTACGGAGTATTATTTACGAAACTATTAGTTTTATCCAGAAAAATTCCTGGAGACCCCTTTTTAGGGTTCCGTAGTCAACTAGGAACCCTTATAGTTTCGCCATGTCTGCCCGTCCGTCCGTCCGTCCGTCCGCGGATAATCTCAGTGACCGTTAGCACAAGAAAGCTGAAATTTGGTAATAATATGTATATCAGTCACGCCGACAAAGTGGTAAAATAAAAAGTGAAAAAAAATGTTTTATTAGGGTACCTCCCCTATACGTAAAGTGGGGAGTGATTTTTTTTTTCATTTCAACCCTAATGTGTGATATATTGTTGGATAGGTATTTAAAAATGAATAGGAGTTTACTAAAATCATTTTTTGATAATGTAAATATATTCGGAAATAATCGCTCCAGAAATAAAAAAAAATGTGTCCCCCCCCCTCTAACTTTTGAACCATAAGTTTTAAAAATATGAAAAAAATCACAAAAGTAGAACTTTATAAAAACTTTCTAGGAAAAGTATTTTGAACTTGATAGGTTGAATAGTTTATGAAAAAAAATTACAAAATAATTTCTGAACTAAGTTTGTAATTTAACCGTATAAGCAGGTGTTTATTGTACCTGTAATTTCTACAAAATCACAATGAAATGACGTGCTTTCAAATAAAGTAAAAACGGTAAAATTCGGTTCACGCATTAAAGAATTATCCCATAAAAATCATCTTCCGTACTTTAAGCTCGCGCGCAATAGTTTACTTAATTTGCCGATAGATGTCGCTGTACGTGGAACGCTCATATGATATCCTACATGGCGGTGTTATTTTAACTCTTAAGTGGGGACACTTACTGTGACGGACGGAAAACTACGGAACCCTACACTGAGCGTGGCCCGACACGCTCTTGGCCGGTTTTTTAAAGACCTATTCCACGATATCCCGTTCGTTAAGGTTCCAGTGAAAAATAAAACACCCCCGACTTCATGTGTAAATTTTTTTCAGATTTTGTTTAATATTTTTTTCGTCGTGATTTAAAACACATTCTCATACGAAATTTCAGTTTTCTAGTACTAACCATCACTGAGCAAAGCCGCGGATGGACAGGCGGACATGGCGAAACTATAATGGTACGAACCCTGCTCAGTGGTGGTCATAACATCAGCACAGTAACAGATGACTATCTAAAACGAAAGCAGTACCAACACACTTAATTTAGCAACTAATCTTCCACACATCACACATGAATCTTATCAAATTAATTAACCACTCGATTACCCCATAAGCGATTACACCGTATCCGATTATATAATCGATTTTAGCCGGCTCACTAGTTCTGTTGGCGATATATCGGTTGTAAGGGAAGCTGGTTATTGAATGAAGCGAAAACAGCTTGTTTAAAGTGGCTTATAAACGCTGAAATTAAAATCACTATTTTTTTTTTTATACTACGACGGTGGCAAACAAGCATACGGCCTGCCTGATGGTAAGCAGCTACCGTAACCTATGGACGCCTGTAACTCCACAGGAGTCACATGCGCGTTGCCGACCCTTTACAAAAAGGAGGATTCACTGTGTTGACGGCTAAAGGAACAAGAGGGTCCCTCATCGTCAACACACTGGGTCCTCTTTGAGCTCTTTGGCAACCTT
The DNA here is from genome assembly GCA_947086415.1 of Pammene aurita. Lineage (NCBI taxonomy): Eukaryota > Metazoa > Arthropoda > Insecta > Lepidoptera > Tortricidae > Pammene > Pammene aurita. Next base: position 2,396,388 of record OX352309.1, on the reverse strand, counting down.
ACTCACCAGCAGGAACACAACACTATGAGTAGGGTCTAGTGCTATTTGGCTGTGGTTTTCTGTAAGGTGGAGGTACTTCCCCAGTCGGGCTCTGCTCCAGATTTGAGCGAGATGACATTCACTGAACGTGCCCTACCACACTAAGCGAGATGCAATTCGCAGTGCCCATACCTCTCTTTTTGGCATAGTTTAAGGACATACCCAAGTCCGGACGTAGTTTAAGGACATACCCCGGGTCCAGGTCCGGCATAGGCATGGGCATAGGTTATTTAAAATATTTTACACTTTACTGGGATCCAAACGTTTCTCGAATACTGCTGCCTATTGATCTAAAGGTGTAACATAAATTCCGGTGATCCGTTTAAGGGTTTAATTGGTATGGTATATATATTCTTATTATGAAAACCCAAAATTTGACGCGAAAAAAAAATGGTTTAGTTTGAAGGGTTTGGGCGACTGGGAAGACGTGCCCTATACAAAAATCCTGTCAAAATAATTTCTCTCCTACTTTTTCTGAGTCGCAATACGATAAATTATGCCCTTAAACGGGCCACCAGTATTTTTTGTTATACCCTATATACTCGTGTGCAATGTCACGATAAAATTACTGAACGACCAAGCCTCCATCGCTCCCAGGAGACCGGGGATCAATGAATGAACGAGACGAACGAGTGGAAATAGAACGTAGGAACGATTACAGTAAACCACCTGGACGTATATCAATCCTCGCGACGTCACGCTAATAATAAAGAACATGCGTGAAAAATATTTAATAGAATTTGTTGCATAAACACGTTCAACAACCCTAAATTAATATAAATAGGTGGAAATCCGTAATAATTTTTAACAGTTTGTTAAAGATATTGCGGTTTAAAAACGTAAAATTTTAGGCATTTTTTTTTATACCTCAAATGTATTTTCGAAACTTCAGTGCGATTACTTACATATGTTCTAACAAGAAAAAAAATGTAAAACAACTATATAGCTAAACGCATTTTTTCGTGCCTAAAATTACACAAATCATCCAAAAACTTGTTCCTTCCAAACAGTTTTCTGCAACTTTGTGGTCGGTGAGGTCACAAACCTTACAATTTTTGTATGGGGCGTTTTGACGCCCGGCCCAGACGCCTAACGTATTTTCACATTTTTGACGTTTCAGGGCTATCATAGATAGGTTTATTAGAGACATTTGAATCTACAGGGAAATAGAACCGAATGACGTCTTCCAAAAAAATCATGCATATTCCTAATTATACTCGTAAGATTCCCTGAACTCAGACTAATGTGACCAAGCATCTTTACCCATTTGGAACGGTGGTCTGGGGCGGCGATTCGAAAAATAAACACACACACTGGACAGACACAGCTCCAATCCAACTCAACCCAACTCAACTCAACGCTATAACGACATTGACATTTGCTATTCGAACATATATTCATTCAACATTGGTCTCACATTGTTCGGACATTGGTCACACATTGGTCTCACATTGGTACAATGTGTGACCAATGTGCGAACAATGTGAGACCAATGTTGAATGAAAATCTGTTCGAATAGCAAATGTCAATGTCGTTATAGCGTTGAGTTGAGTTGGGTTTAGTTGGGTTGGAGCTGTGTCTGTCCAGTGTGTGTGTTTATTTTTCGAATCGCGGCCTGGGTCTGCGGCGCGCCAGGGTATATCAGTCTACCGGCTTTCTTGTCGTCGGCGGCCGGGGTTACCGGGCTTAAGTCTAAAATCTTATCCTTAGATGGAGACATGTTTCCTGTACCCTACGAGTTAGCAGCCATACACAAAAGGCAAAAGTACTCGGCGCTCAATAACTACCTTTCTGTTCCGCTTACCGTCGAAACGTCGGGCGTATTGTGCGGGGAGGCTAAGGTGTTCCTCAGGGAGGTGGGTGGAAGGCGCCTACGTGATAGGGGCCTTGACCCCCGCTCTGGGTCGATCCTGGTGCAACGGCCATTCATGGCAGTTCGACGCGGCAACGCAGCGAGCGTGATAGGTACCTTTGCGCCGGGTACCACGTGGGATGGGCTTTTTGATTAGGCTATTAGTTTTTTACGCTTTCATTTTATTTTAGATTTATATAGGTTTAAAATATTATATTTGGGATGCCCATAATGAGCCCTTTAATTTGATATGTGACACAATATAGTTTGATTATACGTATCATGTCATGTATTGTTGTGATATTTATTGAAAAGAATATGCCTCGCCAAATTTCATGCTGGTTCTTTTTTAGACAGAGGCCCACTTTCCGAACCGACGGCAGAATCAGTACCTTTTTGATTTTGCAATAAATCATGATACTCGTTCATTCATTTGTTTTATCCCTTTTCACCTTTAATCTAACATACAGACATTTGATCCTCATAACAAAACTAAACGATTCATAAAAAAAAATCATCATGCCTATTTTAACCAATAACGTATAGCTGTACGAATCGATTGACAAAGAAGACGATCATATTTTTACTTTTTAAGACGATGTTGGAAAATAAGAAATAGTACAAATAAAGGTCTAGTAAAATAATAAAATATAGGGGGATAAATAATGAAATATACTGGGTTCAATAATAAAATATGGCGGGTTGAATAATAAGCTCCAATGTTATTTCTCAACTACCTATATAGAACAGACTAAAAATATTTAATCCAAGACTCTTGGATTAAAGAATTAAAGAACTCTTAGGCTTTAAAGTATAACCCGCAACTCTCTCGACATTACTCGCTATTGGATTTAATAGAATTGAAGCTATTTTAAAACTGCCGAAACTGTTATTAGGTAACAGAAACATCATGTTTAAGAGCTCTCGTCTGGTAATTGCCACTCTATGTTCCGACGGCCTGGTTTTATATTTAAAAAACCGGCCAAGAGCGTGTCGGGCCACGCTCAGTGTAGGGTTGCGTAGTTTTCCGTCCGTCACAGTAAGTGTCACACTTAAGAGTTTATAACACCGCCATGTAGGATATGATATGAGAGTTCCACGTACAGCGACATCTATCGGCAAATTAAGTAAACTATTGCGCGCGAGCTTAAAGTATGGAAGATGATTTTTATGGAATAATTATTTATTGCGTGAACCGATTTTCACCGTTTTGACTTTATTTGAAAGCACGTAATTTCATTGTAATTTTGTAGAAATTACAGGTACAATAAACACCTGCTTATACGGTTAAATTACAAACTTAGTTCAGAAATTATTTTATATTTTTTTTCAAATACTATTCATCCTATTAAGTTCAAAATAATTTTCCTAGAAAGTTTTTATAAAGTTCTACTTTGAGATTTTTTTCATATTTTTAAAACTTATGGTTCAAAAGTTAGACCCCCCCACTAACTTTTGAACGCATATTTTTTTACTTCTGGAGCGATTATTTCCGAAAATAATTACATTATCGAAAAATGATTTTAGTAAACCCCTATTCATTTATAAATACCTATCCAACAATATATCACACGTTAGGGTTGAAATGAAAAAAAAATCACTCCCCACTTTACGTATAGGGGAGGTAACCTAATAAAAAAAAAATTCCTTTTTTTATTTGACCACTTTGTCGGCGTGATTGATATACATATTAGTACCAAATTTCAGCTTTCTAGTGCTAACGGTCACTGAGATTATCCGCGGACGGACGGACGGACGGACGGGCAGACATGGCGAAACTATAAGGGTTCCTAGTTGACTACGGAACCCTAAAAAGATAATTAATTGAATTAGCGTTCTATACTTACCTTAACCTTGCAATAACGAAGTGACTGATTAAAATTAAAAATAGTTATTTTTATGAAATTACTACTAACTGCAACGACCATACATATACAGGGTGACATCTGAGACGTGATCAATTATATGTTTTTCTAACTCCATAAACAACTAGCAGTTGAATGCCCCGACTTTCACTAAAATCAGACATTTATTTTTACATGTTTTTGTAATTTATTTTTTATTTGACGGGGTTTTCAGGATATTGAAACTATTTATTAGAATATTTAAATGAGTAAATTTAATTACCTCTTTGAAATGGAACTGTCGTTAATAACAATTCTGTCATTTATTCCAGATAAAATGTAATTTAATATTTTTTTTTACCTTAAATATTTTCTAAAACTGTTTTACACTAATATTATCACTTTTGAAAGAAAAATAAATGACAAAAAATAATGACAAAAATGCCTGATTTTAGTAGGACTCAGGGCAATCAATTGGTAGTTGTTGATTGAGTTAGAAAAACATATCTACATAACTGATCACGTCTCAGATGTCACCCTGTATATCGTCGTTGCGCTTTCCAAAACATACATGTGTTTCGTCATTACTTTTCAGTAGAGAAAATAAATGTTTTACGTCTAAACCACCAGTCGAAAGTCTATAAAAATTTGACATTTAATTGAAGAAAAATCAGTATTTACTTATGAGTTAGACATATCCCCTGAAATATTATTAGTTTAGTCGTTATTAACATTTTTTCAGTTTTTGTGCACATATCAGGTTTGGTTTGAGTCAATAAAATTGTATATGTGTAAACTAAGTTATAACTTGTTATAAATTTTGGTTACATATGTGTTTAAAACTATTTGAAACTGTCTATGTAATTTTTTTTTGTGATATCGAATTAAAACAAAAGATTAATTAGAAAATGTGTTTATCTAGGGATCTAGGATTATTCATGAAGCAAGTTATCATAGAAATAGTGATAGTCTCGGTGCATGTATTTCTTCAATGACTGTAAGCTGTTATATTTCGATTTCTCAAGCTTCCTAGGTATGTCATACATGGCAGAGAGTTAAACACTAGACGCATGTACTCTTTGAGGCAACAGTTGCCAATCGTCTGGATGTCTTAATTTATAAAATACTTCGCAATTTTTATAAACCAACGGGATCTCCAACCTATTTTCCGGGTCTGATAGACTAGAACTCACACACCAATTCGTAATTTGACACAAATTAGTCGGTCGAGCATCAGACTCGGCACGGACAAGACCAAACAAGAATTAGTAGCTACGGGCTGCCCCCAAAGGGATGTCGTATCGCCACTGCTATGGAACCTGGTGGTGAACGACCTGATCAACAAACTAAACAATAATCACTATTATACAATCGGATACGCTGATGACATAGTGATACTGACATTAGTGGCAAGAGTTATTCACGCAGGTACAGTATGCGAGGTTAAACGCTCGGCACTGGAGATAGTGGAACACTGGTGCTGCGACAACGAACTATGGGTCAACCCAAGTAAGACCGAGATGGTAATTTTCACTACTGCCTCCCAAAACTGTTCAAAACTGAGCTACAACCGTCACCTCAGATGACGGTTGGAGCTCAGTACTGAACAGTGTCTATATAGCGGTAATACTGTCGAGTATATGCTTAGCAGACTAAACTGGAGCACTGATCTCAACAACCAAATTGAAAAAGCAACGGTCGCCTTCTGGCAATGTCGTAGAATGGTAGGTAGGACTTGGGGATTGAATCCCAAGATCTCTGGGATCACTATCCGACCAGGCATATGCTACGGCGCGATAGTATGGTGGCCACGCACCAAACTATTCACGGTTGAAGCCAAACTAAAACGACTATAGAGATTGGCCTGCATGGCAACTACAGTCTGCATGACGACTACACCAACTGCAGCCCTGGAAGCTATGTTGGGCCTACCGCTGCTGCATCTCTTCGTTAAACAAGAGGCCATGGCTGCGGCGGTGCAGCTAAAGAAGCTGAATCTCTGGAACGCGCCTAGGACACCACACACCGAAATCCTCCACGAGGCTGTAAGTAAGGAACTGCTCAAAGAGGCCGTAGCTGATGCAATGCCTAGGCAATTCGTTTTCGACAAAAAGTACGAGGAACCATACGAAGGTCTCAACCCAAGGGAGCTGAGGATTTTCACAGATGGGTCTAAAACAAGGTCTGGCGCTGGCTCGGGAGTTTTCTCAGATGACCAAAATATACATATATCAACACCATTAGGACTACACAGTCATAAATGCAGTGCATTGGCATAATAATAGCCGCTCGCGCCATCGCCTCTAGGAAGGTGACGGAATACCGTGGGGAATACCGCATACTCTCCGACAGTCGATCGGTTCTACAAGCCCTGCAGAGTCAAAAATAACCTCAGGTCTTATATATGAATGCCACAGAATCTTAACCGAGGTATGTACCACTAATAGCATAACCCTGCAGTGGATCAAAGGGCACAGCAACTCACGTGGCAATGACGCAGCTGATGCTTTAGCGAGAGGTGGCTGAGAGGCGAATGTGGTAGGTCCCGAGCACATAATACCTTTACCTGTTGCATGACTGCGAAGAACACTGCGACATAACACTAACAATTTTTAGACTAACCTAGGTACCTACATGCAGGCAAGCCAAGGAGGCCCTTCCGACGATCAATCACGGACAGTCCTCTCTGGAGGGACTGCATGGAGGAGGATGAGACGTCATCATCACATGTCCGGAGGTGGCAGAATACCGGGTGAAACATCTTGGTTCGCCAATGGCCAAGTTACTACGGGTTTATTATCATAATACGTACAGTCATATAAGTATTTAGGTATGCACATTGATAATAATTTTAATTGGAAAACACATGTTACTGCAGTTTGTTCTAGGCTTCGTTCAGTTCTAAGTAAGTTGTACCACTTGGATAGATAGTAAAAAAACCATGCTTGTTGTGTATTATGCGCTAGCTGACTCTGTTATTAGTTATGGACTTAGTGTTTATGGTCGAACTTTTCAAACTTATTTAAATGAAATAAAAAAGTTACAAATAAGATCTATGAAATACCTTGTTAATAAAAAAACTAAAAATAATCTTAGAGGTGATTATGACAAATTGTACAAGATATGTAAAATATTACCTATAACATCAACGGGTGCAATATATGATAGCCGTAGAACACTATTTTAATAATGAGTATAAGGTATTAAAACAAAATAAATATAGAACAAAAAATATAAGGTTAAGGAAATATGTACAGAATTCTGGTAAAAACTACTATGGCAAAAGAAAAAATATTTATGATACCAAAAATATACAACGAGACTGATTGGTTAAGGGAGGATAAAAATTGCAGCATAGTTGAATTAAAAAGTAGATTAAAAAAGACATTTTTGGAGAAATTACATTAATACTTAAATATACATAAAAAACAGAATACTAGCAGTTCCTACTTAAATGTTCAGGCATTGTGATGTTTAGTGTGTAAGGTAGTGTTTAACCCCCTTATTCATAAACGGCCACTAAAGTTAAGAGATCGCTGATAATCGTTTGTCCCTTTCCCTCATATAGGTTGGACGGAAAGGGACAAACGATTATCAGAGGCCTCTTAACTTTAGTAGACGTTTATGAATAAGGGGGTAAGACTATATGTAGTTCATACTTCATTATAGCATACCTCAACATAGTTTTAACATAGGTACTTAACACTAGTTAAAATGAGCGCGGTCTCGCCAACAAACTGTTATCGCAGTTTGGCGAGCAACATAAATTTGTTTAAATGTTTTGTACTTTTGATAAATAAATAAAAAATATATATATATTATTAAAGTATAAAAACTTATCTGTAAAAAGCACACTTTTTCGAAATTTTACACTATTTAATCTTCCGTCAACTCAACGTACCCTCAGACGTGCATAAAGGAGGAAAAAGTGACATGTGCAAACCAAACCTGATAAGTGCGACTCGTATAATTTCATAAAACAGTTAAGTATTGCGCAGACACTTGTATACTTTTTTCATTGGATTTTGCACATGTAATAATTGTTATCTCCGTTTCTATTAGCATTTTAGACATATCTGCTTTTACAACAGATGCGGCTTTGAAAATTACCAACGAATAGCAAATAATAAAAAAAACTCAAAAATGCACATATATGTTTTGGAAAGCGCAACGACGATATACATATCTATATAGTTTAAATATTTACCATACATATATTGTATAGTTTAAATTAATTTATATCTACTTCTTATAACATTAAAAAATATGTATTCGAGTTTTTATGGAAAAACATGGTTTCTCATTACTTTTGTCCAAGGTTGTATAGTAAAAGTCTTTTTCCAAAACGGTATTTCTTTTAAAAAAAATACCAGAAGGTTTTGCCTGTATCACGGGGAACCAGATATATTTTCTGACCGAGATTCGATATATGCATGAATAAACTTAAAACGAAACAATACATTAAACTAATGGTCATTAAATGATTACGTAAAAAATATTTTGCGAAAAGTAGACTGATTAGCAAATCCCGAATAATAACTAACTAGAGGCGTTTCGTTGCTGCTAGCTTTTCGTCTAAATTGGCTCTCTGCTCCACAGACTTGTAATGTAAACGTCAATTCGGTCTGTCCGTCCATTTGGACGATCCATCACTTTCACTTGGTCTCTGGGGGACTATTGTGAAATAGCTACATACGTACATACATATAGAGCTGTACTGTTTGATTAAATGAAAGGAAAGCTTGGGTTTTGCAACAAATCACTAACAATAAATAACACTACGTAATTTGAGGGATCGAAATAACAGAGTAAATTTTATAAGTAACGTATAAATTGTTGGGAACAATGTTACTCTGATGCGTTCGTAGGAAACACCTTACACAACCCTACACGTGATCCCTGGGTGGTACTAAAAGAGTAACAAACTTGGCAGCTGCACTGTCCAATCTGGACCTCGCAGCACTCACTGGATTTTCTTTATCATCAGCTTTCCCGCTTTCACTACCCCAGGGAAGACATGCCTATCTATATTCAGTCCAGTGACATGTTAGCCATACGATAAATAAAAGTAGCGTATAAAATCTGGACTTCGTGCCATAAGGCGTTATTTACCAGTAAACCTTAAGGCAGGGCAGATAAATTTTGTGGCCAGTTTATAGGTTATTAATGTTATTATGGTCTTCAAAACCAAAGCTTAATAAAGTATTAAATAAAATAAAACCATCAGATTTTCAGTTTCTAGAAAGACATTTTGGAAAAGCCCAGAAAAAAATATCAGATCTTAAAAGTGGCATTTAAACCTAGCAACTCACTGAGCTAACTGTGCTGATATCCTAATCCTCTGAATCTCCTTTTTTTTCTTTTTTTTCACAAAAAGAGATACAATTAATCAATTTTACCTATCTGCCAAACTGCACAGCAGTTTGTTGGGAAAAACTTATTTTACCCTACACCATTGTACTATTAATTTAGGTACGTACTTATATAGCTGTGGGAGTGTCTGTTTACTCCACTTGCAATAACAGGTAGGATTTGCAAGCAGAGCAAGCAGGCACTCGCCGCGCGGCCGCTTTCATGATTTTGCTATGTTAAGATGTTTTTTTTTACACCACGACGGTGGTAAACAAGCATACGGCCCGCCTGATGGTACGCAGCTACCGTAACCTATGGACGCCTGCAACTCCAAAGGAGTCACATGCGCGTTGCCGACCCTTTACAAAAAGGAGGATTCACTGTGTTGATGGCTAAAGGAACAAGAAGGTCCCTCATCGTCCTCACTGGGTGCTCTTTGAGCTCTTTGGCAACCTTACTCACCAGTAGGAACACAACACTGTGAGTAGGATCTAGTGCTATTTGGCTGTGGTTTTCTGTAAGGTGGAGGTACTTCCCCAGTCGGGATCTGCTCCAGATTTGAGCGAGATGACATTCGCTGAACGTACCCTACCACACTTAGCGAGATGCCATTCGCATTGCCCATACCTCTCTTTTTGGCGTAGTTTAAGGACATACCCCGGGTCCGGACGTAGTTTAAGGACATACCCCGGGTCCAGCGTAGTTTAAGGACATACCCAAGTCCGGACGTAGTTTAAGGACATACCCCGGGTACTTATATTTTGACAAAGTATTTGTAAGAACACTTACATTTATATCTACAATTGAATTGATAATATCTGTGTTATTAATGGAATCCCTCAAAATATTAATCGTCAATGACTGACACCATTTCAGGTTGCAAATTTAACGTAATCTCTTGGGAGATATAAATTTATTGGCTGTCAGATAACGTCAATCCAGTTTTAGATTTATCTTCCGTTGCAATCGATGGGTGCTTTACGAAAGGAGATCGTCAATTTTTGTGAGGTGATCTGGCCCAGATTATTTAGGACCGTTGAGGAATGATTTTTACCTTTAAAAAATTGTCATAATTTCTAGATCAGGACGGTAGAAAAAAAAATGCTTCCTCAGTCGGGCTCTGCTCTAGATTTGAGCGCGATGACATTCGCTATGCTGTGCCCTATTTACCATACATAGCGAGATGACATTCGCAGTAGTCGCAGTACCCATACCTATCTTTTGGACGTAGTTTAAGGACATACACGGGTCCAACGGGTATTTGTAATACTGTTACTGATGATTTGCCGATTTATAATTATCATAACTGGGTACTGGTTAGACTCTTGGATAGGGCATTTATTTGTGAGTTTATCGCAGATATTTGTTCCTGAGTTATGGATGTTTTTTTATGTATTTATCTTTATCTATCTATTATATATATCGTCACCTAGTTCCCAAAACACAAGCCTTATTAAGCGTACTGTGGGACTAGGTTGATTTGTGTCTGATTGAAGATATTTATTATGTAACCAAGATGACGTTTAATGCTAGATAATGTATCATAGACTATATTGATTTGACATTTGGAAACCCTTACCAACGATATATTTGTTTCATTGCGATCTCAACGCCATTTAAGCAGTTATCCTCATTAACAAGGTGTGAAAACCATAAAAGTTTAAATCAGTGTCCCGGCAATGGCATTTATTTGTAAGCTTATCAATTCAGACATTGGAATATAGGGGGCTATACTTAATGACAGGTAGCCGTTCCTATATCGATGAACTCAGTTATCGATGCTTTTCCCATTTATTAGGTACCTAATAGCGATCACTCCATGTTCCGACGACATTGAGAAGCATTGTTTCAAATATTTAAGTAAGTAAACTATTTATGTAATTGTCTAAAGAGATAGTAATTAAAAATAAATATAAAATAAATATTATGGGACAATCCTACACAAATCTACCCTGTCCCACAGTAAGCTCAATAAGGCTAGTGTTGAGTGGTTTTTTTAAACCTATCGATCATTGAAAATATGCTTTACTGTAAAAATGTAAACTTTATATTCGTCTTCAAAATTATACTTACAAAAAAATTCGTATTTACAGACAAAGCTGGGGGCAATCATAAGTATATGGGAAAAACATTGATAGCTGACTTTTCGATTTACGAATTCCCTACTTGTCATTAAATTTAGCCCTCTAGATTCCGATCTGCTTATCATACATAAAAATATGGTGGTTTTTCTAGTTATGTAAAAACTTATCTAAGAATGTACTTCATCGTCTAGTGCTGTGGTTTGGTAAAGATTATAGAAAATCCAAAAAAATAAATTGCCGCGCATGGTAACTGGCGCAGCGCGGGTTTATTCTACACATTTTTTAATTTACACCAAATATGCATTTCCATTGTCTTTTTACAAATGGAGGCAAAACTAACTGTTCAAAGGGGACTTGAGAACTTACGGAGAAAAGAATATTTATTTCGCCTTTTGTGCCGCTGAGGTAAATAATTTTAATAATCCCGTACAAGAAACTGGTGCGGTTGGAAACACTACAAATAATAGTTTTTTTAGACCTATTTTTCAAACAGTAGTAGATTGTTAACTGAGGGAGAAACGCAACCACCCCAGCTGCTAATTCACATAGCTGTGTCAACTTCTAGATAATAAAATAATGGTAGAAAACAGTCAGAAGAGGTAGCTACGCGAGCGATGTTTTCAAAGGCTATGTCACAATTTATTGCTAAGAGAATTTAGTATTTAGATTGTTCCAGAATATCTTTTTTTATTTAGTTCAGCGGACGTTTATGTCTGGACGGAAATCATACGATAGATCTATTTAAAACCGATTTTACACCACTCATCGCAAATCCACTAAGTGCTAATCCGACTTGCGACGCGAATGGTCCGAGACGTGGAACTCCTTAATGGCGGGAAAACTGGGTTCCATGATTGCACCAAGCTCCAAAAAAAGGATCGGAACTTTCAAGGCGAGACTGATGGTGTAGACTCAACAGGCTTCGTACTGGTCACGGTCGCAATGCGCTCATTATAAACACCGCTGCGGGTGGTTGGACTCTCCTGCTTGCACTTGCGGTGCTTTGGCTCAAACCATCCAGCACATGATTGAAGACTGCCCCATATCACGCTATACCGCCAGTCCTCCAGATGATCTGATCACCTTGTGCGACAAAGCCATAAAGTGGCTGACTGGTCTTAGTGTTGACGTTTAATACCTACTTTATTAAATACATATTATGATTATGTATACGATTTAATAAATAAAAACCACTAATCGCGAAAAATAAGAGACATAGCTAAACTTATCTTTTAAACTCTAGGGCGGAAATGTGTAACTTTACTTTCTAACAGCTTCATTCATAGGTAAACAATGACTCATTTGACAGATGGATCAATATTTTTTTTGCAGTATGGGAAGATCTCCAACAAGAGCTCCATCAAAATCGGTTGGTTTAAAGATTAGTCTTGTGGGGATCTTTTGGGTCGATGATTAATATTTTTTGTTGGATTAATTTTGTACTAAGCAGAAACGTCTGCAAGCGAACATTTCAATTTTATAATTGAAAGAAAAATGGAAAAATTCACCGCATCGAGCAAGACTACTTACAACGTAAAATTTTTATTGAAACGTATTTGATGTAACTAAAGTAAACAACGTGGGTCCGAAAATCTTGACGATTATCCATATTAGTAATGGCCTCCTAGCCCAGTCGGTAGTGACCCTGCCTACGAAGCAGGAGGTCCCGGGTTCGAATCCTGGTCAGGGCATTTATTTGTGTGTATCACAAATATTTGTTCCTGTGTTATGGACATTTTCTATGTATTTAAGTATTTATCTACTATATATACGAGTATATCGTCGTCTAGTACCCATAACACAAGCCTTATTGAGCTTACTGTGGGCCTAGGTCGATTTGTGTAAGATTGTCCTATAATATTTATTATTTATTTATTAACATAATTTTTGAGGTAAAAAAATCATGTTTCACCCTAAAATCCAATAATTTGGATACGGAACCCTAAAAAGGGAATAGCCCTTCTATTGACAGAATGGGAAGTGCCGAGTAGCGACACTATTAAGAAGATAGTTTTTCTGCGGGTGTTTCAAGTACGTTGTTGGCTCTTTATAGGTTTTATTATCTGCTCACGATTTTATCCATACCATGTAAAGCCTGACCAGAAATATATTACTGTCAAGAGGGCGCTCTTATTCTCATTGATATGGCAACAGCTCAGTATAGTCATGGAGCGTATTATTCTCTATGGTATGGTGACATTTTGATTTGTTTACCTGTCAGCTCTGATGTTAATTTGAAAATGTTTTACAGCGAAAAAGTTTCATTTCCCGAGCGTATTATTTACAGCAGTGCATTATATATACTATCTACAATGTTTCGCTCTTGACTATGAATAATTTTGGGAACTTTTTGTCGTTTATTATTTAATATTCATTATTTTGACTTTTAAATTGGATGAATTATTCAAGTAAACCGCCTAAATAACAGTGACAGCCTATCACATGCACTCACAGATGCATATCATTCTGCCATTAAAGTTATTGCCGGTGTAAGAAATTAGTTCCAATGAAATTCCGCAACATGGCGCATGATAATTATATTTCTGGTCAGGCTTTAATACTCTCACTGCCGTTATACATGCTGCGCTCCATGTTTTCTGGGCGTCCGGCGTACCATGTGGCGGTTAGAGTGTTAAGTTGATTCAGATCCAAGTGGAGCTCGACAACATTTAAGGACTTTAAAAAGATGTCTGTCAGTACCTAAATAAGGTTTCGTCAACAATTAGTTCATTCCGGGAATAACGATATTACAGTAGCAATTTCACCAAAATACCTACTCCTAAAACGGGTTTTTATTACTGTAAAATTGTCTATTACAAAATTGTCACGACGAAACAGGAACACTTCTGAAAAACAACACTGGCATTTTGTAGCCAAATTACGCGCGACAAGCACCTTAACGCTTTTGTTTAAATGAGAATTTCAATGGCATTTTGTAGCCAAATTACGCGCGACAAGTACCTTAACGCTTTTGTTTAAATGAGAATTTCAATTCGGGAAGACATTTCATTCCTAATTCCAACTCACTATTAAGCATCACAAGTTCAATTATGTTATTGTTTTTTTGTCACTAAGGTTTTACACTTTTTATCGTTTGTTGGAGCATTGTTTATGGTTTACTAAAATGAAATGAAATAAAGTGTGTTTGTAAATATATGGTAACATAAGATCATGGTATATTATAGAATGTGTGTGGACACCTATGTTGGAGCCGTTTACCACGTATAGTAACTATGATAAATTATATCGGCAAATCAACCCCCATACCATTTTTAGGGTTCCATAGACAAAATGGCAAAAACGGAACCCTTATAGTTTCATCCTGTCCGTCTGTCCGTCCGTCCATCCGTTCGTTCGTTCGTCCGTCCGTATGTCACAGCCATTTCACTCGGAAACTATAAGACGTATCTTAACAAAATTAAGACATAAGGTGATTTTGTATGCCGCTGTTTAGTTATGTAGTTAAATTGCAGAAAAAAAAATTTTGGGAGGCGCTCCATACATGTAAATTTTTATTCTTTTTTTTTAACCAAATATCAACATGTTGCACATCAATCGATAGATCTTTAAAAATAGCATGGCCACGCACTTGGCCGGTTTTTTTTAAGTACAGGTAAATTTTTCATTCTTCAATTTTTGTTTTGATAATTAATTTTCGAGTAATTATGGAAACTTTTCTGCAACATTTTTGACCGAAATGTTTGTCGTTGCTCTTAAGCTGCCTAAAGACACTTTTTTTGCACATGTGCGACTGATTTTTGGACAAATAATGTTAATGTACCAAGTGCGGTAGAGTGTGGGGCCATAGAACTTTAAAGGGGTGCAGTTTAAAAATGATTAAGAAAAAAAAAGAACCCCCCTATAATTTGTCGACAAAATTCATCATACTATACCATGCAAACTATAATCCAGGATTTATTATAAGGGGGCAATTTCCTTTACAAAAAACCTCGCGGTCTGCACCTATAGCCCCCGTAGTATACACGGTTTGCGTTTCAGGGGGGGGGGGGGGGTATGTATGGGACCCGTCGTCCCAGCCGGCCAACCATCCATACGACAACATAATAGAGGGACAAGGTTACATGAGGTACGCTTAAACAACAGGCGGTTTTGTTGCTTAAAAACGATCTCTTCCAGTAAGACTTCAGACTGATCGTATAGTTCAGACCGCGTACCGTGGTTGTCATTTAATCGCCTATCACGTCATGCATCACCTTCGCACTTACATACTTGTTAGAACGTGACAGCTATGGTGACAGGTGATATAAATCAGACCATATTAGGCTAGCAGGTTTAGGAAGTTGTGGTTAAAATTAGTCAAGTTCTAAAAACATCTGACTACAATATATACTCCAACCAATTAGCATCGGATTTCATGCAGAAAATTGTCAGGAAAATCTTCACCTCTGTAGAAAACTTACGCTTACGGCGGAAATTCTTTTCGAAGTATTTTCCATTTTAACTTGAGGAATCGCACCTTTGAAGAATTTAGAATGAAGTACAGGCCGTGGAAAGAAATCTTATGTAATTTTGAATACATAGGTGTTTTAATAATAAACGTCAACCTGCAGTTATATGTTATACCTTATGCTCGTAAAATTGTCCGTTTCATTAGAAAATACAACTGAAGAACAAATCAAATTATTTTAATAAATATTTTGATTTGTTTATTTTTAAGTAGACACACTACTATATAAATTATAAACTTATATAGATATCATATACAAAGGAAAAAGTGAAATTGACGACTTGACCTTGACCTTAACCACTTGGGACCAAGTGGTTAAGGCGTCTGCCGCGAATGCAGAAGACACCGGTTCGATCCCAGCCTTGGGCACAGGAGGCATAGCTCACTTTTTCCTTTGTATATGACATCTATATAAGTTTAAAGTTGAACAGATTAAATATATGATGTACTATTGTGATTTGCTGCTTCTATGTATATTATTACTTATTTATATTACTCTACTTTTAAAATTATAATTATTATGATTACAGCATACATAAATGTATACGATCAGATACCCACATCTCGCTCGCTTTTGTAAAAATCAATGTCTACGTTAATCCATGGCAGTAGGTTGTCGTGCGGACCTCAGACTCAAATTGAGCCGTGTTCTGATTTTCTTGTTTTTTGGTATTGTGAGATATACCACAAATTGGATACAGAACATAGTCCCACAGTCTCTCTAGTGTCGTTAACTGTTCGTTTTTTCCTTGCAATGGACATTTGAATTTAATTTGTGGTATTTTGATAATATCAAATGAATACATACATGGTGTAATAAAGGTTTCAATTAAAATAATTAGTATCATATTCTAATTAGGAAAAAGAAAGAATTTTTTTCGCGTGACAAAAAATATAGCTTTGTATGGGGGGTCGGCCCGCTGGAATAATGTGCCCCATACAAAAAAAATATTTTTCTAATTCGTTATACGATACCAATTATGCCCTTTTCACCAGCATTTTTGTTACATCTAAATATATAAAAGAAGAAACTGACTGACTGACTGACTGACTGACTGACTGATTGACTGACTGACTGACTGACTGACTGACTGACATATCAACGCACAGCCCAAATCGCTGGTTCTAGTGATTCCAAATTTGGCACGTAGGTTCCTTATAAGGTCTAGGGGTGCACTAAGAAAGGATTTTTCAAAATTCACCCCCTAAGGGGGTAAAATGAGGGTCCAAAGTTTGTATGGCGAATCAAGATTTGTTAGACTATTTTATTCGAAACTTCACAGGAGTATTCCTAACGATAAATGAGTAAACACGTGTTTCAGGTTTTTTTGAAAATTCAACCCCTAAAAGGGGAAAATGCGGTCACAAAGTCTGAAAATCAACATGGGTATCGTATCCTTTTTGAGTACTTATAGTACGCGGGCGAAGCCGCGGGAAAAGGCTAGTCCTATATAAAAATAAAACTTTAAATAGCTCGAATGCCGCTCCAGACGTATTGATTAAAACAAGAGCCTAGCAAGATATATAGCTTCGTTTTCAAACGGTCGGAATCAGATTGCGCCAACCGGTCGGTGCCAAATGCCAAATAAGCTGCCATTATCTTTGGCAAGTAACTGGCACAAAAGAATGAAATGCAGTATGTCAATGAAAAAAGGAGTTAGGAAGTATAAATGGTATCTTAGTTTAATTTATAGAAACCATATAGAAACTGACCACCGGAACATAAACGAGAACGGAGAACTTTTCGGTGATCTATGTTCTGCAAGAAGCCTCGTAGTGGGTGGCACACTGATCAAGCACAAAGAGTGCCACAAAACAACGTGGAATTCCCCCGACGGCGTAACGCGCAACCAAATCGACCATGTTGCGATCAGCCGTACATGGAGGTCCTCATTACTGGACGTTCGGAACCGTCGCGGAGCTGACGTGGACAGTGATCACCACCTAGTCGTTGCTGAAGTGCGACTCAAATTGGCAGTCCCCCGTCGCAAGAGCGATAAGACCTCTAGAAGTTTCGAAGTACGAAAATTCCGGAATCCGGAATGGCGGGAGAAATTTCGTCTTTGTCTCAGGATGTACGAACTTCTAGAGGTACTTGAAGATGAGCAGTTGGACGAAACCTGGAGCGCATACGCACCGCCTATACGAGAGCCGGTGATGAGGTGCTCGGATACAAGAACCCGACAAGGGAGAGCTGGATGTCGTCAGATTTATGGCAGCTAATAGAAGATAGACACCAAATAAATCTGCAGTTGCAACCTTCTACAGAGCCAGAAACGTCTAGTCTCCGGGGCCAATACGTCGACCTTCGCTCGAGGATCAGGAAACTCGCGCGCAGAGACCGCCGCAGAGCCGCAGACGAGCTGGTGGAGCGCGCCAATACCACCGCACGCTGTAGCGACATGCGCGAGCTATACGAGGTCACGCGCCGCCTCAGCGGTCGCCGAGCCCGTGCAGCGAAGAAACCGCTGAAACGTAAAGACGGCAGCCTCTTGTGTACCTCGAGTGAACAGCTGGAAAGGTGGACCGAACACTTCTCGAGCCTGCTGCAACAAGCCCAATCCCCTGACAACCAACATACCAGTACTGACCTTCCAGACGAGCTGTTGTGTGTATCGACGGTACCACCCTCCTTCGAGGAAGTATTAGTAGCGGTGAAGACCCTGAAACCAGGAAAAGCGCCGGGGATTGACAGTATCCACAGGATACTGTCAATCATGCAAAGAAGGGTGATCTTTCGCAATGCGATAACTGGCGCGGTATAACGCTCCTGCCTACTGCCGCAAAAGTTATAGCGAAGATTCTGCTCCATCGTATTGCTCCAAGAGTAGCAGAGACGCTGAGAGACGAGCAACCAGGCTTCCGTCGAGTTCGCTCCTGCACAGACCACACGAATACCCTACGCATCCTCATTGTGTCGACAACAGTGTGTCGAATGGCAATCAGAGCTTTTCCTGGCCCTATTCGTAATTCTTCTTGATGATGTGATGACAAAAGTGATCGAAACACCAAGAGGCATTAACTGGGACACTAAGGAGCTGGAAGATCTTGACTATGCGGATGATATCGTGCTGATTTCGCCATCTCTAGCCCATCTTAAAGCTAAACTCGAGAGCCTTCAAGAGGAAGCTGAAGTCATGGGCCTGCGAATCAACCGACGTAAAACTGTTGACATGCGAGTAAGGTCAGATTGCACGGAACCTTTGTTGCTCAATAACGTTCGCCTTGAATCAGTCTCGAAGTTTGTATATCTCGGAAGTACAATAACATGTCGAGGAGGTGCAGACGAAGACATCGAGAGCAGGATTAAGAAGGCAAAAGCTGCATTTGCTCAACTCAAGCCTGTTTGGGATTCTAACGTGCTTACTCGCCGCATTAAAATCTCCCTCTTCGAATCCATTGTCAAGTCCGTGCTGCTCTTCGGCTGCGAAACGTGGAGAGTGACAAAGGGGCTGACACACAAGTTACAAGTGTTTGTCAATAAGTCCCTTCGGTCGATCCTCCGTATCTTCTGGCCGAAGACTATCAGAAATGAGGATTTGTGGAGTATGTGTCGTCAGTCTCCTATCGCCCAGGAAGTAGCGCGGCGGAAGTGGAGATGGATCGGACATACCCTTCGAAGAGGAGCATCGAACAATGCCAGTATCGCTTTCGAGTGGCTACCTAAAGATAAAAAGCGAGCCGGCGGACGCCCCGTACACACTTGGCGGCAGAGCATAGAGAGCGAGCTGCGAGCCATAGGACTGAGCTGGAGAGAGGCCAAAACGGTTGCTCAGGATAGAAAGGCGTGAAAGGATCTTGTGGAGGCCCTATGCACCTCCGGGGTGCCCTAGGATCAACAACATATAGAAACTGAGTATTTTATCATCTGCTGCATCTGGATCCTACTGACTGCGCCATGTAATGTTCGTAAATAAAAGATTCTTCTTAAAAAAGTGTTTGCGTATATTATTAATATCTTAATCTTCCAATTCACATGTATGAACGACGACGACCATAATAAAAGCGGGCTTAATGGGTTATTACGGGGTCGAGGACTATATAACGGACAAAGATGCATGGTGCAAACCAGAAACTACTACAAAATCATCTAACATTTAGGGGACACAGTTCAGATAGGAAAGCATATCAAATGTTTTGTGAAGCAGTCAGATTTGGATTTAATTATCTATTTTTTATTCTTTTTAATGAAATAATAGGTACATTGTATGTCTCTCAAGCTGTTTTGATATGTCTTCTTATAGAACTACGCATTATTGTGTATATTTAAGATCTAATGTATTACTGTTTTGAAAAAATAAGTCCCACCGAGTTTCATGCCGGTCACAATACTTCTCGAGTCAGAGGTGTAGGGTTAGAACCGGTAATAGTTTTTTTTCTCTCTGACGTTCATAAGTGCATTGTAATGTGCCTAAATTGATGAATAAATATCTTTTGTCTTTTTTTAAACTTTTTATCTAACTATTGGATACACTTTGATACACCCTTGTGTGTCCAAAAGTATGATGAGTAATGATGTGATGATGATGAGTGATGAGTCTGTTGAGTAATTTCCCCCTAATTCACTTACTCAAGATAATGAAGCTCAAAGGCACACCTTTTAGATCCTGTGGATCTGGATAGTCAATACCAAAGTCTTTCATTCTCTGTCACACATTGACACATTAAGTGTTTCATTGTCTCTTCCTCTTCTACTCTACTGCGACGTATATTTTACTGTTAGAACCCAAGACGCACGTAAATAAACAGTGTGTTGTTATACCGGGGGCTCGTTTGAGTAAATTAACGTGTCTCAGCCCAACCATTTGCGCCCAAGGGCTGACACGTTCCTACTGCGTTCCATAACAAAGCGAGTAATCGGCTAAACTGCACGTTATTATAATACTATGGGGCCTAGTCTAGACAATATCCTTATTGACAGAGCTGACAAAGTGACAAGTTACTATGTATTTAAATAAACTAGGTTTTACTTGAAAATGTACCAATTCATTTTAAGGATGGTTCCCGCTGTTCTGTTACGCGTCTTACACGACACTTCCGACATTTCACTTTGTATACAGAACATCACGTGACCTGCGAGGATCACGTGACGCTTTCTATACAAAATGTGTCAGAAGTATCGTGTAGGACGTGTAACGGAACAGCGTGAACCATCCTTTAAACGATACCTACCAAGATTTTAGCAAGAATAAATAGTAACTTTTTCAGTACGAAATCATTCAGAAGTTTAAAAAATACCTTAATTTTTTTTTGCCATAAACACGTACAATGATTTTCCTTCTTTTGGGCTCAAGAATGAGTGTTTAAAATATTTAGGTTTCTCATGAGCACATTGTAATTATAATTTCGTCCTGGATCCAGAATTCGGGCCCGTAACGGGTTCTCAGCGACAGAAAGTACTTGCAGCACATTGAAACCACGCATTCCTCAATTCTCTCTCTTCTCTTCATTTCAAAAACTATTCGTAATAAAATTATGTCTCATATTATAGTCTAAGCTCCCATTGCATAAAACCTTACCTCACACGGTGGCAAATCAGACATATACTACAACAATAGATAATACTTAGGGACACTCGATTATGATAGGTTGCCAGGGCATAGCCTGGAAGAACATAGTTTTTTTTTCATTCTTATACCACAATTTTTACCAAAAATTACATCATAAGGTGGCAGATCGAAACGTTTACCCATCGAAAGAGATACCTTTGGTGATCCGATCCCGCATAGGTTGCCAGCCAAAAACCTGGCAGATTTCAAGGTCAGCCATGTTTCATGAGGCCAAAAAATGGGGTAATTTACCTCATCAGGTGACAAGATGAAATTGATGCAGATCGATAGCCCTAGGCGTGCCATTCAAGAATATATAGGGTTGCCTGCCAGCAGCCAGGCAATTTTTCTGGTCAGCCTCCTCAAAGTATCGTTGTTAATAACTTGGAACGACGAGAAATTCATGTACAGATGATAATATTCAAGGAATACTTTAATGCAAACAGTTATATTTAATTAAAAACTACACACTGACAGTCTTGCACTTCATACGTGTTGAAATAATAGGGTAAATGTACCAGTTGCGGTCATTTCTCATTGGTCATACTGGATATTATAATTATGTAGAAATAATATGACATCATTCATCACTGAGTATCTTCCTTTATCTTTTTCTTCCGGCTTCTTTTCCATTTAAATTGGAATCGGGCCGCTTTGTATGTAGGCGCCAGGACTTTCGGCCCTGGGTTGTCGATGGTGCGATATTCAGGGCTTTTAGATCCTTCTCGATTCTTGTCCACCAAATAGAGGAGGATTTTCCTTTAATACGAGGTTTTGTGGGGATATTGAGTATGAGTACTGCATTTACAGAATAAATGACGTCTCTTTTACTTTTGTGACCGAACCATCGGAGTCGGTTTTCCTTAAGATTTTCAGCTACTGGAGCCACTTTAAATCATCTCCTGACGTACTCATACGGCATACATCACCTTGATTCAAGACATATGCGATACTGCTTGTACACAGATCAAGAGCCCGCTGGGATGTAAGTGACTAAGTGATCCGTTCTAAGTCGGCGTAGGAGTACCAAGGTTTAACAATCAGTCTTTCACTGTTTAACCTTATTATGGACCATATCACGAGGTTCAAACAGACGGTAATACCATTACTATTCGAACAAACGCTCCAAAAAATACATTTAACATGGCTTGATGAGATGGAGCGTCACGGGCTGCGAGTAAGCCGAACTAAGTCCGAGGCACGGAAGAAACAGGTTGCAACATATACATTTACAACGTTGATGTAATGATGTGACTACCTAGAGCAATAGCTACTAATAAGTACAGCCCTACTATCGGAGAGTATATGGATGAAGGCTCCTGTTACTTTCCTTGCAGTGATGGCGGCCGCCGCATTGATGATGCCCATGGAATACTGAGTTGTGAGCGCCCAGCGGAATGATAAGAGATACGTTTAGGTCTTCTGAGAATGTTCCGCAAACTGACTCCACATCTGTTTTAGATCCGTCAGTCAAGATTCTCAATTAAAAAAAATTTACAAAATTAAATTAAAAAAATTAAAAATGTTTATTTACTTTCACAATAATCATCAATACAAGGGAGTTGAGACTTTCATGATTGTCGTCCTCGTGTAACTGTATTGTGAACCTTTTGTCGAAGACAACACGTCTGTAAACCCGATCTCGCATATTATTTGCAAAGTATTCAAATAAGACCATACGTTGTGAGTATTATATGTGTGGAGGTGAAGCGGTGGAAGATTCAGCATGACTTCTAAGGCTGCGGTTGGAGCGCTCCTCAAGCAACCTGTGGTATCCACACATGCAAGCCTCTGTAGTCCCTGCAATTTGTTCCATACGTTGGCTATGTTTGTTCTTGGCTACCAAACCAGCGCGTCTTGTAGAGCCAAAGAGCGATTTTTGGGTTGTGTCCCCACGTTACCAATCATCGTTCTGCGTCGCCAGAAGATGACTTCCGCCTTGTTATATGGTTGGTCCAATGGAGTTTACTGTCAAGAGTCAGTCCTAAATACTTTACCTCATTTGTCAGTTGTAGGTTGTAGCTTAGATTGGAACAGTTTTGGTTTGGTAAAATTGCCAAGTGCCCTTTTGTTGGTAATCATTACTATTTCTGTCTTGGTGGGGTTTACTGATAGGTTAAATTCCTCGCATAATCACTCCACTATTTTTAGAGCGGTTTGGGTGGTCACAGACCGTGCTGGTGAATTTACTGGGGGATTAGTATTGTCAGATCATCAGAATGGCCTATGGTGAAGAAGTGTTCCTTGTTCAGGTTGGTTATGGTTGTTTACGACTAGGTTCCATAACAGCGGTGATACGACTTCCCTCCCCCTTGAAGGCATCCTTGCACCGCCGCTACGGCCTGCGGCTGACCTACATACATTATAGTCCTTTTGTTGAGCATGTTGATGATCCACTTGATCAGTTTGGGTTCCCTGCCGTGATTATTTAAGATATTCGCTTTACTGGCAAAGTTGGTCTTATTGAAAGCGCCTTTGATGTTAATGAATGTGCTGGGGTACATTTCCTTGTCACCAATAGCCTTCCCGATACGGCTGACGACCATGTGAAGAGCCGATTCTGTAGATTTACTTAATATGTATGCAGTTTGCGTGTTGGTTGTCGTGCGTCGGTATATTCCTTAGCTAACGCTACAATCTAATGATGCCTTAGGGTCCCTGTCGCACAGTTTTCCAGTGTCTTCAACAGGAATGATGTGAGAATAATCGGCCTAAGTATAGGATTTAGCACCTGTGTAGTCACTCTTACCTGGTTGAGGTAAGAATATAAATAAATAAATAGCACGTTTTTATCCCTCCATAGCCTATGCACGTAGCCCCAGGTTAGGCAGGCTTTCATGAACTCAATCAGGGTTCCCAGGATGAGTCTTGAACCCCACTGTAATACAGTGGGGAAGATACAATCCGGACCAGCTGCCTGGAAGGGATTTAAACTGTCGATGGCCCACCTGATCTTTTTAGCGGTGATGATTCTTTTCGCCATTTGTTTGTTGTTGTCTAAAGTATTGTAAATATTCGAGTTTCCGCAGCGATCCCAGCTGAGTGATGGATCTTTTGGCTTTCCTTACCCGATTTGCATGAACTAGTGTTTCGATGCTGCTGCAGAAGTTCTTCTATGAAAGAGACCTCCAATACCGCAGTCGTTTTTTGTACTTGGCTTTGGCATCATAATATTTGGCCCAGTCCGCCTCAGCCGTGGTGCTTATAAAGGTGCTGTTAAAGAGTTTCCTGGCTTTCTTCCGGAGTATCTCCAGTTCAGGACCCCACCACTGATGACCTGCTATGGCCGGTTCCAATAGTAGATTCAGCGGACAAACCGTGTGCCAGCTGTCTACTAGGATGTAAGTTAGGATGTTTACCTGTTTTTCTATCTGTGCTGGCCCCTGAATGTCGTACTTTCGAGGGAGTTTTTCTAGACTCTTACCCGGGGTCTTCCTGAAGATGTATCGGTCTGTCTTCCTAGGATTGCGAATCCATCTGTGGTCTGAACAAGAGGCCTCTCGGGAGCTGTGCCAGCCCACAACTAGTTCACTTACATTCTCCGAAGAGAGACAATAATGGTACTGCACCTTCTGTTTCCGAATGTTGGTTCCGCACCTAGGTTAAGACCTATTAAGTCACAAGGTATTCCTCAGTGTCTTACTTACCCCTGTTGTTGTCTTTATCTCCCATAGAGGGTGATGTACATTAGATTCGGCCCTAATGCGAGGCCCTCTCTTTCGCAGTGGTTGACCAGCAGTTGTAATTATAGTGGCGAAGAGGAAAAATCTATTAAACCATTGTCAGACCCGCAACGACACACGCGTCAGAGTACAAGTGTCGCGCGAGAACAATAACTTCATACAGCAGAGATGAATATGTTGCGTTCGCTGAGAGGTGGCGTAACAAGGCTGGACAAGGTTCGCAATGAGTACGCCAGGGGATTATTTAAAGTGGGCAGTGGTAGAAAATCTAAAAGAAAACCGACTCCGATGGTTCGGTCACATAAGTAGAAGAGACGACAATTATTCTGTAAAGGCAGTACTCAATATATCCACAAAACCTCGTATTAAAGGATCCTCCTCTATTTGGTGGACCAGAATCGAGAAGGATCTAAAAGCCCTGAATATCGCACCATCGACAACCCAGGGCCGAAAGTCCTGGCACCCACATACAAAGCGGCCAAATTCCAATTGAAATGGAAAAGAGGCAGGAAGAAGAAGATAAAGAAAGATACTCAGTGATGAATGATGTCATATTATTTCTAGATAATTATAATATCCAGTATGACCGTACGTAGATCTTAAGTATATGTCGTGTTTAACATTAAGTGAACCTTCAGAACCTTGAACCTAAACCGCAACATAACTTTTCCCATATTCGAAAATACCAATGAGAAATGACCGCAACTGGTTCATTTACCCTATTATTTCAACACGTATGAAGTGCAAGACTGTCAATGTGTAGTTTTTAATTAAATATCACTGTTTGCATTAAAGTATTCCTTGAATATTATCATCTGTACATGAATTTCTCGTCGTTCCAAGTTATTAACATCGATATTTTGAGGAGGCTGACCAGAAAAACTGCCAGGCTGATGACAGGCAACCCTATATATTCGAGAATGACACGCCTAGGGCTATCTATCTACATCGATTTCGTCTTGCCACCTGATGAAGTAAATTAACCCATTTTTTGGCCTCATAAAATATGGCTGACCTTGAAATCTGCCAGGTTTTTGGCTGGCAACCTATGCGGTATCGGATTACCAAAAGTATCTCTTTCGATGGGTAAACGTTTCGATCTGCCACCTAATGATGTAATTTTTGGTAAAAAAAGTGGTATGAGAATGAAAAAAAAACTATGTTCTTGCAGGCTATGCCATGGCAACCTACTACAATCGAGTGTCCCTAAGTATTATCTATTGCTGTAGTATGTCTGATTTACCACCGTGTGAGGTAAGGTTTTGTGCAATGGGAACTTAGACTATTATAGCTAACGATTAAACCTGAAGGTACAAAATTGTCTCTCAGGAATATTGGCAGAAAATTATTAACGCAGCTGAACTTTTTCTACGGGAACTACTCTGAAATCGAGCCCAAATATGGACCCAGAAATGTGATATATAATGAACATGGACACATATACGTATTCAAGACAAAAAGTCGCTAGCTCGGTAAGCGACTCGAATAACTTCCAAGTAAAATGTCGGGTTGTATCCTTATACAACCTTATTAGCGAAGCATTCCTTGAAATAGTTAACGAACGAGTTTGAGCTTTATACTTATGTTGTTATAGTTGTTAATAATAGGAAGGCGTTACATTTTGAGTTAAGTCATTTTATTAATAAATGGAATCAGATTGTCTCAAACTGCTATGTTCATTTTGGAGTAAATAGAGAGTTTGCATTTGGGTGTTATTGTTCATAAAGATGGTCTTGAATAAGACAATAAGGTATCTTGACTTGTCCCTTATCTGTAAAATATGTTTTATCAAAGCCTGTAATGTATTGATTTTACTTTAAAGAATGGTTTTTGAATTATTTGGTGTTTTAATCATTTAATTAAACGCTGCCCAACAGTTACAGTAAATTTTGTGTCAAAAAGTAAGCGAGTAAATTACGTTAAAATTTCTTGCCTGAAGTCCACACTTTCATTATTCCGTGAATATTAAAAAAAAACTTTACCTGTATAAAACTTGGATATAATAGTAATGAAATTTCGTAAGTTAAAATTTCTTGCCTGAGATCCACACTTTCATTATTCCGTGAATATAAAAAAAAACTTTACCTGTATTAAACTTGGATATAATAGTAATGAAATTTCGTAAGTTTTATGTTATATTAGCTGTGCCCGCGGCTCCGCCTGCGTGGAATTCGGTCTTTGTCAGTAAGCGGCTAATTCACCCCTAATTTCTCTCCCTCCCCCTGGAGGCGGAACTTGAAGGTCTTGAAGTAAAGTTGACATATGGATACGCTAGAGGACAGTAGTCCAGATAAAATAATCTACAACTACCACTAAATAAAACTACACTCCAAAATCAATAGTTTTTTTTTGTCCTTATTAAAAATTTTGACATGATTTAAACGACATAGAATAGTAGGTGTGAGGGGGTCAGTAATATTTTTTTCGATTTGACGTGTAAGATTGGGGGGGAGTCATGTCCCATGTAACCCCATCGGACCGATCGGACCGCGCCTGAGTAAGAAATGTACACATAAAAATCCATACTTCATATCATAAATCATAACCTAACAACTTTTTAACGAAATATACTAACAACGAACTTAGGTCTAATATTAGTTAGAAGACTTAGTAAGATTAGAGGAAAGGAGAATAGATATCAAAATCGTGAGGCTGATTATATACATGCACTGTGCAATGTGTGGCAATTAATTTATTGTCGTTTAATTTTGTTGTACTATTATCCAATAATTCATTTAAAGTTGTTGATATCAAAGCAAGATCCTTCCTTAGTCCTTCCTTATTCATGTCACAACGTATTAATTTCAGCACCATCTGTTAGTTAAGCAGGGTACTCGTTAGTCTTAGGATATATTTGGAAAAAAAGTTTGCACCTCCGTCCTAAGTAGCGCCATAAGATTCAGGAGCAAAATTAACTCAGTCGAGTGTAGTGACCCCCCTTTTAGAGGTTGAATTTTTATAGCCCACCTTTATACCTGGACGGGGATTTTCTTGACAATTGGAATTAGTAATCCTTAAGGGGTGACGTCTGGGATAACAATGCAAAAAAAACCGGCCAAGGGCATGTCGGACCATGTTCAGTGTAGGGTTCCGTAATTGCCGCCCTGTTAAAAAACATCCATTCCAAAAGTCGTATATTTGGCGGCGCTTCCGTAATAAACTAATAATTGCGTGGTGGGTTAATTGTTTTGCGTTGTAATTCTACTATCCGGTACTTACGTCCTTTCACTATGCGTTTTTGACTGACAACTCAAGAACAGCTGAACCGATTTTATTCAATATAGTTTTTATTGAAAGTATTTATTTGGACTTACGGTTCAAAAGTAAGATGGGGGGGGTGCCCTTTTTTGAAGATGAAAATATCCGTCGTCCTTTCTCGAGACCCATACTATCTCTATACCAAATTTCATTTAAATCAGTTCAGCGGTAAAAATTCCTCATGCCAACTTCCAATCCCTTTTCACCCCCACAAGGGTTTGAAAACTATCCTATGACTTTTCTCGGGACTCAAATTATCTCCATACTAATTTCTATCTAAATCGTTTCAGCGGTTAAAAATTCTCCATACAAACTTTCAACCCCTTTTTTCACCCCTACCAGGGTTGATTTTCGGGATTGAAACTATCCATTATCCTTTCCCGGGACTCAAACTATCTTCATACAAAATTTCATCAAAATCCGTTTAGCCGTTTTCACGTGATGCGCGGTCAAATAAACAGATAACCAGACAAAAATTCTAAAAATTGTTGGAACGTGTTCTGTTATCGATTCTATAGTATCCCCAGCCAACTTTTGTTCGATAATCTTCCATGTACAGACTTTGGACCCTCTTCAGCTTTATTATATGTATAGATGAACTTAATAAAATAAAATATATTCAGATGAACCTAGCGCTTCTGTTCACGAAAAAATTAAAAATCTGTCTCACCTCCCGCTCTATTCCAACCAAGTAAGTAGAATAAGCTATATACCAAACTGATATAAAAATGTTCATAACAACGAACCTGAAGTAATTTTGTATTAAGCAGAATGTCTGCTAACGATACCACAATGTTTATAAATAAAGGAAAAGTAGAAAAATGCACTGCCTCAGGCGAGACTCGAACTCGCGACACTGGGATCGCTCTGATCAACTGAGCTACTGAGTTACCTGATGGCTGCGAGTTTCTCCACTATATCCTTTATGTATCTTAGGGGGACGCCTGGCGACACCTACCGAAGAAGTCTTACACTTCTCAACCGGCCATCGGAGTCCCCATACTACAAGATACTACAAGAAGAGGTCGAGTCTTGCCTGAGGCAGTGGATTTTTCTACTTTTTCTTTATTCCTAAACGAACCTGAATGTTAATTGTCAGACCAAGCCTACGGCAATTAGTACTGCATAGCCGAAGTAACTGATTATTTTGCCGCTGCA
Source organism: Pammene aurita (assembly GCA_947086415.1). Taxonomy (NCBI): domain Eukaryota; kingdom Metazoa; phylum Arthropoda; class Insecta; order Lepidoptera; family Tortricidae; genus Pammene; species Pammene aurita. The sequence continues at coordinate 2,367,101 of OX352309.1, read as the reverse complement.
AAGTCTATGAAGTCATAGTCGGACTCTAGTGACTGTACAGTCAGCAGCAGAAATAGCTAAGCGGATGAGGTGTTCAAAATGACCTAGACACGACTTTATTGTTAAGATAATGGCCTAACTTTCCCCCAACAGAAACTTCTGGATATGATATGATCTAATTAATTACATAATTCCCCATAATATTGTATCAAAACAAGAACTCTAGGATTTGCTTTCTTCAAGTTATTTGCATTCTTTGACCTCCACCACTTTACAACTGCCAGATGTCCGGATCTAGAAATAAGCATAGTATAGCAAACTAAATAGAGGGGTTTCGTTGCTCTCATTATTGTGTCATACCTGACGTGGCCAGCTCTCCGTCTATAATAAGAGCGTGTGAAGGTGATTCTGAACATCTCACCCGCTTAGCTACTTCTGCTGCTGGCTGTACTTATCATTAATAAAGTCTGTTTCAAAAAATAATATGCATACCACCGACGTTTTTTTAAATAAAGCTTTTGTTTTAAACACATTGAAAAAACACCAATCATGCTGTCATTGGTTTACCGTTACACGATCAAAATTAAAAATCTGATTCCCTTATGACCGTGCCCTGGTTCTCATATCTGAATCTATCTTAATTTGAGAGAGCTCGGGGGATACGCCGGCAGTTGATCAGTATTCTTTACTCCAACAATAAATTTATTTAGTAATCGTTTCTGATTTTATTTTGTGAATATGTAGCCTAGTGAACCATTTTAAGCCACTCTTAATCCAAAGGCATGCGGTTCCCTGGCACGTACAGTCACCGGAAATAGTATCTTCCTACATGAAGGTCGCAAAAATATATGAAACGCTCTTATTTGTAGGGCCATAAGAGCGTATCACATATTTTGCGGCCTTAGGGTAGGAATATACTATTGCAAGTGACTGTACCATTGAATTTCTCGGATCATACATATGTACAGAACACAATAAATAATAAATATTTACCAGTAACTTTTTGGTGAAGGTATTCGAAAATAGGTGGCAATCGTTTTCGTAAAAAAACTAGTGTCTACTCTAATTGTTAGGATTAGGTTACTGACAGAATCCCAGGTTGAAAAACTCCGGGACGAACGTTAATAGGTAGATAATGCTGATAAATCTATAAAAAATCCACTTTAGTAACATCCTACTACGTACCTGAACAGAACTTTTGAAAATGTTAACCAAATGTATCTTTAAGCGCATAACTATGTTACAAAAGTTTAAAACATTCTGACAGTAAACCACAAATTATTTTTATTGACGTTCCTTAATCTTTACTTCTTAAAATCATCCCAATAATATTATTGGGAGATATCTCCGGAATCTAATATTAACCATGTGCCGTATTCTGATTTTAAAATACATAAACAATACATTAAAAACACTATCTCAAACATAACTTTAACACAAAACAGACCATCGACCAATATTGAAGTTGTATTGGAGTTGCATCGCAATATTTATCAAGCAAATTCTGATATTTATGATTCAGACGTTTAGGCACTACCTGTATTGCGTAGTTAATGCATTGGAGTTGTATTAAAATTTGATTGTTTCTAAACGTGTTTTAAAGTTAGAATACGGGCCCACCATCAAAAAGTTTCATTTTCGTACGCGATTTTAACCCAGTCTCCGTTGATTCATGTTTGCTTACCCCCTGACCCCTTTCCTACTATTAATACACCCCGCATTTGAAATTAATCTTTATTCCCTAGTCTTAAAGTCCCTCTTTGCTTGTTATGCTGCAGTCGAATAGGTATTTTGTTGCCAGGCTGTGTTCCGCTTTTGTATGGTTCTAATTTTTGTCGGCTGTGAGAAGACAATGGAGGCTTATGAACGAGTAAGATGCTGGGGTTGATGCAGGTATATAAACAAAAAAAAAGGGTAATATGCGATACATCTCATAATGGATATTTGGTATACTTATAAATTAAAACGGTCAACGTTATGTGCTAAACAAACACCTAATTTCAATTATTATGAACTAGCGACTCGCCCCGGCTTCGCACTTGATAAAAAATGGTTATTGTGGGTTATCCCTAAGAGACAGACATATACCATTGCGGACTTTTTTGTAGACCTTTTTAAGGTGTACAATACTGTAATACATTATTTTGATCTATTTCGTAGGGTTTCGTTTCCTGCGTTTGCAATGTAAGCGCAAAAAAATGTGTTTATTTACGACATCACATTAGAAACCTCTAAAATTCAGTGATTCTCTATTATATTAAACATGTATTATACATACAAACTTTCGTCTTGAATCACTCTATCTATTCAAAAAACCGCATAAAAAGCCGTGGCGTAGTTTTAAAGATCTAAGGATACATAGGGACAGACAGACAGCGGAAAGCGACTTTGTTTTATACTATTTAGTGATAATTGAAGGACCAAAACATCAGCACTCGCTTATCTCCGTGAGGTAGATTTTGAATTCATTTTACAGAACCCTGACCCGCAATACGTTATTCAACAATTAGTCACAAAAATCAAAGAATCGCTAGAAAGAAGTACATCAAAAAATATTAAAAAAAAAACAACGAGCCATCAAACCTTGGATTACCCCTGGGATCTTAAGGTGTATCAGAAATAGAAATAACTTACAACGGAAAGCAAAATCTGATCCTGATAACGAGACCTTGAAAGTCACATTTAAGAGATATCGCAGTTTTTGCAACAATTTAATTAAAAAAGTTAAAAGACAATATGACAGGGAACAGCTCGAAACAGCAGCGAAAAACCCCAAAGCATTATGGAAAACGATTAAAAAAATAACTCATTATAAATCTAAGTATAAAAACAATAATCTGGAGTTACTTAATTCTAAACCATCTCCTCCTGCAGCTGCTAACCACGCTAACAATTTCTTTGCTACTGTAGGACAAAATTTGGCAGAGGGCATATTAAAAAATAGTAACACAAGCCATCGTGGGAGACAGGTCTCACCGGCCTTGACGAATACTTCCTCATTTGTTCTCCTTGACGCGGATCCCAGGGAAGTGGGGGATATTCCAATGAGCCTCAAAAATGACAGCGCCCCTGGATGGGACGGAATCTCTACTAAGTTCTTGAAACTCTCCAGTCAAGTAGTTGTTCCCATTATTAGTCATCTCGCTAATTTGTGTTTTGCTCAAGGTGTGTTTCCAAAGCAGTTGAAACAGGCAATTATTACACCTGTTTACAAGTCGGGTGAGAGAGACGATGTCAATAATTATCGGCCAATAGCCGTACTGCCATCTATCTCGAAAATTATAGAGAAACTAATAAACAATAGGCTCACAATTACCTAGAAAAATTTAAACTTCTATCAGATGCCCAGTATGGATTTAGAAAAGGGAAATCCACAGAAGATGCTGTCTTGGCACTAACAAATAAAATCACACACATCACAGATAAGGGTGATAAATGTCTTGCCGTATTTTTAGACCTGCGTAAAGCTTTTGACACCGTCTCTATTCCCTTGCTTGCGGATAAGCTTGAAAAAATTGGCATTAGGGGAACATCGCTCGATCTATTTAAGAGCTATCTTAATGGCCGCACACAAAGGACAAAAATTGGGTCACATGTAAGTGACGAGATTATAGTAACATTTGGCGTCCCTCAGGGAAGTGTTCTGGGCCCTACGCTCTTTCTTGCTTATATTAACGACCTCACTAATCTCAAGGTTGACGGTGGATGCGTGTTCTCGTACGCTGACGATACAGTAATAGTGTTTAACGGGAGATCGTGGGATGCGGTGTTTGATAAAGCTGAAAATGGGATGCACGCTGACGCTTAATATAACTAAGACCAACTATATATGTTTTTCAAACTACGGGAACACACAACCACCTAAAGATCTAAAAATAAAAATACATACATGCAACTTAGTAAACACCCATATTTGCAACTGCCAACCCATTGACAAGGTTTCATCAACCAAATATCTCGGGATTATCCTTGACCAGCGCCTCTCCTGGCATAGCCACATTGATTATCTAAATGGAAGAATCCGGAAACTGATATGGCTTTTCAAAATCCTAAAACATGTCGCATCTACTCATCTACTTACCCAGGTATATACTTCACTTGTCCAGTCTATTGTGACGTACTGTATTCCCATTTGGGGTGGAGCCAATAAAACAAAATTTCTGGAGGTTGAAAGAGCGCAAAGGTGTATGCTCAAAGTTATTTTTAGGGTTCCGTACCTCAAAAGGAAAAAACGGAACCCTTATAGGATCACTTTGTTGTCCGTCTGTCTGTCTGTCTGTCTGTGTGTCTATCTGTCTGTCTGTCTGTCAAGACCATTTTTCTCAGGAACGCGTGGAGGTATCAAGCTGAAATTTATACCAAATACTCAGGTTTATTGTCCCTTGGAGCTGTGAAAAAATCAAACTCAAAAGCCAACGCAATCAAAAGATACAGTCGTTTATGCTGCAAATTTTAGTTTTTCGGCACTCGCAAAACCTACGGGGTACTTCCCGTGAACTCAGAAACTTGAAATTTGGCACGAAGTAACGTCATATAGCATAGACAATGGAAAAATTACAAAAAGTAAACATTTTTAATAAAATCATACAAAAAAACATTTTTTTTAATTTTAAACTTACTACCTTTTTTCTCGTAAACGCGTGGAGGTATTAAATTGAAATTCATATCAAATACTCAGGTCTATAATACCTTGAAGTTGTTAAGGTTTGTACAGAACCCTCGGTGCGCGAGTCCGACTCGCACTTGGCCGGTTTTTTTTCTAAACCCTATAGATATCCAACAGATGCTTTGTATGAAGAATGTAACTTATTATCTATAAGAAAACTCTATATTTTGGATATGTGTTATAAAATTACACTCAACAATAAAGTATGACGCTGTCAAAAGTAATCGGAGGAGAAAGCGAAAGTGCCCTCTCTGAACTCGAAATTTGCCAAAAGACAATTCTGCTACCAGTCTGCCAAACTATATAACTATGTAAACGAACTTCTAAATATCACACACACACACACACTCACGCGTATATGCATACTTAAGCTCAATAGAAATATAATAATGTGAATTTTGTTTTAAACTGTATAATTTTTGCCTTATATGTATGTATAAGCATAGCATAGGTGTTCATTATAATTACAAATTATGTATTAAAGATAACTATAAATTGGTTTGTTACCCTCGAAGCTTATTGAAGAGCGGAGTCTTCTGGCACAAGTAAATATCTTAATTAAAAGAAGACTTCTGTTTTGTTTCTAGTAATGTGTTAAAGTGTAACCAATAAATTATTTTCATTTTCATTAATGGAATCAGCACAAAAACAGTGGCATAATGGCGTCGCGAAGGGCGACTTTTGCCGAACACTGCCGATCGTCGTAAGGAACTTGCTAATCACAAAGGACCGACAAAGCGCTTCTTTAATATTCGATCAGTTTAGTGCAAGACAACCTAAGCGTGAAGTGAATGCAATGAATAGTAAAGTCAAGTTACACTAGTCTATTACTCCGGATAGAGTCCATATTTTGTAAATATAAACAAAATTGTCATATTTTCGGTTATATTTTGTTTGTCTGTAAATGCATTCATTTGATATTTATCAGTTGCTTTTCGGTGAAGGAAAATATCGTGATGAAACCGGACCTAATTCCTACAAGGCCTAGTTTCTGCTCTAAGTTCGAAGGTTAGAAAAATTAGTGCACCCGCCAATTCTTGGAATTTGGTTGCCGAGCGGATCCCAGGCTGTGGCAAAAAGCTGGGACAAACACTAGGAGTTCCGTCAAGAGGAAACTATCTCGCAAAATAGATGGAAAAAGACAAAAAGTTATTTACGACAATAACATACGATAATATATTGTCTTGTTTATTTATATCTATTGTCTTGTTTTGTTCTAAACTTCAGAACATTATAGAAATTGTAACCACAACTCGATTAACTTACAAACTCTTATCCGTTAACCAAAATAAAACTTACTTATATCAAAATAAGGTTCAGATTTGTATTTAACAAACGAGATGACCTTCTGATGTTAAGGAAGGCTTACGCCAGTAATTTCTTTGTAAGGTGTAGCCAAATAAGGATAAAAAGGGTGGTAATGGATTCTGTATCGTAGCGATCTACGTGTGCTACGGCGTAGACACGTAGAGGATCTACGAAGTTTTATCGAAATGGTCTGCTTTCGGGATCAAATTATCATTTCTACAACTAAAACGTTTGATGTATAGCATTGTTGTCATGCAACCTCTTTTTATAACCTTCAGATTTTGATTTTATTATTTATTTATTTTTTATTAAACAATAGGTACATTGTCTGTCTCTCAAGCTAATTTGATATCTCTTCTTATACCGGGTGTGGCCTGTAATAGGAGTAAAAAATTAAAACGTAGATTCTACTCCTCAAACTAGACGATGTTTGTTCAACGACTTTTGAAAGTTATGTAGATTATAGATTGTCTCTTTTTCAAACAAACTAAATAGTATTTTCGATGTACATCAAGGTCCGCCTAAATGAAATCGCCTGCCAGTCTTGTCACCCTACAGATATTGTTCAATGTCGTAGTAGATTGCGTGTTTGAATAAACTTTAAACTGTAATAAAATTCAAACTACAAGATATTTTTAAAAGTTGTTGAACTAACGTTGTCTAGTTTGAGGAGTAGAATCTACGTTTTAATTTTTTGCTCTTATTACAGGCCACACCCAGTAGAACTACGAATTATTATGTATCTATAATAACTAATGTACAGTCAACTTAAAAGAGATGTATCCAGGTTAGTCTTACAAAATGTAGGAAATTTTAGTATGCCAAAATTATTTACCCTTGCTTTGTGACATTTTCAGTATCCACCAAATCTTACATTATCATTGACTCGTTTAATATGCAATAATGATGTATCCCACTACGTGTCCTCTTAATTTACACTTACGAACCTCTTTTTTAATCTATCCATATGTTTTGACAAATGAAGGTAAACTCCTAATGTTACAAAGAAATGTAACCAATATCTTTAAATTCAGAACAGAATCCAAACAAAACATTTCCAAATTTGAAAACAAAAAAATTTTCTTTATTTGAAAGTTATAATAATCTATGTATTACGACTTACAATTCTCATTACACTCCATAGTCATCTTGTTTTCATTTGTATGAAAAAAATGTCAAATTTTGAAATCCTACTTCCTACTAATATTGCAAATGTAGAAGTTTGTGAAGGCATTTGGATAAAAGTAATAAAATTCATTTCTAAGGCTTTTTAATAATGTTAGTCATATGCTGGCACAAACTCCTACAAAATTTAAGACGTGAACAAACTGTTATTCATAATTTCCTTAAACATCGTAGCTACATTTCAAATGATCTTTATAAATGCATCTAACTCATACAAACAAATCTAATAAGGTACCATCGGGTTCAAAATTGCATGGTCAATTTATCAATGAATTCATTCATAAATTGGCCATGCAATTCTGAACCCGATAGTACCTGCACCAAAGATGGCCCGGTTCTTAAGATGGCCCGCTTCCAAAATTTTATACTTACAACCGAATGAATTTAAATTTCGCACCCATGTTCGGTTAGTGCCATAGACATAACTGCAAGTTCATATCATATGGTGGAAGCCGCCATCTTTGTAGCGGTTGACAGTTTGTCAGCCATGTCGAAAATTGCTTACGGTTTATAACCTCACAATCGGTCCTCACAAACTTAATGTTTCTTAAAAAAAACTTTTTTCTTATTTCTTTTCAATACAAAGTTACCTAGCTTCAAGGGCGTTCCTATGACGGTACGTTTTGTTTACCTATATTTTTTGTTTATTTTCATTTTATAGAAATACTCCTCGCTGCCGAGAAAAGTGCCTATAAAGGCCCAGCACGCGGGCTCCCAAGAAGGCCCGATGAGATGAGCCTTATTAGGATTGAATATCGTAGTTTTAAAAATCATACAATTACGATGGGCCATTTAAATATTTTTTTGATAAATATCGTAATAGAATTAGTAGCAAAATCTAAAAAAAACTGTGGTCTGTAAAGTCGGTTTACGGACGATAAGTTTAGTAATTTTCGTTCCCGTTTCACTTGTTTTTTATACCCCTAATAAGTGTAAAAAAAAAGTTTATAATTTGTAATCTTATACTTTGTTTATGTTTAAACAAATATTAGAATAAGCAGAGGAGAAACGTTGTTCATATATTTTAAAAAGAGAATTTTGTTTTTTATTTTGGTAGATTAAGTTTTGCTAAACCCAAGATGGTCCACCGTCCAATAATGACTAGACATATATCGTAAGAGACTGATTACCTAAGAAACTCATATTATACGTTAAGTTTAATATGTAAACATATTTTTTGTTAAAAAAACTTAAGAAATTACGTGTTTAAAATTGGACCATAATAAGTGCCTATGTTCCTAAAAAAGCCCACATTCCAGGTTTTTAAAATGATTATTTTCTTTAAAAAATTTGATTTTCTTGTTGATTTTTATGTTGATTTTATTCACAAATTAATAAGGAATAGGTATTTTAATACAATTTGATTTCAGTATTTTTTTATTCATTTAAGTATTGCAAAATATGGGCCTTACAAGGCGCCGGTACCTTACTCGTACTTCATATGCACATTTTGTAAAATATTTACTTCCCAATGGAAAGCTTGCAAGCTTTCCGTTGCTTTTTCATTCTCTCATCTAAGAATAAACTTGTAAAACGATATAAATAAAGTAATCGTTACCTATTATAAATTAAGTTGAAAAAGCGTATCTCTCTTGGACTATGTGCCTAGGTAATCTGTTTGTTATATAGAAGATAGACGGAGAGCTGGCCACGGCAGGAATGACACAATAATGAGAGCAACGAAATTGATATAGTTAGACTGCTATACTATTGTTATTACCTAATCTGGCAATCTGGCAGCTTTAAGCCGGGGGGTTCAAGAGTAGCAGACCAGTAAAGTTGTTTATAAATCTAGGGAACGACGCAATACTGAGAGTTCTTGCTTTAGTACGATATCGTGGCATTTGATGTATGTAATTGGAATATAACGTGGAAGCTCTCGCAGTGGGGGGGAAAAGAGGCAGGTTGAAGTTAAATGCATTTATAACGGACGCCTGCAGTTTATTTTATTCTGATCTGTGAAAACTGTTTGTAATTAATCAGGCGCTCGAATAAAACTTATTAGTTGCCGGTTTTCGATGCCAATACGATATTACCGATAGTTATTTCTAAATAGGAAATCGACTTTAACAGCCAGGATTCTCGGTTTAAATTGTTATGAAAAAATATGTGACATATTAGGTTTTGTTCTGATAATGAACTTAGCTTACAAAGCCACATCATAATACAGCTACTCGTTACTAGATTGCGCTTATATCTACTAAACATAGACAGAATATTACATTTGAATTCCAACTGCTGACCCAGCACGGGTGAGCAGTAGATAATAAACCAATATAAGTGTGCCGCATTGCTACGAATCTCGCGGTCCTGTTACACTGGCAGTTAGAGAAATTGGCTCGCCAAGGGGCGCACAACCATTAGGAAATTACAAATATATGGCTGCCTAATTTGTCGATAAAAATATTAACCCTTAGCCATACCTGGCAATATTTTGATCATTAAATACTTAGAGAATTCAACCAACCGGAGTCGCCATTGACAGGCGTTCCCTTCTGCCGAAAACATATGACCAGTGGTCATACACATGTATGGACTGACGTTTATCTGACGTATCATCCCGTCCGGGTTAAATCTCTAAGTTGAATACCGATTCTGATAGCCATCAGCATTAAAATAAAAGTTCTTATTTTATTGTTATATTCTCTTTATTTATTACAATATCAATATAAAAGTAATGTTGGAAATGTCATTGTGATAGTTGCCATCCCCATTCATTTTAATAATATTAAGTAAGATTTAAACAAGGGTGTACATCTGAACGAAGTGACAGCTACGGCCTTGGAACGTATCGGATACCGTTTCGGGGTTGTCAAAATCTCCTTTGTTTATTTGCTGCATGACCACAGGTAAGATAAAATATTTATGTAGTTTATTGTAGTAGTTTCGTTCTAAAATAACGGTTAGATTGGGCAAATTAACTAATAAATCTTACATTAATGTATTTTTGTATTAAAATTACTGAAATATCAGGTAGATTAGGGCAGGTCCAGCAATCAAACTAATCGCGTACTTGTCAACCCTAGATAATCAAAGTCAAAGTCCAATAGTTTATTTGTACAACATGGGTATATATAGGTATATAGTACAAACAGAGGTACAGGTCTTACAGAAATGACGCTTCAAAAATGGGTATTTTATAGGTTAACAAGACATGAGACATTTTATTTTTGTAAACCTAAAAATGGGTTAAGTTTTCACATGAGCATTGTTTAACTTTACTCGTTTTAATATTATATGTCGATGCTTATCCTTGCCTATTAATCATGAACTTGTATCGATATAAATATCGACTTTGCGCAGCATTTGAGTAGCGAGTATTTGAAGTGACAGAATGATAGAAAGTTCTAGATAAATAATAATTTACTTGGTGGTACTACCAATGAGCAACATAGATTACCTCACTAAGATCCCGCACTTTAGCGTTTATGAAGGCTTGCAGTCGTTATCTATATGCTGTTTTATTTATTAAATATTGAGCCGCCTGTCGCACCAGTGGATTGTAGGTTATGACAATATTTGAAACTACAAAACCTAACGCGTACTCAATGAACTCGATTCATTTCTCGTTTCATAAGAAAGATTGGTGCCATTCGTATGCGGGAACATTCATACTTTGGCCATATCTCGATTTTAAAAACACGCTGATACATTATTTTTGAACTTATGGAAGATTCCTTCTCATACGCTTAAAATACTCTCGAAGAATGGTAACATTAACACTGTTGGTTTCCTTGAAAAGAGAGTTTTTGTGTTTTTGATAACTGCGGACTCTGCATAGGTTTAAAAACTTCCTGCCTGTGAGTACCAAGAAGCTGCTTGTGCAGGCTTTAATATTTCCTACTATAGACTAAGCTGATGTGTGCACTACCAACATTTCCCAGGCTTCCCTAAACAGACTCGATCGTATATTAAATAATGCCAAACGCTTTATTTTCGGCTTGCGTAAATTCGATCACGTCTCAGGTTATCGTTACCAACTCCAATGGCTGCCTGCACGTCAACGCAGGACTCTTAGAATTCTCTGTAAGTACTCTCTTCTCTATTTTGTTTGATCTCTCTGTTCCAGACTACCTTAAGTCCAAATTCAGTTTTGTCAACCCCCGTCCCGGGTGTGAACTTCGCTCCTCCCAGTCTCTTAAGCTTCTAGTACATCCTCCCCACAGCGGTTATCTCTCTTCTTCTTTTACAATCCAGACTATTTGTCTCTGGAATGCACTTCCCCTGACAATAAGACAAGCCCCAAGCAAGTTCGTTTTCAAACGCTTGCTTCACAAGCACCTGCTGGATCATGACCAGCGTGAATGAGTTTTTTCCCCTTTGCGCATATGCATTATAATATAATATATACGTATGTTTATTAGTATGTATATATATTGGTATTTGTGAAGTTTATGTAGCATATATCGAAGTATATTTAAGTAGGTACAAATAAGTTATAGGATAAATCAGCAAGTTTTCTCTTACAGCACCCACTTTAGCGAATTTCTGTTTGGCCCTATGGTTGACTGGTAGAGAATGCCTTGAGGCATTAAGTCCGCCATTTGTACTTATTTTTACTGTGCAATGAAGTTTGAATAAATAACTAAAATTCTTGGGTGCATAATTAGATGCACCTATCTGTAGTAATGTTTGTTACAATTGCAGAGTTATTTTGCATAGTTTATGACCAAATACCAAACAATATAAAATGTCCATTATTTTTGGGATACTTATCCCAAACCTAATGTACCATCGGGTTCATAATTGCATACCCAATTTATACGTAAACGTACAGTACGTACAGTAAACGTAATGCTACAAAAAAAACGTATAACATCCTTGTAACTATTTTTATGAATATTTTTTTAGTATTTACTCAATTCCGGAAAATATTATAGGGTAGATGCCCCGGTTGTGGCCACTGTGCCGGTTTTGGCCATTTTCAAAATTACTAAGGCATAGACAAATTTACAAGTCTATGGTTTATAGAGTTGATATAAGAGTAAATTATGGCAGCACAGATGGCCCTGTCATCTGTCATGTATCAGTTGTCAGCGTAGCACTATCTATGTGGCTGCTAAAGTGTTTAATAAGTTACCCGTAGAAATTAAATCACTCGATTACTTAAAATTTCTGACAGCACTTAAAAAACATGTTATTGACTTATGCCCCTACAGCTTAAGTGAATATTATAATACTGGTCACTGTTAGTTAATAAGTATGTATATATTATAAAATGTTAGTTCATAAGTACATAAATATGTAGCTACACCCACTGGATAAAATTGTATTGATACTATCTGTATTGCTTAATATCATTATGTACACATACAATTTATGGCTAAATAAAAAAATAAAATAAAAATAAAATACCATGAAAAAAATGGCCAAAAGTGACTCTTGGGCTTTTTTTTAATATTTCTCAAAAGAAAAAAAGATCAGAATCTTAACAGCGGAAGTTCATATAACTATAGTCATACATATTTTATTGAATTTAAACTTTCGTGAGACATAGTAACAATGTATAAGTTTCAAGCGGCTGTACTTACTTGTGTTTAGTCACTACAAAATATTTTCATCATTCCTTATTGATAAAAAATGACAGACGTCTGAATAAACAAACTCTCCTTAAAGTACCGGTAAACCGGGGCATTTGCCCTAATATTTTTAGATGATCGTTTTCAGAAAAAATATTAGCCGTTTTAAAAATTGTTTTCCTAGTACCTGCACTCAATTTTCTACTCTTTAAAACAATACATTATTTTTAATTAGTAGGTACAGTCGCCATCAAATATATTGGAGAGGCCAAGGTACTCAAAAATATCTGAACATACACTTTATCGCCTTGACAATAGAGGCGTTGTTCAGATATTTGTGACCACCTTGCCCGCTACGATATATCTGATGGCGACTGTACTTAAATTTCTAACGCTAATATATGTACCCGTAGTGATCACGCGAGTCGTTTTGTATGCTCAATCTAATATGTACATACGTTGTGCCGTTTATTCCCACCAATAGTTGTGCGCACCTTGGCGAGCCAACTGCTCAAACTACCAGTGTAACATGACCGCGAGATTCGTAGCAATGCAGCACACATATACTGGTTTATTTTCTACTGCTCACCCGTGCTAGGTCAGCGGTTGGAGTTCAAATGTCATTCCCTGTCTACGTTTAGTAGATATTAGCGCAATCTAGTAACGAGTAGCTGTATTATGATGTGGCTTTGTAAGCTAAGTTCATTATCAGAACAAAACCTAATATGTCACATATTTTTTCATAACAATTTAAACCGAGAATCCTGGCTGTTAAAGTCGATTTCCTATTTAGAAATAACTATCGGTAATATCGTCTTGGCATCGAAAACTGTCAACTAATAAGTTTTATTCGAGCGCCTGATTAATTACAAACAGTTTTCACAGATCAGAATAAAATAAACTGCAGGCGTCCGTTATAAATGCATTTAACTTCAACCTGCCTCTTTTCCCCCCCACTGCGAGAGCTTCCGCGTTATATTCCAATTACATACATCAAATGCCACGATATCGTACTAAAGCAAGAACTCTCAGTATTGCGTCGTTCCCTAGATTTATAAACAACTTTACTGGTCTGCTACTCTCGAACCCCCCGGCTTAAAGCTGCCAGATTGCCAGATTAGGTAATAACAATAGTATAGCAATCTAACTATATCAATTTCGTTGCTCTCATTATTGTGTCATTCCTGCCGTGGCCAGCTCTTAGTCCAAGATTTGACCTATGTGCGATTAAAATGATCGCTCTGACGACTGACTGACACTGACAACTCACGAAAGCAGTGCAGACTTGTCATTGCATACATCTATCTCAGGTTATTGGAGAAATAATACTTCTTTGTTGGCGTCTGGCAAACTATTCAAAAAGATTACATTTCTTTAGAATATTGAAATATGACTTATATTTGTCATAACATGTTGATAGATAATAAATGAAGGTTGCAGGAGTACATTCATAGGAAACTTGGTTGGATATGTAATAATAGCACTTTAAATGAATCGATGACAGTGTAAAATTTGGCGGATACTGAAAATGTCATGAAACAAGGGTAAATAATTTTGGCATACTAAAAGTTCCTACATTTTGTAAGACTAACATGGATACATCTCTTTGTAGTTGACTGTATTACTGTTTTGAAAAAATAAGTCCCGTCGAGTTTCTTGACGGTCTTATATAATACTTCTCGGATCAGAGGTGTAGAGTTAGAACCGGTGGTAGTTTTTTTTTCTCCCTGACGTTCGTAAGTGCATTGTAATATGCATAAATTGAAGAATAAATATTTTTTATATATATTTGACATGTAATCGATAACCCATTGATAACAAGAAAAGAATTACCCAAATAAGCCCGACATCACTTTTGACAGGTCAAATTCCTTTCAATATCAAATCAAAACCACACCGTATCCGATTACATTCTTAATTGCAAACAAAATCCCAAATAACACGCCGCACTAGATATCTCGCGCGCACTAGAGCGATCGTAAAATAATCATATAGACTAAGAGCTGGCTACACCAGATATGACAATAAATATAACAAAGACAACCCCTCTAGATATTTACTGTATCCTTATTCCTAGATCCGGGCATCTGGCAGCTTTAAATCGATAGAGGTGAGAGTGACAGACCAGCAAAAATTTTTCATATAGAAAAAAGTTATACCAAAATAACTAAAAACTGCCGAAATTGTATAATTTATAGAGGAGAGGGGGCCTATATTTTAATTAGAACAAAACTATAACTACTAAATATTTCGTCTTGATGTAAGTTTGTTTACATCGAAGACATTCGATGACTTCTCTGTTGTGAAAGAGTATGTCTTGCCATTTAAATAAATTAGTACCACTAAAAATCGTACATCTAAATATATAAAAGAAGAAACTGACTGACTGACTGACTGACTGACTGATTGACTGACTGACTGACTGACATATCAACGCACAGCCCAAACCGCTGGTTCTAGAGATTCCAAATTTGGCACGTAGGTTCCTTATAAGGCCTAGGGGTGCACTAAGAAAGGATTTTTTTAAATTCACCCCCTAAGGGGGTAAAATGGGGGCCAAAGTTTGTATGGCGAATCAAGATTTGTTTGATTATTTTATTCGAAACTTCACAGGAGTATTCCTAACGATAAATGAGTAAACACGTGTTTCAGGTTTTTTGAAAATTCAACCCCTAATAGGGGAAAATGTGGTCACAAAGTCTGAAAAAGCCGCGGGAAAAGGCTAGTACAACTAATAAACCTTTTTTCATTCATGAACATTATTATATTTATTAATTAAAACTTTATTGCACAATACATAAAAAATAACATTACAGATTTAAAATACAAATGAGGGACTTAATGCCCAAAGACAACCAGTCAACCAACTGCGGGCCTACCGCGAACTTCGAAAATCGACATTTCGTTATCTCTATCTTCGTTAAAGACAGAATGCAGAATATTCGAAGACAGTGATGTAAATACGATTTGACGAAAGAAGTGGTTCCATAATGTATTATTTAAATCATAATCATAACGTTTTCAAGTTAAAGGTACATCATTGTTGGTTGTTAATAGAGTTAATTTTCTAAATATTTTTTTATGGCAGTAACGCTTTATTAACTACCGATAATTATGTACCTTTGCCTTGAAAACATCACAATTATGTAATTGTAGTTTTTATAAACACAAAATTTTGGAATGTTGTTGTTATGTATATTTTGTTAAATTCTTACTTTGTAGAGTATAAGTTTGCCGAATTCTAGTTTTAAAATACATAAACAATACAATTAAAATACAATCTATCACAAACACAACTTCAACACACAACAAATAAAATAATCAACCAATATTGAAGTTGTATTGGAGTTGCATCGGAATAATTTTCAAGCAAATTCTGATATTTCTGATTCAGACGTTTAGGCGCTAGCTGTGGTGCGTAGTTAATGCATTGGAGTTAAATTGAAGTTGGATCGTATCATAACGTGTTTTAAAGTTAGAATACGGGGTCTGTTCTATTTATGATTATTGGTTTTCATTTAATACTTGTAAAATTATTTTCATGAGATATTTATCTCCTTCCAACTTCGAGGTTAACTCAATTAAAGAAGGACGACTTCTAACTGGATTATACAAAGTGCTCGCGAGGAAACCGCATAATTTTAACAGCGTACTCCTGAGGCCAAAAGAAGTAAAAAATATCATATGACTTTTGGACAATTCCGCCAAAATAAATTTTTTTTTGTGTGTTTTTTCTTGTTTTCTGAACGTATTCTTAAATTAAAAATAAATGGTAATGACAAAACTATGCCTAAAAACAAATAAAACAATTTTTTTTTTTCTTAAAATCAAAGTTAAAGCAAAGTGTTTCCTGCCACTTTGATGTCTGTCAACAGGGATGCCTATAAGGGGGCGTCCATTAATCGCGTCATACGTTTTTGGCTTGTTTTAGACCCCCCCTCCCCCATGGTGATCTTTGGTGATATTTTCATGACCCCCCCCCCCCCCCTGTCCAATATGACGTGTAATTTTTTGCTAACTAAAGTAAGTACAGTTTTCTAACACGTGAACCTACTTACGTAACGTACGTACACGTAAAGGGTAAAAAAATGAAACTACATGTATAATAACTACATATAAAATAAAATTATCTTTAATAGAAAAAAACCGGCCAAGTGCGTGTCGGACCACGCGGTTTCGTACCTACTATCGAAAAAGTAATATCAAAAGGTCGTATCTGCGTATGAAATGAGTTTTTAGGAGATAACTCAATAATTCCTAAACCGATAATGTTCTCAATTTTTTTCGTATTTTTTGGATCTCCGGTTCAAAAGAGACGGGGGGACACAAGTTTTTTAGACTTACGGTGTGATTTTTTCTTTAAATGTTCACTAAATAAAAAAAAATCAAACAGACTTCAATGTTGAAAATAGATGTCATATACTTCAGAAAAAGTGACCAAACCCTCCGGTGTCCGAGGCCAGATTTGAACTGGCGTCTTCAGCTTTCGCGGCTGACGTCCTGACCACTAGACCACCCGGTCACACACCGCCGGTGACCGGGTGGTCTAGTGGTCAGGACGTCAGCCGCGAAAGCTGAAGACGCCAGTTCAAATCTGGCCTCGGACACCGGAGGGTTTGGTCACTTTTTCTGAAGTATATGACATCTATTTTCAGTTTATATATAGTAGTGTAACTACTTAAAAATTGCAAATCAAAAAATATTGAACAACATAATTTGATTTGCTTCAAGATTCAGACTTCAATGTTATTTTGAAAGACCTATCGAGTGATGTGCATCATGTCGATATTTGGGAAAAAAAAATTCTGTTGACAAATAATTACATGTATGGAATAGCGCCCCTCCTTAAAATATCTTTTTCAGCAATTTTACGACAAAACTAAGTAGCGGCATACAAAAACACACCTTATATTTAAATATTTATTAAGATACGTTTTACAGTTTCAGAGTAAAATGGCTGTGACATACGGACGGACGGACGGACAGACGGACATAACGAAACTATAAGGGTTACGTTTTTGCCACTTTGGCTACGGAACCCTAAAAACCTACTTCACAAAATAATATGTCAAATGCCATTAAAAATGATTGACAATCATAGTGCTAGTGCAATTTTATTCTGCTTTTGACAGATTGATTCATTTAAAAGTTGATAATTTTTGTTTTATTGACCATAATACAGTACAGCACAAAGAACAAAAAAATTACACGTGATATGTGTCCAGACCCCCCTCCCCCCTGTGGTGATCATTGGTGATTTTTTCTTGACCCCCTCCCCCCCTATACAATATGACGTGATTAATGGACGCCCCCTAATGAGTTCCATAGTGGTAAAATTGCCGTTAAGAAAGCGTTCAGTCCTGAGTTATAATAAAAATATTTAGATTTTTTTAATTGGTTATTACTCCGAAACAAGATAAATTTCAGAAAAGTTTATTTGACATTTTAGTCTCTAAATAAGGTCGGGATAACGCTGTTAAAATTATGCGGTTTCCTCGCGAGCACAGTGTATAAGTACCTACATTGTGCCAGGTTATATGCAAATTAGTAGGCTTAGGCAAATCAATGTTGATTGTAATTCTCAATCACAGAAGTGTGTACATCCTTGAGGTTGAGTGGGGTAGGATCGTCTAATCAGGGGTATTTGCGGTATTTGTGAGTATGGCATTATATTGTGGGGAAACGTCGTAACAGGATTTAGCTTCTATTTTGTGTTCCGTATTCTTGGAAGGTAATAAATAGTTATTATGTGTTTTGACCTACGTAGATAAAGCATATTATAAGTAGTATATAGATATAAAACATATTAAAATGACTTAGTTTGTACTTACTAGGGCAGAATTGGGGTTACTAAACAATTAATACAACAACACAAAAGTTCAAAAATAACGAAATGAGAAAGTTAATTTTTTTATACCACGACGGTAGCAAACAAGAGCTCAAAGAGGACCCAGTGGGTTGACGATGAGGGACCTTCTTGTTCCTTTAGCCGTCAACGCAGTGAATCCTCCTTTTTGTAAAGGGTCGGCAAAGCGCATGTAACATCTCTTGAGTTACAGGCATCCATAGGCTGCGGTAGATGCTTACCATCAGGCGGGCCGTATGCTTGTTTTTTTTTGTTTTTTTTTTTATACCACGACGGTGGCATTAAGTCTTTTTCTCTTAGCACAAGTGTCTTTTCACTTAAAAAGAGGCACCAGTGCAGATATTGTTAATTGTGTTTTTAAGTTACTGAATATTTTTTTTTTTATTTTTTTTTTATGATTCATAAATTTCATAACCGTCGGTATCAATGACAGTCAAATAAGTCACTCTGGTTGGTTATATTAAAGTCCTGTTGAATTTTTTTTAAAGAAGTGAAAATTTCGTTAATTTAGATCCAAAAAATCTTCTTTGACAATACGAAGTTTGAAGTTTAAATGTAAATTTAAAAGTTTCTGGCTATTTTTATACAAAAGACTAAATATAATCCCAAGGTTAAAGAAACTTTATCCTCAAGTTACAAGTTATTGAGAATGTTAAAGCAGATATGTTTATATTGTTATCTATATGTGTATGATAAATTAGTCTTGTCATAATTTTCAACACCTACTTAACAGACATTAATAATTTAACCAATCGCCGAGCGACCTTAAGGTTGTCTGGAAGAGATAGCTTCTTAGCCATAAGACCGCCTGTTGTTTACCTTAAGTTTTGTATTTTTTTCTGTCTCGATTTCTTTTATTGAGGTGTACAATAAAGAGTATTTTTATTTTTTATACAGGCCATCTGTATGTTGATTGGCCGTGGTAACCTATGGACGCTTCCAACTACAGTGGTGTTACATATATACGTTACCGACCCTATAAAACCCTGTTTACTCCAATTATTACTAACATAAAAAAAGCTAAAGTAATTGCTAAGTTTTAAAAGTATTTTATACAATCGTGACATAATAAAGAGCTTTTCAGTCGATTACCGTGTTTAGGCCACGAAGCTTGCTGAGTGACCTAAATAAGATTCCGATCGCTAAACAGAACATTTTTTAGCGATCATATAGTATTTGTTTTAATATTTCTGTCAGTCATCTTATTCACAAATTATATTGTAGCTAGATTATGAAAAAGTATATAAAAATTGAAATAACTGTATTTAAAACATAACTTCCGAAAATACGCAACTGCTCCCAACTTCAGGTCCCAAAAAAATCTAAATTCACTACACCTTCATCAGTGATCTAATACCCTCTTGGAACATCAGAAACCCTTCCATGTTTCGCAAACTTGCCCTTTCGACCTTGAGTCGAGTATCAGGGATATTCTCATTAGTAGTGCGGAAGAATCGAATCTCAGGGAAATGTTATGTGACCTTGTCTAAAATGCCTAAAAATGTTATTTCTTGGTTTTCATTTCGTCTGATATTGAATTAATATGGACCTGTCAATAGTAACATTTGACCTATTCGGTTCATCTCACTGATATAGCTTAATATGTATATATTGTTAGTTTTTTTTTCTCTTATTAACTCTGTCATATTTAATGGACCCTGCACCTACGTAACCTATCTGTTCAGCCCATTGGTGGACTGGTAGAGAATGCCTTATGGCATTAAGTCCGCCATTTGTACCATTTTGTATTGTGCAATTAAGATTAAATGAATAAATAAATAATAAATATGTAATAAAGAACGGAATAAACAACCAGCCAAAAAATGGCCCCACAAAATAAATAGTGCTGTAATAACGATTTGTACAGCAGTTTCTCTGACAGACTTATTAGGATACAGTACTGGCCGGTTACAAATTTTCACGAGCCAAATTTTCGGTAAATCTTGTTTGAAACTGTCCCTCTACTATATATTTTAACTCAATGTTTTATCCCTTATAAAGACAAGACATTGCTTTAAGTAAATACAATACGTCAAACGTCTTTAGAAACATTGTTCGCAAGAATCACTATTCGGTTAAATGCCATTTTGATGACAAAAGAAGATCATATTGATGAATAATGTTCTAGGCTTGGGAAGTGAATGCTTTCTTACATTTTATATATATTGTATATTAAGAGTTACAAATGGTAAGTTTCTAAGAAAGATAAGTAAAGATGGTATAAAACGTCCTAATGATGACTACAAAGACCCCAGCCTTAACCAACACTAATGAGACTCCCTTGTAAAGGCGCGGTAGCGTTAGTAATGACACTTAAGTAAACACTGTTCGTCTGTCTTCGCTATTCGCTAGTGGTTTCCGGACAAATTGAGGGATTGGACACATAACCTACTTCATGAACAATTTTGGTTTCGCGAAAATGTATATGTTTTATGCATCAAATATGTTGAAGCGTATCTTTATACGCTTCAATTCATATACGGTATATGTGTTAAAATAAACTCCTCGAATCATCTGCGTTCGAATCCTGGTCAGGGCATTTATAACATAACATAAATACTTTTTATTGCACACCCCAAAATAAAGAAACACATAAACAACAATCATAAATAATAATATAATATGAAAGTAACGTTTATTTCAATAAAACATGATATTAATTAAGAAAGTCAAACACTAAAAAACTAACTTATAATTAACAGTACACAATTACAATCAACCTATACACTAAAATTTATACAAATAATCCGCTCCCTGCCGTTCCCGATGCAAAAGTTCCCATAATGCTTGCGGCATTTCCACGCTGGATCACTATGGAAAGCCTTTGCACCAAGAACGACTCGGAGCGCGGCAGCGGGAAGATAATATAATTATTTATGTGTTTATCACGGATACTTGTTTCGGAGTTATGGATGTATTCTATGTATTTAAGTGTTTATCGATATCTATCTATGATATATATCGCCGTCTATTACCCACAACACAAGCCTTAATTGCGCTTACTGTGGGACTAGGTTTATTTGTGTGAGATTGTCCCATAATATTTATTTATTTAAACTGATAGGATTGAGTATGGAGGAAAATGGAAGGATGAAATACCAAACTAATTTCCATATGTCGGTAAACGCATTTTAGAATAGGGGCCTAGTATTCTCAGCCGGTCACGTAAGAACAAGATTTACGTCGCTATACGTAACACATCACATCAATATGTGACGTGAGCTGAACGTTAACACGTGAATGTCCATTTGAGTCGTTAATCATTATGGGGTTCTGCATTGCGGGATGGTGTTTTTAGGGTTCCGTACCTCTAAAGGAAAAAACGGAACCCTTATAGGATCACTTTGTTGTCCGTCTGTCTGTCTATCTGTCTGTCAAGACCATTTTTCTCAGGAACGCGTGGAGGTATCAAGCTGAAATTTATATCAAATACTCAGGTTTATTGTCCCTTGGAGCTGTGAAAAAACAAAACTTAAAAGCCAACGCAATCAAAAGATACAGTCGTTTATGCTGAAAATTTTAGAGTTTTTCGGCACTCGCAAAACCTACGGGGTACTTCCCGTGAACTCAGAAACTAGATATTTGGCACGAAGCAACGTCATATAGCATAAACAATGGAAAAATTACAAAAAGTAGACATTTTTAGTAAAATCATACAAAAACATATTTTTTAAAATTTTAAACTGACTATCTTTTTCCTCGTAAACGCGTTGAGGTATTAAATTGAAATTCATGTCAAATACTCAGGGCTATTAGGACCTTTCAGATGTAGCAAAACCAAACTTTTATGTCAACGCAATCAAAAGAAATATGAATTTAAGTCGCATATTTTGAAACTGAGTACTCGCAAGAAACTCAAAACCTAAAGGGTACTTCCCGTAAACTCAGAAACTTGAAACTTGGCACGAACAAATTTCATATAGCACGGATAAAGGAAAAATTACGAAAAGTAGAAATTTTTAGTAAAATCATACGAAAATATTTTTTTAAATTTTAAAATTACTACCTTTTTTCCTCGTAAACGCGTAAAGGTATTAAACTGACATTCATATCAAATACTCAAGGCTGTAGGACCTGTCAGATGTAGCAAAACCAAACTTTTATGTCAACGCAATCAAAAGAAATACCAATTTAAGTCGCATATTTTGAAACTGAGTACTCGCAAGAAACTCAAAACCTAAAGGGTACTTCCCGTAAACTCAGAAACTTGAAACTTGGCACGAATAAACTTCATATAGCACAGACAAGGGAAAAATGACGAAAAGTAGACATTTTTATTAAAATCATACAAAAATATTTTTTTAAATTTTAAACTTACTACCTTTTCCCTCGTAAACGCGTAGAGGTATTAAATTGAAATTCATGTCAAATACTCAGGGCTATAGGACCTTTCAGATGTAGCAAAACCAAACTTTTATGTCAACGCAATCAAAAGAAATACCAATTTAAGTCGCATATTTTGAAACTGAGTACTCGCAAGAAACTCAAAACCTAAAGGGTACTTCCCGTAAACTCAGAAACTTGAAACTTGGCACGAAGAAACTGCATATAGCACAGACAAAGGAAAAATTACGAAAAGTAGACATTTTTAGTAAAATCATACCAAAAATATTTTTTTAAATTTGAAACTTACTACCTTTTTCCTCGTAAACGCGTAGAGGTATTAAATTGAAATTCATGTCAAATACTCAAGGCTATAGGACCTTTCATATGTAGCAAAACTAAACTTTTATGTCAACGCAATCAAAAGAAATATTAATTTAAGTCGCATATTTTGAAACTGAGTACTCGCAAGAAACTCAAAACCTAAGGGGTACTTCCCGTAAACTCAGAAACTTGAAACTTGGCCCGAACGAATTTCATATAGCACAGACAAAGGAAAAATTACGAAAAGTAGACATTTTTAGTAAAATCATACGAAAATATTTTTTTAAATTTTAAACTTACTACCTTTTCCCTCGTAAACGCGTAGAGGTATTAAATTGAAATTCATGTCAAATACTCAGGGCTATAGGACCTTTCAGATGTAGCAAAACCAAACTTTTATGTCAACGCAATCAAAAGAAATACCAATTTAAGTCGCATATTTTGAAACTGAGTACTCGCAAGAAACTCAAAACCTAAAGGGTACTTCCCGTAAACTCAGAAACTTGAAACTTGGCACGAAGAAACTTCATATAGCACAGACAAAAGAAAAATTACGAAAAGTAGACATTTTTAGTAAAATCATATCAAAAATATTTTTTTTAATTTTAAACTTACTACCTTTTTCCTCGTAAACGCGTAGAGGTATTAAATTGAAATTCATATCAAATACTCAGGTCTATAATACCTTTAAGTTGTAAAGGTTTGTACGGAACCCTCGGTGCGCGAGTCCGACTCGCACTTGGCCGGTTTTTTTTATACCACAGCGGTGGGAAACAAGCATACGGCCCGCCTGATGGTAAGTAGCTATGGACGCCTGCAACTCCAGAGGTGTCACATGCGCGTTGCCGACCCTTGACAAAAAGAAAGATTCACTACGTTGACGGCTAAAGGAACAAGAGGGTTAGCGCACTGGGTCCCCTTTGAGCTGTTTGGCAACCTTACTCACTAGCAGAAACACAACACTATGAGTAGGGTCTAGTACTATTTGGCTGTGGTTTTCTGTTAGTTACTACTTCCCCGGTCGGGCTCTGCTCCATTATGGATGAGTTATAAAAATTGCTGTGTGGGTAAAAGGTTTCGAGTAGAAATTATACCCAGCTGACCTGATAACATTTATGATGAATGTCTAAGACTTTTCGTTTACACATCAAGCCCATATCATCATCCTATTAGCGTTTGTCCCGGCTTATAGCCACGGCTACATAAAGCATGGGGTCCGTTCGGCAACATCATTCTATGAGTTGGATTTTATGAAAGCGACTGCCATCTGACCTTTCAACCCAGAAGAATAACTAGGCATAAATGGAATGAAGTCCGGTTTGATCACGATTATAATACAACTTAATTATTAGTACAACGGGTGGAGGGTAAAATATGGGCCTGTTTCACAATCTCCAGATAAACTTATCTGCCAGTTAAAATTATTGCTATCCTTTTCTCCAGTCATATAAAAGAAAAGGACAGCAAACATTTATCTGACAGATATGCTTTAACTGGAGATTGTGAAACAGGCCATAAGTATTCTGCCAACAAATTGCTATGCAGTTTGGCAGATAGGTGAAACTGATTAAATATATCTCTCTTTTTGTCTAAATAAAGAAAAAAAAAACCCGGCCAAGTGCGAGTCGGACTCGAGCGTCGAGGGTTCCGTACAAACCTGTAGGTGTATAGGGGTAGTAACTTTAAAATTATTAAAAATATTTTTATTATATGATGTAACTAAAAATTTACGTGTTTCGCAATTTTTCCTTTATTTGTGCTATAAGACGTTGCTTCGTACCAAATTTCAAGATTCTGAGTTCACGGGAAGTACCCTACAGGTTTTGATTCCCTTGCGAGTTTCGAAAATTTGCGGCATAAACGGCTGTATCTTTTGATTGCGTTGGCTTAGAAGTTTGATTTTTTCACAGCTCCAAGGGACAATAGACCTAAGTATTTGGTATAAATTTCAGCTTGATACCTCAACGCGTTCCTGAGAAAAACGGTCTTGACACACGGACAGACGGACGGACAACAAAGTAATCCTATATGGGTTCCGTTTTTTCCTTTCTAGGTACGGAACCCTAAAAACTTCGAAATCGCAAATTTTATTGGCCGTTTCATACATTTCAGCCGATCAAAGTAGAAAATTTCTTTCGGGAGGCCATAACTTTTGGGATCTCGTAGTTAGTTGGGTCCTGTAGAAAAAGTTGTTCAGTATAGCCTATGTAATTACCTCGTTTAGTATGGCCAGAGGTTGGAAAACCTACTTGTATGAGTTGTATGTTTAAGTGTATTGTATTTATATGTAACTACGCCAAATGGAGAGGTATGGACACTGCGAACGGCATCTCGCTAAGTGTGGTAGGGCACGTTCAGCGAATGTCATCTCGCTCAAATCTGGAGCACAGCCCGACTGGGGAAGTACCTCCACCTTACAGAAAACCACAGCCAAATAGCACTAGACACTACTCATAGTGTTGTGTGAGTAAGGTTGCCAAAGAGCTCAAAGAGGACCCAGTGTGTTGACGATGAGGGACCTTCTTGTTCCTTTAGCCGTCAACGCAGTGAATCCTCCTTTTTGTGAAGGGTCGGCAACGCGCATGTGACTCCTTTGGAGTTGCAGGCGTCCATAGGTTACGGTAGCTGCTTACCATCAGGCGGGCCGTATGCTTGTTTGGCACCGTCTTGGTATTAAAAAAAAAAGGTTAGCCGATAATTCTGTTGTATCGTGCGATTTGATATTAAACGTCTATTTTGAGTATTATTTAGACACCTAAGTTAACAAATACTTTCTTTAGCACAAAGATATCAGCACGCTTATCCGTCCGCCATTTTAGCAAGCCTTTTTCAAAATGGCCGCCCTGTCGAACGGACGGGGGATTAAGATTTCTCTTTGTGATATCCTCAGTTCGGTTTAGGAGGCTGTTTAGATCTCGAAGATACGTGTTTTGTGTGAGATAATAGATGTCAGCCCTAGTAAATCGTCGTCGACGTACACAAATAACACCTTGTTTTATGAATTATATTTTATACGTCTCAACACGGGGGTTTCCTCGATTGGTAGGCACTTAGTTATTTATATAAAAATGAACACAACATTTTGCTGCTGGGTATACTTAGGTACAGTCATACGCAATAGTATCTTCCTCAACGAAAAAAAAACCGGCCAAGTGCGGGTCGGACTCGCGCAACGAGGGTCCCGTACAAACCTTTACAGCTTAAAGGTATTTGATATGAATTTCAATTTAATACCTATACGCGTTCATGAGGAAAGGAGTAGTAACTTTAAAATTGTTAAAAATATTTTTGTTATATTATGTAACTAAAAATTTACGGTTTTCGCAATTTTTCCTTTATCTGTGCTATAAGACGTTGCTTCGTACCAAATTTCAAGATTCTGAATTCACGGGAAGTACCCGTCAGTAAATTTGCGACATAAATGGCTGTATCTTTTGATTGCGTCGGCTTAGAAGTTTGATTTTTTCACAGCTCCAAAAGACAGTAAACTTGGGTATTTGATATAAATTTCAGCTTGATACCTCCTCTCGTTCCTGAGAAAAATGGTTTTGACAGGCGGACGGGCGGACGGACGGACAACAAAGTGATTCTATAAGGGTTCCGTTTTTTCCTTTCGAGGTACGGAACCCTAAAAATATCTGACTCAATCTTATTTGTAGAGCCAGAGCGTATTTCGTATTAAAATATACGTAGCGTTTTGCTGAGCAGGGTCCATTTCGTGATGTAACACGTATACGTCTTTATTGTGTTTGTCTGTAAATTTGTATGTATGTAATATTGTGTACGTCAGTAATAAATATACTGAATCTTAAAAATTGCGGAAAGGAAGATACTATTGCAAGTGATTGTATTTGTATCACAGCTTGAACATAGACAAGTCTAAGTAGTCCTATTCCTATAACCGTGGGTATAGCATTGATTTATTATGTATTCTACTAGATGTGACATCTAGAACAAACTTTGTGCGCCATGTTTGGCAGTTGACAGGTATGACAGAATCAAAGAGTAGCATAGACTTGTGCTGATTTTCACTACAACTTTTGGGACAAAAATTTCTTACGGATGTTATCTCCTGTTACTCAATGGAGTATAGTTAGAATGTTATTAGGTATCCGAATTTGGAAGAAAGAGCTCTATAGTAATATGCAGACATCTTAAAAAATACCTTCAGTCATAGACTAATAACCCAAGACCCCGAATAGCCGGGCGACCCCCGCTGCCACGCTCAAAGTAATTTCACTCTATAGTTAGACTCTAATTTATTGTAAGTGACAGTAAACTTAGTACGTCTCCATGGAAATCATTAATGTCTGTCTGACTCTCTCTTACGCCTCACGGAACAATGGCGCGTTCCCTGTCAAGCATTGCGTGTACCCCTCCCGCACCCCTTCTTTTTGGCAGATTAGGTTTCAAAGAAATAACGCGCTAAGGGGAGTCTTGTATAATATATGCCTTCAGAAAAATCAATGGCTAAATAACACAAAAATAAACTTTCCACCATTCGTAAATTATGATCATTGACAGTTCGAAACCTTCACCAAGGTAGGTATTGAGAAAGATTGATAGTCCGAAGGTGATCGTAGCCACTCGAGCCGTGTCATATTTCATCAGAATCGGCCGGCAAATTGTCTGTGTGGAGTCCATTTTTATGGCTTACGAAAGTGGTTATATTTTTATACAGGGTGACCAAACAAAATGTGATAATGTTTGTGTACTTAATATTTAACAGATATTTAAACTTTTTTCACCTTTGACATTAGGTGAATGACGTCCACTCTAGAAAATATTTTAGACATTCTCTGCAATTGTTGCAATAATAGGTTCTTTTTATAAAAAAAGAAACATTCAAAAATCAATTTCGACATTTATAACGAATTATAATGATTTGATACTATTTGTGGTACAATTGTCACTTTTAAATTAGTAATTATGACTGATTCAACAAAAGAACCAATGAATAGGTAACTATGAGCCATGGTGTTAAATTATTATAAAATATTTGGACAATCGGGAAGGCAACTTTCAAAGTGACATCAGCTCCAACATTGGTCCTTAGAAAAGGTTTTGTATGGCGCGAAGTATTTTTTATTTATTTTCGCGAAAATTACTCCATGTATTGTCTCGAATTGCTCCCAAATTGAAATCCACCGGTTTCTGAAATATACTAAAATTAAAATGTGGTAGATTAACGCCATAGGGAAGGTTTTTGCCTAAGAAAAGCTTTTTGACTGCATACTAGTTAAGGACCATTCATCTTCTGTCTCTTTCTATCATTGTTTGTGTCTGTTTTTCTTATTGCATGGAATCTGGGACAGCGCCCTCTGCAAAAAGTTTCCACCGGCCTTCCCCATTGTTAGTTACCTTACTTTTTGATAACTAACATGACTTGGATATAAAGTTTCACTGAAAAAATTTTACAGCCTACCCATACTATCAATTTCCGTAATACACCGGAAATAACCGGAAGTCGTTACTTCCGGTAATTTTAACATAATTGACTTGGATTCTATTACCGGTAGTGTGTCTGAATCGACATTTTTTTATACTACGACGGTGGCAAACAAGTTTATAGCCCGCGCAACGGAAATCGGTCACTGTAACCTATGCAACTCAAAGGTGTCACATGCGCGTGACACTTTAAAAGACTGCGTAGTTCATTAAAAATATGTGACACGCTCTTATGGCCATACAAATAAGAGCGTGTCACATAGTTTGCGGCCTTCGTGTAGGAAGATACTATTGCCGGTGACTGTACGCTACAACATGGCGAATTTTTTTATTTTCGTATATTTTCCATTTGTAAAGTTCACTCTGTATATAAAGCTTACCTATAGATACACTATAGGTAGATGCCATTATTGATTCGTTGGTTAAGCAAAAGTTTTTTGGCAAGAAAAGGCCGGTTGTTGTTAGATTACTTCCACAACTTGGATTGGGTAACAGCGTTCATATAAGTAGGTGTGATAAAAAGGTAAGCGTTTAGGTATTGTAAATGTAATTTTCTCCAACATGCTCGGAAATGTTCACATCACTGTAGTAAAATTAGTACGTGAAGTTCGTCATTATTTACTAACACAAATTAAAAAAAATTAAAATCATTATTTTCCTGTTTTAGCGGACGACAAGTTGTACTTGTCGTCCGCATTGTTTTTTACCTTTTAAACATTTCATTCGACTAAGAAATATCATTTTGAAGCAGCCAACCGTCTGAACGGCAATGCCTTCTAACTATAGGATAGAGCGAGATAGTGAGATCAAAAACCTTGGTTGTATTGTTCTGTGTCATAGCTTGCATGACCACCGCGTTGTTCGTGCGAATACGGCTTCATATAATCATAGACAAAACAACTTTTTTTAAGGTTTAAGCTTTTGCAGCTGTGTGAAAGGAGCATATTTAATACTGTACATATAAAATAGTTTTTGACGAAAATTGATTTTTAAATATTATTTTAATGAACTTTGGCAGATGACTGGCAGTATAAGTAGTGCTCTATACTGAAAAAAAATATTGTAAAGGGAACCTAATTCATAAATTCATGATATTAAATGCTAACCTAAATATGTAATTAATTGAATTTACTTTATTTCATCGCAAATTTGGAGAAAAGCGTTATATATGCCTCGGCGGGAATAGAAATTCGTGGACTCGTCTTATATTTTCGGACTCAGCTGCGCTTCGTCTGAAAAAATCGCTCGTCCACGAATTTAGCTTTCCCGTCCTCTGCAATAATGAACTATCCCACCAAAAACATAAATGTAAAAAAGGAGAGCCGAGTTCAATACAAAAATTATGCTTGTGGGCTTCGTCGCAAAAAGAATGGAGATCTAAATGAGTGCCAAGTTCTATGCAAAATCCAAATATGTATTTATAGGAACAAAATAACATTATGAACAAGTATTAAACTCTATTTCTTTGCTTTATTGGATACCTATAACAATTGCTGTTATTTAAAAATGTGAGATCTTAAAGTAGGTTAGATTTGACTTGGCCAGTTTTCATTACATCAGTCATTTTATTAAGTTATTCAACATATATATATGTAGGATGGAGTCCCAAATAAAAGCCACTTTCACTTAAATCACTTTTTTCAAGTTATTTTCTCCACAAACAGTTACAATTCACCATCCGCCATATCCCTTCTCCCTTCCCCCTCTCACACACTCGCTCTCCCTGTCGCACGCTAAATGTCGCGTTCAATATTAACTAGTATTAAGGAATGTTACAATCAAAATAAGAAAATACAAATTAGACTCCTACAATCGGCCGTCCTGTAATTCAGGCTGCCCACAGCCTGGGCCAAGGCTTATTAAATTATCAACTAGGTATATTCTATAACAAACAGTTGTGACTTAAATATAATGAGTATCAGAAACAGTATCAAAAAACATCACATTTTTTTTTTCCAATCTACCACCATCGCTATACTCTAATATTACTACTTGCTTTGAATAGGATTACAATTCTCATACAAAAGAAAATCTAAGAGAAATATTTAACAAATACAGGCTTGTTTTTTTTTTATTGGTAACAGATCACTTCTTAATACTAACAGGTAGTAATGTTTTTTTTTTTAATTATTTTTATTATACTTTATTTTTACAACATTTTTACCTGCTTGCTATATTATGATTAAACTCCAAGAAAGATGCATACAATGGTACTTGATCACCTTATGAAAAAAAAAGAAAATCAAACAGAAATATAACTGTACAGTTAATTCAGTCACACCCTTTACTGCCAACACTTATATTGACTGGTACTGCTGCACTAAGCCCACGGTTTCATATGATCCACAGCAGTTGTGGTCTTCTTTGGTCCCTCTGAGCTGTTATCCACTTTTATCACTTCATACCTGTCTCTTCCCAATTCTTTTATAATTCTGTATGGACCGAAGAACTTTTGCTTCAATTTTAAGGCATTCCCAAATTGTGTTCGTTGAATGGCTACCAGGTCACCCTCTTTGTAGGGCTGCCCTACTGTTCTGTTTTTATTGTAGGTCTTGCGGTTCTCTTCCTGAATATTTAGTAGCTGTGCCTTAGCTTGCTGTCTCAGCTCTTCTCTATTTTCTATGAACACATTTCTACTTTCTTCTTCCAGTAGTTCCACCAGTTTGAGCTCTTCTTTGAGTTTTGCAATAAAAGGCTGACCCAAAATAACTGCATAAGGCATGGTACCCGCAGGTACAACAAAAAAAATAAAATCATAACGATGACCATCCATTAATAAATTGTAAGTAAACTTACCGATTGCATGCACCTTACCACCTAATCCCGTCAACGTCGTCTCCTCCCGTTCACAACACTGAATGTTCACGTTCAAATTGTTCAAGTCTGTAAACAAATCAAACGAAACCAAGTTAAGGTCACTGCCCGTATCTACTAAACACTTCACTTCAATTTCCGCAATCTTAATCATCTTCGTGGATTTATTAAGCGAACCGTCGTCATTCACATTGAAAACATTGGGCATCTCCAACTTATAACTGTCACTGTCAGAAACGTCAGTGTCAAATGTCAAAAATCATGTTTACATAATCAACGTTTGTAATTCCTTTTTTAAGACTGTGAATGATTGAACTGACCTGTGACGTTTCATTCCATTGAGCATTTTGTTCCGCGCAGCATTGACATTCGTTCACCCGTACAGCGCCCTCGGTGAACTCGGTTCCGGCAAACATCGATCGTCGATCGCGCGCGTTGTTTCCGCTTGTATTGCCAACATTGCGCGGAGTCGATGCTGTCGCTAGGCCGCCATCTTTACTTCCGTTGATGCTGGCTTTGCAATTAACACCAATATGTCCATAGGAATTACACCGGAAGCACTTAATGCCACTCGAACACCCACTAGCCAAATGTCCAAGGTCACCGCACCTGAAGCATCTCTGATGAATATTATTTTTTGTATTTTCAGTGCGCGTACCTTCACTCCGAGACTCTTGACGAGGTTTCATCTTTAGTTTCATGGCCTCATAAATAGCCAGCTTGTCTTTTAAAGCCGTATATGTAGTCACTCCGTATAAACACATTTTATTTACTCAATGATGTACTGTATGGACACATAGTCAGGAAACTTAGCCCTTTTTCCAAGTTCTTTCATTGTTAACATATACTGATAACAGGTTTCTCCGGGTTTCTTTCGCCGCGTACTCATGGTTTCGTGCATTTCTTTTGAGTTGATGCTATCCGGAAACTCTTTCACTAGTGCCGCATTAAGATCATCATATGATTTAAAGGCTTTTTCGGTTTTCAACCACAGCTCCGCCGTACCCGTCAGAGATTTTCGTGCAATAATCAACTTCTGTTGTGCAGTCCAGCTAAATATCTCTGCATTGTCCTCGATGTCTTGTGTCCATTTTGTCGAACTGTAGGTGAGGTCCTCGCCGCTGAATTTTGGAACGGCTTCGGTCATGAAGAATGCGCTCATGGGTTTAGTTGTCTCGTCGTTCATCTTGAATCCTTATCGTGATCGTCTTCTTATAGGTATGGGCTTCGTTATCGGCGCCGCCGCCGCTCGCGCCGGGCCACACCGCACGCGTCTTTGAGGTTATGTCGTCTTCTTCGTTAACCGTCGTCGTCGTTGTCATATTTTCACCTTGTTTCCACTTCATTCGAGGATATCCCGGACGAGATTTGTAGGATGGAGTCCAAAATAAAATTCACTTTCACTTAAATCACTTTTTTCAATTTATTTTCTCCATAAACAGTTACAATTCACCATCCGCCATATCCCTTCTCCCTTTCCCCCTCTCACACACTCGCTCTCCCTGTCGCACGCTAAATGTCACGTTCAATATTAATAAGTATTAAGGAATGTTACAATCAAAATAAGAAAATACAAATTAGACTCCTACATATATTTTTTTTAATTCTGATAAAAACTGGCCAAGTCAAATCTAACCTACTTTAAGATCTCACATTTTTAAATAACAGCAATTGTTATCCAATAAAGCAAAGAAATAGAGTTTAATACTTGTTCATAATGTTATTTTGTTCCTATAAATACATATTTGGATTTTGCATAGAACTTGGCACTCATTTAGATCTCCATTTTTTTGCGACGAAGCCTACAAGCATAATTTTTGTATTTAACTTGGCTCTCCTTTTTTACATTTATGTTTTTGGTGGGATATCATTACTTTTTGTAAAGAAAACTAGGCAGGTATTGAGATTTAATGTTTAATCTTGCGTTTCCACTACATGGTTTTCTTTTTTATGCTATTGTCTACATTTTCTTTACTTCTGTTCTATGTATAATTATGTGGTGCCGCGCGCCGCCGACGACACACCGTTGGCCGGTCGTTTAGCGCGTACGAGTATTACAAGTTTTTTGTATGGGGACACCACTTATTTTTTGACTTAACTTTATTTTTCTATTTCTGTTATATAGCAAATACAATAATACATATATTGGGATAGTTTCAAAGATCTGCTTGTAACGGTTCCAACGATACGATTTAAAAAAAAATTGTACGGGGCTCCCCCCTATTTTTTAACTTTTTTTATTTTTAGATTTTTTCCTACGCTTACACACAATTACCGAGCTGGATTCCAAATGTCATCCTTCTAGGTCATCTGGAAGTAGGTTAGGTTTAGGTACTATATGTCAGTCAGTCAGTCAGTGCTAAAATTTACGACTTTTTGACCTTCATATCTTTATAACCGTTTGAGCTAGCTTCATGAAATTTGGGCTTCTAGATGTCCTTATGGATATCATTAAACACACGTAGTTTTATGTGTTTACGTTAAAGAGGTTTTGAGTTATAGAAGGGTCAAAAGTGGCACCAAGTGGTTCGTGTAATATACACTTGGCGCTGGCTAGCCCGCTCCTTTGCTTGAACTTGGCTAGACACGTTATCTTATTTATTCTTAACTGTGATTTTTTTAATAGAATTTAATTTTTATAACTATGTAGTTTTCTTTAACTTTAACGAAACTAAATTTTTGGTGTGACGTATTGTAGTTAAACCTATGAATTTTTATTGTCCGAAATAAATGACTTTTATTTATTTATTTTGTCTTAGGTTTAATAGATTGCTTAAGCTCTAGGAAGCCTATAGAAGCAAACTGTGATTTTTTTTGGTATACGATAAGACGTCCATCTTTCAGTACGGAGGTCTCAGGTTCAAACCCCGGATCGTACCACTGAGTTTCTCTGAACTTGTGTAACGAAATATCATTACATAATTAGATATTTCTTAGTCGCATTTAGGTGAAGAAAAACATTGTAGGGAAACCGGTTCATTAGATGCAAAGATAAACTTTATTGGGATTCTTTTCTGGGTTGAAAAATAGAAAGTCTGATATCAGTTCATTTAGTGAAAACTTGTGCTAAAAAACCAAGGAAGAAAATTCTATTGAGGCGCTGTTAGGACAGTTTAAGAGAGGTATTGGGCACTGCGAATGGCATCTCGCTAAGTGTGGTAGGGCACGTTCAACGAATGTCATCGCTCAAATCTGGAGCAGAGCCCGACTGGGGAAGTACCTCCACCTTACAGAAAACCACAGCCAAATAGCACTAGACCCTACTCATAGTGTTGTGTTCCTGCTGGTGCTTGCCAAAGAGCTCAAAGAGGACCCAGTGTGTTGACGATGAGGGACCTTCTTGTTCCTTCAGTCGTCAACACAGTGAATCCTCCTTTTTGTAAAAGGGTCGGCAACTCGCATGTGACTCCTTTGGAGTTGCAGGCGTCCATAGGTTACGGTAGCTGCTTACCATCAGGCGGGCCGTATGCTTGTTTGCCACCGTCGTGGTATAAAAAAAAAAAAAAGTAATTTAAGATTTTGGTACAAAAATGGTCTCATTATGTTACTAATTTTAAAGGTATTGTCTATATAATCTGTAATTGTACTAACATTAGAGCTAAGAATAAATATTGTATGAGTTTTTAAACTTGAAATAAAAACGAGTTTAAACTTATATATAACAAAATGGTTTTTTTTATAACCACTTAAGATACAGTGTCGTTGTTGGGGAAGTTGTCGAGCCGTGCCGCGCTGCGGCTCGCTCACGGCGTGATGCTGCCGACGCCGTCGCTGCGCATTGCCAGCACTTGAGCGCCGACAGCACGCTATGTATGCTGCCCTCTTAAGACAATGATATGCGCGAAGCGCATATAGCACTAAGAGCGCGATGAACTACTAAAATCCCTGTCTCACTCTAACACTCACACACTCGCACTCATAGGAGTCTGAGCCAAGAGTGCGAGACATTTCTAATAAGTTCGTCCCTCTCTAACTTTATAGCATCAAGAGCCCGATGTATTCGTAATACCTCTGTAACAGTCTATCAATACGCGCTTGCTCTACTAGAGCGGTGCATTTCCATGTTTACAGCATTAACAGTATGTTACTTACGATACAGTATCTGGCGCTGTTGGGGCAGTTGTCGAGCCGCGCCGCACTGCGGTTAGCGCACGGCGTGATGCTGCCCACGCCGTCGCTGTACTGCCCGCATTGCCAGCACTTGAGCGCCGCGCACGCCGATATGAAAGTTAAAAGCAGCGCTGCCGTCGCCAGTCGTGTTGTGCTTGACATTTTCTGGAACAAAAACCAAGTGTAGGCAAACGTTGCAGCGTTGCATCGAAATTTGGGATAGACTTGTGCCGTATCCAGTTTTCTACGGGAAAGTTTATATATATTTATATATATTTCCCATCGTAAACGATGAAATGCTCTCGAGAATGGCATATTTTTATTTCAGAAGAGTTTACTAAGGGCACACATAGTTATCATTATCAATGCAAAATTATATAAACGTTTATCTTTAAGGTAAAGTACAGTCACCGGCAATAGTATCTTCCTACACGGAGGCCACACAAACATGTGACACGCTCTTATGGCCCTACAAATAAAAACGTGTCACATATTTTTGCGGCCTTCGTGTAGGAAGATACTATTGCCGGTGACTGTACCTATGGGGCGGTACAACGCATTGTTGTCCAAGTTTGCTTTACAGGGTAATTGTTCGACATTCTACAGGTAAATAAGAACCTCTAAATAGAACTGTCTAGATTTAACCAGTTTTTTTTAATATTTTAAAACCGACAAAACAAATTTCGATTATATTATTTACTGGATTTGGTAGAATAGTACCTGGCTTGTAAAACAACATTATCACACGCAAAGACTGATTGAGTACCTTGACGCATTCAGTTTGACAAAGCCCTTCAAAGTTCACTCTACAGCTTCTCAATAAATTCTCCGGTAACTCAAGAACCTTTTCAAACTCAACGCATTAAAACCCGAGCCTCAATCACTTTCATTACCAAACTTTGGCGCGGCGCCAACTCAATATCCACCCGATATCGGACTTTAGCTCACTTTTTTTAGAGTTACTTTCCGCGCGTCACGTTTTTTAAAACAATCGAGCACTCGCAAAGTGATTGCTTTGAAACAGCTGTTCAGATCTTTTATGCTGCCGTCGCAATCAATCCGGAGGTAGATCAAAATGTTAGTTATTTGACTGAGTTTTGGGTGTGTAATTCGATAAAATGAGTCTTGTTTGGATCGTGATTCGTTAAGAACTTTTAAAGACCTTTTTATATAAAGGATGATTCACTTAATTGACGGCTAAAGGTACAAAAAGGTTCCTCATCGTCAAGATACTGCATCATCCTTGAGCTCTCTGGCTACCTTACTCACCGACAGGAACACAACACAACACTATAAATAAGGTCTAGTGCTATTTGGCTGTGGTTCTGTAAGGTGAAGGTACTTCCCCAGTCGGGAACTGTTATGTGAGAAGCCTACGCATCTCAGATCTTCTCATAACTTTTTTTCGGAAACCTACAAATATTTTCACAGAATAAAAGACACCAACATTCCAAACTACCCAATAGTCGTTCATCAAAAATTTAAACAAATGTCATTAGGCACGCTTAACAGAAACTTTGTAAGCTCCAGCTTTTGTATACAATACACTCGTAACATGCACTTTATGGGCCGTAAAGAGAATTTATCAAATGGGGGAATTTGTGTCGTAAAGGTATCTTTCCGTTTCTGACAGCAATAACCGACGACACGTTGCACGCACGCTGCGCTCCAAAGGCAACGTTGAATGCCCTTATAATTGATTTCAGACACCTGACACACGTGATGACGTGAATTTTTTGTACGTCGTGATAGTAATCAAGCATACGGCAGCTACCGTAGACTGATATATGAACGCCTGCAATATCAGATAAGTTACATGTGCATTACCGACCCTTTAATATAAAGTCACTTATCCATCTATTTAAAATTTTACTGCTTTATTTACGTAAGGATTACATCTTAATGATGTTATTTAAACTGACATTTGCATATACAGGCAATCGCATGTCACGCAGCGCGTATTAAGTTTAGTATAAAGTTTAAAATATACAGATTTGTTACTGTGATGTATGTGGGTACCTATTAATTTATGTACCTTTATTCTCAGTTACATAATTTGAACCGACTGCATATCAATGTCGTTGATGAAATGACATTTTCCACGGAATCGTAGCCAACAGCTATGCAGCGCCATTACCGTTA
The DNA here is from genome assembly GCA_947086415.1 of Pammene aurita. Classification (NCBI taxonomy): domain Eukaryota; kingdom Metazoa; phylum Arthropoda; class Insecta; order Lepidoptera; family Tortricidae; genus Pammene; species Pammene aurita. The sequence goes on along the minus strand of OX352309.1, from coordinate 2,329,417 downwards.
TAGGAAGTAACGATATCATCGGCGATATCCAGGAATAATTGACATTTCCGACAGCACGTTGAGCTGCAATGCTGTCATAAATGGAATCTCACCTTAAAGCGCAATTTGTATCGTAATAGTAGTTTATGTAACTGTTACGTTTTAAGGCCTAATTACGTACAGTTGCATACACTGCTTTATCTACACTCATATTATATATATTAAATTAATTGTTCGGAAACCATAGAATGACCGCCATTGTACCGTCATGGCCTACTCGATTGAAGATAAAATGTTTTACAGGCTGCCAAATTGTTTTCAATTAACAGAAAAGTTTGCTGGTAACAAGTTTACAAGTTTTTATGGTAACAGGGTAGGTATCAATTTAATGTTATAGGTATTTTTAATGTTCTTGTTTATAACTTGTGTTAAAAAGTAAAGAATTTTTTTTACGCTCATCAACGTCAATATCTGCAATACTTTTACCAAATATTTGGAAGGAATACGCGAAACCGAAGCCAAACACGTAGAGGCCTTTTAAAAATTTAACAAAATGTAAGGAGTAAGAAATTTAGACAGGTGTACACTAAATGTTGAAGCCAACGCGTAGAGGCCCTTTAAAAATGTAACAAAATGTAAGGAGTAAGAAATTTAGAGAGATGTACACTAAATGTGGATACTGTCCCTGCCTGTATCATGGGATGCAGCCAGGCACTGCACCTGCCATTGTAAAAGGAATTAAGAGTTAATTGAATCTAAAATATTTTTGAATTTCTGAAACTATTTATAAAATGTACTAGACGGATACGACAAAACGAAGGATTCCGTTTTTTTTTTCATATTATCTACGGAACCCTGAAAAACCGCACTCAAATCGGTTTCCCAAATTGAGAGCTACAGTGCCACAGACACACTATCCACGTGAAACTTATAATACCGCTTTTTCCATCGGAGATCAAAAATGTAATAATGTGCGTTTGCAATAGTCAACAGTGTCGACACGCATTACACAAGCATCAAAGAAGATAAATAATCGTCGCCCTACTAACGCGATAAATCCGACGACACCAAGAAATATCTTGGTCGAAGATAAATCGCGATCGATGGCGAATTACTGTACTTACACCGTCATCTATTACGCACTTGCGTATCGATAGCGTAAGGCTAGATATACACTGCCCAAAATAATTTTAAACAAAAAAGAACCGACTTCACTTAGACTCCACATTTCCAAAAGCAAATGCCCGAGCTACTGTAAAAAATACCTAAATCGCTATAGTTGTGTGTGTATCTATAATATTTGAAGAGTTCCCTCGGTTTCTCCAGGATCCCATCATCATATCCTGACCTGGTTACAATGGGACCAACTGTAAAGTATTTCAAAGAGTGTCTTTCAAACAAAAAAAGAATTTTCGTCTTCGAATAATCGGTAAACATACATAAAAAAAATAGCAACAAAGATCCCGACGAATTGAAAACCTCCTTCGAAATCTTGAAGTCGGTTGAAAAGACTTGGAAAGTGTTATTTAATGCCTCGAGCAATTTTCTTAAGCAGTATTTTTTTTGTCCAGTGTTAAAATAAATATTAGAATATCTTAAGTATCCATTTAAATCTAAAAATGGTTTATTATAAAAGACTTCATAATCGGCAATAGAAATAATCGACACACATTAGTCACGCCACGAAAGAGAAATCCTCGCGCCGTGTCGCTTTCCTAACGCGATAAGTCCGAGGACAGCGAGAAATAGGTAGCTTGAGCGAAGAGAAATCACGATCGATGGCGAATTATTGGACAGTGTAAATGCGTATTTTAAGTTTTTTTTAACTCCAACATTTTTTTTCTTTATTTTTAGGGTTCCGTACCTCGAAAGGAAAAAACGGAACCCTTATAGGATCACTTTGTTGTCCGTCCGTCCGCCAGTCTGTCAAGACCCTTTTTCTCAGGAACGCGTGGAGGTATCAAGCTGAAATTTATATCAAACTAGCTTTTGCCCGCGGCTTCGCTCGCGTTAAATTCGGGGTAACACGGTTCCCCTTACCTGATTGCCCCCCGGAATGCTCCGTACAAACTTCCACCCCCCATTTTAGGGAAGTGGGGGGTTAGAAAGAGACAAAAAGTAGCCTATGTCATTCTCCATCTCTTCAACTATCTCCACATAAAAAATCACGTCAATTCGTCGCCCCGTTTTGCCGTGAAAGACGGACAAACAAACACACACATACACTTTCCCATTTATAATATTAGTATGGATACTCAGGTCTACTGTCCCTTGGAGCTCTGAAAAAATCATACTTCTAAGCCAACGCAATCAAAATATAAAGCCGTTTATGCCGCAAATTTTCGAAACTCACAAGGGAATCAAAACCTACAGGGTACTTCCCGTGAACTCAGAATCTTGAAATTTGGTACGAAGCAACGTCTTATAGCACAGATAAAGGAAAAATTGCGAAATCCGTAAATTTTTAGTTACATCATGTAAGAAAAATATTTTTAATAATTTTTAATAAGTTACTACCCCTATATACCTACAGGTTTGTACGGAACCCTCAGCGCGCGAGTCCGACTCGCACTTGGCCGGTTTTTTTATAATTAGAATATAATACCAATTATGCCCTTAAACAGGTCACCAGCATTTTAGTTCCAGCTTGTATAATTAAGAATACATAATATACCAGCAAGATAAAAAACTAAATTATAACCGAATCCTCATAACGCATATTCTTTTGAAAAAATCTTGCTAATACGTGTTTAAAATGTTGCGAAAATATTTAAAAACAGAGCCGCGAGCTCGAGGGCTCTTGACCTGCTCTCGTTGTTGTGCCTACATGTTGTTCGTTCGTGCCTCTCTTTCTTTCTAGTTAAGATAGAGAGGGACCGAGGAACAGTCTGTGCTTGAAGCACTGGATCAGTGTTTTTGTTGCAGTTTTCAAGAGACTTGACAGGTCGAGAGAAGTGATTAATAGCTAGTAGGAGTTCACTAGCAAGGAGTTCACTAGGCGTAACGTTAAATGTATAAATAAGTAAATACCATTAGCATAAATAGATAACATAAGCATAACAGTAGAATAATTCGTTATAAACTACCTCACCTGCAGACAAACTGTGGAAACAGTTTTGCAGGGCACTGTATAAATTAATGTATAGGGTAATTGTGCTAGTTTCCCGTCCAGTTCCAGTTTACCGTCCACTTGATTAAACTGCTGCCAATAAATGGGAAAAACTTTTTAAGGTCAACATAGTTTATATTTATAGTTTATTCTTTAGTGGATTTTTTAATTTTTAGCATTTATTTTGGGAAAAACTTGAAGATAAACATAAATAAGTCTGGACGGAATACTAACAAGAGTGGACGAAAACTAGCACAATCACCCTACTTTTCGAATAATAAAGCAATCTATCTATCTATCTATCTACCTGTAATACCTACATACAAATGTTTGTGGATAATATACTAGGCTACACATTAGAAACAACATTAAAAAACGCAGCTTAAGAGTTCTGGGTGCGTAGCCAACGTGCCAATCGTTAACGCTCTGTAGCGTATCGTAATCACCTCTCTCTATCAATTCAATTCAATTAAATTAAATTATTTATTGATAACATTTAACAATAACACGTTATTTAACATTTTTAACATGTTTTGTACACATGCAGAAATTATAATTTAGAACTATATTACACATCACTCACTCTTCACTCTTACATACATATTAGTGCGACAGTTTAGTTTTCTTCAGCACGCTGGCTACGCATCCTTGTCTTCTTTAAAAATCTTTCATCTATTAGGAATTTGTCATCAATGTAATCTTTTTATTAATATCAAAATGACAAGAAATATGTTGTTGATACTTATTTGACATTTATTTGACAACCAATGATGATTATGATGAATAATCTAAACATCCATTAGGAATTTATATGACAGGTCCAATTCAGTTCATTATGAAATAAAAATCCTTCCAATTACAGATTATATTCTTTGAATATGCCTAGGCTGCGTTTTGTATATTTCAATAGGGAGGAGTAGGTAGGAAATACCGAAACTGCATTCAATTTTCAAAGGATCTATTCAAAGCTTCCAAGCTCTAAAATAAAATTGAGAACTAAAACTTGCCCATAAAACAAAGTAAATAACAGTCATGGTGATAATCTATTTAGAAGTCGCTTAATAACTAATGCGGTAGCTGAGTGTTTTATTATTTAATCTTGGCCACAAAAACCAAGTTTAATTAGTAATCAATCAGAGGCGTAATCAACCTTAAAATAAGATCGTGGACGATCCATTTGATAGGTCCCTTGAAGGAGTTAGTAAAAGCCTGGTAACAACACGAATTATCTGTAAAGCGTTTAAGTAAGTAAGTAAATAATAGTTCTTTATTTGCGTTATATGTAGTAACAATAGGTCAAAGTTTAATGGTTTTATCACACATTTAGCCGTGTTGCGGCATGCAAAATGTATTCCTTAAACTATAACTTAAATCTATTAGAGCATGCAATATTATTACACCTTAATAACATTCTGATACAATATAGTTTGTTTTAAAATTAAAAGTAAAAAGCAATACAATACGCAAATTTACAAATAGTCAATTATTAAAAAAAACATTTAAATTATAATAACATTTATCTATTGCACGCATGTACTGCGCATGCCCTTGGAGTATGGTCAACGTCGCCTAGCCGTTTCAAATTCAGAGATTGCATATACATGAGAAATTTTGTCAAGTTCCGCCGTGACCGGGTGGTCTAGTGGTCAGGACGTCAGCCACGAAAGCTGAAGACGCCAGTTCAAATCTGGCCTCGGACACCGGAGGGTTTGGTCACTTTTTCTGAAGTATATGACATCTATTTTCAGTTTATATATAGTAGTGTAACTATCTAAAAACTGCAAATCAAAAAATAATGAACAAAATAATTTGATTTGCTTCAAGATTCATTTATCTATTAGCCAATGTCTAAGTTTACGTAGGAATAAGTTATGAGGCAGCTGTCTTAAGTCTAGAGAAATATTGTTATAAACAATTATTGTTGTACTGGGCCGAGTTACATAATATAACTGAGTTATATTGGCCTTTGTATCTTGTCTCTGTTCCGTAAGCTTAGATGTCGAGTTGGTTTCATTAAACAACTCAGGGTTGTTTCTTACAAATTTGGCTTGCTCATTAATATAAATGCTGGTCATGGTTAGAGCGTTGAACGTTTTAAATAGATGATTGTACGGTGCAAAAGGACTGACCCCTCACACCGCACGTAAACAATATTTATGGATCATGAACACCTGTTTGACATCTGTAGAATTTCCCTAAATAATGACCCCTTATCGAAGAATTGATTCTACGCAGCCGTGATAGGCAGTCAGAGCAGTTGATCCATCTGCTACCCTTCTCAATCTCCTTCAGGCAAAAAAAATCGACTTAACTTGCTAGAAAATTTAGTAATATAATAAATAAATAATATACTCTTTCAATTTAATAACGCATTGTAATACCCAGAAAATTCTCTTCGTCGCAACTATTTAAAGGTTGACCTTTACATTAAATAGCGAGCGAGGCTCTTTGAGTTTTATAATTATTAGATAACTGTACCGAATTTGTCTTATTTACATTTAATGTTAATTTATTATTAATCAACAGTTAAATAAAGTGGTATCATCATTAGGTATAACAGTCGATTAATCGTCAGCGTACATAACTATTTTATGTGTTGTTGCGTAAGGAATATCGTTAATATAGAGTATTAAAAGTCGTTACTTTTAATACTCTATATCAACGATATTCCAGAACCGTTGTTCTGGAACACTTCCTTGGGGGACGCCTCTCAATGTATTTTGTAACGAAAATCTGTTTTGAGTAATTTCATTGTTATTGTTAAGTCTTCTTATTTGAACACGTTGGCTACGGTTGGTCAAACTCAAACTCAAACTCAAACTCAAGCATTTATTCAGTAAGTAGGCCACAATGGCACTTTTACACGTCAAAGTAAAAGAGAGAGTAAAAAAATCAAACTACACCGGTACTACATGTCCGGCAAGAAACTCGGCGGGACTTATTTTTTCAAAACAGTACATCAAAACTAAACAATACATATAAGTGCGTTGTTCTATAAGAAAACATATCAAAACAAGGTTAGATTAACCAGTAATAGGTTATAGTTTAAGAAAAATACCAAAGAAAAAAGATGAGTCCAAATCTGACTATTTGAAATACATATGACTTTATCCAGTTGGAAGCATTTCCACGAGTTCCATAATGCTCACATGTTTCTAGTAATAAAAAGTGTTCAACAAGGTCGAATGCCTTAGACGTGTCAAAAAACACAGCTACCACTAACTTTTTCGTATTTACTAACTTACAACTATACTAATATGTGTTGTCGATCTGCCTTTTACGAATCAGTTTTGCTCGTTTGCTATGATAGTTTATCCATGAAATCGACAATCCTATATATCATAACTCTCGCAAAAAATCTTGGAAATAATAAATAGGAACTAAAGTTATGCGTCGATAATTATTTAGTAGTTTCTTATCAAGATCTTTAAATAATAGCTCAACTACAGACTTTTCTAGTTTTTCCGGAAATAGACCATGTACCAGAGATTGGTTAATGAGATGAGTTAATATGGTTTTCACTTCATTCACTACACATTTTAAAATACGAGTTGATATAGTGTCACAATAGATGATGTTTTGAGAATTAGCCTAAAAACTAGCCTATTCACAACTAGTATTACAGCCAATTAAAAATTTCCACTAAGGTATGTGTATTTTAGTAAGTACGCGCGATATTTTTCACTAAAGGTAACCAATTAAAGTGCTAGGACCAGGCTAGGAAGTTTAGGATTGAATAAAATCCTAAACTTTTATATTGTTAGTATATCTCACGAAAGTTTCAAACTCTACAGCACTAACATTATTATTACAAGTGGCCGACCACATAATATAACCCACAATAATGCTTAAATTTAAGCATAACGCCTGTCTAAGGACCTTAAGTCCGACACTTCTCTTCAGAACACAAGCACTTAAGTTTAATTTATAATGAATGAATAGCGTGAGGAAACTTGTCTTAACTCCTGGTTAGCCTGCGAGGCAACATTCAAATTATGTTAATGATTGCTCGAGACATGACCACAAAAGGACATTTTGTTTAAATAGACGATCTAAAATTTTCGTACTCCAAGTGTTGTATGAATAAGGGCCGGTTGCACCAAACAATTTGTTAACGTCAACGTCATCATTAAAAAAATCTTATATGAAAAGTTTGACAGCTGTCTATGGGATACCAGCTCCGTCGCCATATTTAACGTTGATCAGTTCATTAGTTATGCGTGGTGCAACCGACCCTAAGAGCCGGTTGCACCAAACAATCTGTTAACGTCAACGTCATCGTTAAAAAAACTTGTATGAAAAGTGTGACAGTTTTCTATGGGATGACAGTTCCGTCGCCATATTTAACATTAATCAGTTCGTTAGTTATGCGTGGTGCGACTGACCCTAAGGGCCGGTTGCACCAAACAGTCAGTTAACGTCAACGTCATCGTTAAAAAAACTTGTATGAAAAGTTTGACAGTTTTCTATGGGATGACAGCTCCGTTGCCATATTTAACGTTGATCAGTTCGTTAGTTGTGCATCGGGCAACCCACCCTAAGTCTCTGAAGCGAATGATAAACGTTAAAACTTCGTTAGTTTCGTTAGTCGTAATGTACCTAGTCTAAAAATAGCGCCATCTGACGGCAGTTTGAATTCAATAATACTTATTTACTCGTGACAGACACCTTAACCTCTAGGCCACCCGGGTCACACGGCATCCGTCATATTTTCTCATGTAAATATAATATAAATCTTTGTAAATGCTAAGGCAAAGGCACATTTAATCTTCTTCTAAGGTAAGATAAAATGATTACAGTCATTCATTCCATATTTAGAGTTCCGTAGTCAACTAGGAACCCTTATAGTTTCGCCATGTCTGCCCGTCCGTCCGTCCGTCCGCGGATAATCTCAGTGACTGTTAGCACTAGAAAGCTGAAATTTGGTCCTAATATGTATATCAATCACGCCGACAAAGTGGTAAAATAAAAAGTGGAAAAAAATGTTTTATTAGGGTACCTCCCCAATACGTAAAGTGGGGAGTGATTTTTTTTTTCATTTCAACCCTAACGTGTGATATATTGTTGGATAGGTATTTAAAAATAAATACGGGTTTAGCAAAATCATTTTTTGATAATGTAAATATTTTCGGAAATAATCGCTCCAGAAGTAAAAAAAATGTGTCCCCCCCTCTAACTTTTGAACCATAAGTTTTAAAAATATGAAAAAAATCTAAAAAGTAGAACTTTATAAAAACTTTCTAGGACAATTATTTTGAACTTGATAGATTGAATAGTTTTTGAAAAAAAAATTACAAAATAATTTCTGAACTAAGTTTGTAATTTAACCGTATAAGCAGGTGTTTATTGTACCTGTAATTTCTACAAAATCACAATTAAATGACTTGCTTTCAAATAAAGTAAAAACGGTGAAAATCGGTTAACGCAATAAAGAATTATCCCATAAAAATCATCTTCCATACTTTAAGCTTGCGCGCATTAGTTTACTTAATTTGCCGATAGATGTCGCTGTACGTGAAACGCTCATATCATATCCTACATGGCGGTGTTATTTTAACTCTTAATTGACGGACGGAAAACTACGGAACCCTACACTGAGCGTGGCCCGACACGCTCTTGGCCGGTTTTATCATTCAGATAGCAAAATGTTAACATCTACCACGACTGTTAACAGCAAATCTTAAAATAAACCGGCTTTATTACTCCTGCTATCGAAACATGCCATTTATCCACTAGTTGGCTGGAAAAACGACCTTTCCGTACAAGTGAGTAAAGTCGGAGTTTGTTCACTTGCCGATCTGCGGTGGCTGCAGTCAAACTTTTAATTACCCTTTCATATTGGGGCTAAACGGAGGTGAAGAATTTCGTTTAACTGTAGTCATTTGTTTAACTGCTCATTAAATTTACTTGAAAGTAAAGTATACTCGTAATCAATCACTATCTTACTTCTACAGCCTTGGCCAGAAGTGTTGAGCATAGCTCTTTTTTGTTTACAATTTTGATGTTAAGTATTAATTCCCTATCATAACAATGTACGATGACGTAAAATGTTATATTTTATTGATATATCTAGAAAACTTCACTTAATAACACTTTCAAGGTACCTATAAAATATGAAAAGTGGAGGTCCCAAAAATGCGAATTTAGGTCGGTGCTAAAAATTGCAAATATTCTATGCCGTTACTACTCACTTCAACAAAACATGCCGTAATTGATTGATAAAATAACTTCAAAAAACCGGCCAAGAGCGTGTCGGGCCACGCTCAGTGTAGGGTTCCGTAGTTTTCCGTCCGTCACAGTAAGTGTCCCCACTTAATAGTCCCGTCACTAAACTTTAAGTTGTTCGAGGAGATCACATTTAATCCTACACTATTTTGTCCTTGGGATCTGGTAAAACAACATTTATTGAAAAGATGTATTAAGTTTTTCACAAAAAATACATTGTGTTTTCTTTAAAACAATTTTTTGAAAATTTTAATGTTTATTTACCACAAACATTAAATCCTACACTAGAGATTTTTAATCCAAGGGACTACCCTGAATATTTAAAACAGTATTTGAAATATTCACCACCTGTCAAGTTGAGAATACATTTGAAATAATAAAAATGTTTAAAAAATTCAATAATATTCAAACACTAATTAAACAAATGGTGATTATTCACTATATTGTCGAGACAATTATTACACTTCGTTTAAAAAAATCGTTACAGCGGTGACTGTATTATTACTATTTTTTAAATGATTTTAAATGATTTTCGAACACGCGCATTAATTCTACACTCATGATTTTGATGGTCCTTTTAGTTTTAATAATATGTTACATAATATCAAAATTTCACCAGTAGATATAGTGAGCATTTTCAGGAATTGTAAAATTAGTAATCAAAAATAAAACAAATTGGAGCGGGGCGCGGGGCGGAAACTACAACACATTAGACGTGCGGCAGCCGATACGATTAGTGCAGCTAAGGTCAATGACCGTGTAGGTATCTAAGAAGCGCAGAAGGGCATAGCGTATGGTGCGTAGTTGCTTACTTAGGAGTAATAATCAGGGCGGAATAAATAATGGGCTCATTTTATTTATTAGTATTACACTATTTTTTAAACCACACTGATAAAAAAAAATATTGTGAAACAAAATATAATTCTTAATATTATTTTAATTTATATTTATATAAATGCCTTTGTCCTGACTGACTGACTGAATGATCCACGCAGAGCCGAAACTACTGAAGCTGGAAAGTTGAAATTTGCAGATGAGGTTACATTTTTAATTTGTACAAGTGATAAGGATCGATTTTGAAAAATTAAACCCCTAAGGGAGTAAAAACGAAGAGTTAAAAATTTGTATGGGTAGGGATTAAAAATTTAAGTTCGAGGTATGCAACTTCGTACATTTAATACATTAAAAATAATGAAAGTAATTTTAGCGTTTTTTTTTCATTCAACCCCGCAAACGGGGTTAAAAGGGGTTGAAAGTTGATATAGATACCTCCTTTTTTGAGACAGACTCGAAAGTTCATTTATAAGCACTTCAAAACAAAAAAAAACTAATTTCAGTGTTTTTCAAAATTCCACCCTAGATGAGTTAAAACAAGGTTAAAAAGTTTGTACTAAAACGAGGCCGAAACTGCTGAAGCTAGAAAGTTGTAATTTGCAGATTGGCTACTTTGTACCTATTTTATCTACTTATTAAAAAATAAGAAAAGCAATTTCAGCGTGTTTTGATATTCATCCCTTAAGGGGGTTAAAAAACGTTGACGATTTGTATGAAGAATGTATGTATATGGCTTAAAAGTAAGTTGTATGATAATTATTATAAGCAAAAAAAATATTCTAATACCAAAACACACATTTTATAAAGATGAAACTGTGTATGAGTAGGTAGCCGTATTATAAGTGGACGAAGACGCGGGCGGAAAGCTAGTCTATCTTTAAATGATTTTATCCTGACTGACTCATCAACGTAAATACCGAAACCACTGCAGCTAAAGAGTTGAAAATGTTAGACCAGTTACATGTATAATTTCTATGTACTAAGAGGTGATTTCGAATAAATCAATGGCTAAGGGGGTAAAAAGTGGGTTAAAAGTTTGTATGGGTAGGATTTTTTTATATAGAGTTAAAAATTCGTACGGTCGCTGATGATTAAAAATAATAAAAGAAATATCAGTTTTTTGAAATTCAACCCCTACAGTGTTAAAAATGAGTTGAAAATCTGTAGCTTTTTTTCGTGACTGACTTAAATGTTCGTTTGTAGGCTAATCGCTTAAAAGTAAAAAAAAAGTAATTTTAGTTTTTTTCAAAATTCTACCCCAGAGGAGTTAAAACGGGGTTGAAAAGCTTGTATTAAAGCGAGGCCATTACATCGGAAGCTACAAAGTTGTAAATTGCGGGTGTGTACAAGTAATAGGAAGCGTTTTTGAAAAATTCAAAAGCGGGTTCAAAATTAGTATGGGTAGAATTTAAAATTTTAAGTTAGAATCTTAAAACTTCGTACGTTTGCTGATCATTAAAAAATAATAAAAAAGAATTTAGCAGTTTTTGAAGTTCAAAAGAGGTTAAAGGGGGTTAAAAAGAGGTTGAACCCCATTGAAGTTGAAAGTTTGTATAGAGATTACACGTTTTGAAAGACAGACTTGAAACTGCGTTTGTAGGCTACTCTTTATAATCTGTACAAGTAAAATGACGCGATTTTGAAAAATTCAACTCTCAAAGGGGTAAAAAGACGGTGTAAAATTTGTATCGGTAGATTTTTTTTTAAGTTAGAGATTTAAAACTTCTTACGTTTGCTGATTATTAAAACATAATAAAGAATATTCTAACGACTTTTAAGATTGTACCCCTAATGGAGTTAAAAAGGGGTGGACGCTTTCAATCGCATTGATGTTGAAAGTTTATATAGAGATAACAAGTTTTGAAAGACAGACTTGAAGTTCGTTTGTAAGCTACTCACTTAAAACCAAAAAAGTCATTTAAGCGTTTTTAAAAATACCACTCGAGTTTAAACGGGGTTGAAAAGTTTGTATTAGAAAGAGGCTAGAACAACGGAAGCTACAAAGTTGTAATTTGCAGAGCGGGTTACATTTATAATCTGTACAAGTAATAAGAAGCGCGTTGAAAACTTGTTTGTGTGGTGTTTATAATTTTAAGTTCGAGACTGCGTAAGTTTACTGCTAATTAAAAATAATAAAAGCGATTTTAGCGTTTTTTTTAATTCAACTCCTAACGGGGTTAAAAAGGGGTTGCAAGTATGTATAGATATTTTGTGAAAGACTTAAAACGAAGTTTGTGGACTTAAAAGAAAAAAAAAACTTATAAGGGTATTTTTTTAAGAACTAGCCATATTGTGCGAGGTGATTTGGTAGGCCATACTAAACAACTTTTACTGTTGGGTCAACTCCGAAATCTAATTTTTTTGGCTGTTTCATACATTTCGGCTGATCTGACGTTGACGTTTTCTATGGGGACGCTATATTTTTTTGGATTTCAGGGTCGGTCCTATAGCAAAAGTTGTTTAGTAAGACTTACTTAATGACCTCTCACAATATGGCTAGTTATTAAAAAAACATCCTTTAAAGTTTTTTTTTTCTTTTAAGTGGATAGTACTACAAACTTTTCAACCCTAGAGGAGTTGAAACGGCGTTGAATACTTATTAAAGCGAGGCCGAAACTACTGAAGCTAGAAAGTTGTAATTTGCAGATTGGACACTTCGTAGTTTGTCTGCTTATTTAATGCAGCAAAAGCTGCTTATTTAAAGCATGCATTAAAAGGTCTCTTGGATTCACAGAAATCGATTTTCGACATGATCGGATTAAATTGTACAAAATTTAAAATGGTCGTGGTTTTACAATTTTGATGTTAGATTCGTATTAGCCATGCGGATCCTCAGATATCGATTTTCAAAGTGATCAAAAATAAACAGAACAAAATAACATTACGGCCTTTTGTATTGATGATAATTACATAATTTCAGAATGGCGCTACTTTTTCGAATTCAATCCCTGGACAAAATTATTCTATTAATTGTATGTCAATTTCAAAACCAAATAAGAATAAGAATAAATAAAACGTCAAATTTTTTTACAACCCTGAACCTTCGGCAAAGACGAGAAACAAATAGGTTCTATGAAGATAGATGACTGTATAGATTATATAATTGATATGTATACTATTCACATCCATTTTTATTAAGTGATAGCTGTGATATTATACAGTCGACTAAATCCACTTTTGAACCTTATTACAACGGATGAAGGTGAAAAAGTAGATACAGCTTAGCTCTTTGTAGCCGACTGTACAATCCATTTTTCCGTAGCCAAAATGGCAACCTTTATAGTTTCGTCATGTCCGTCTGTCCGTCCGTCCGTATGTCACAGCCGTTTTACTCGGAAACTATAAGACGTATCTTAATAAAATTGAGACATAAGATGTATTTTGTATGCCGCTATATAGTTCTGTAGTTAAATTGCAGAAAAATTTTTTTTAGGGGGGGCGCTCCATACATGTAACAAACAAAAAAACAAATATCAACATGTTGCACATCAATCGATAGGTCTTTAAAAATAACATTGAGGTTTTTTTGAACATTTTATGATTAAGTGAAAAGTTTCAGAAATAATCGCTTCGAAACTCGAAAAAATAGCGTCCCCCCATGTAACTTTTGAACCGTAAGTTCAAAAATATGAAAAAAATTAAGAAGATGCGCGTTATCATATACTTTCTAAGAAAATTGTTTTGATCATTATCGGTTTAGCCATTTTTGAGTTATTTCTAAAAAAACTTCTTCCATAGACATCAGATACGACCTTTTGGCATTAGTCTGGTTCTTATTTCATTAAAGCTACGGAACCCTCCATTATGCGTGGTCCGACACGCACTTGGCCGGTTTTATTATTAGTCTTTCAGCGCCGTAACCACCAAAAAAACAAACGCAATAAACCGAAAACATCAAAACAAACGGTATTATCCGATGGGTATCCTAGCAAAGAAGCTATAAATAGCAGGTATAGCTCTCCTATTCATTCATAGCTTACAAGCGAGTCACATGAAGTCTGCGAACAGATTACTGGTCACAAGACTACGCATTATGAAGCCTAAATCGACCTAGCATTAAGTTATTTTATATGTTTTATTTGAAGTTCGCAGTGCCTTGCATTGACTGTAATACTGTGTAACTGTTTTGAATGATAAATAAATAAGTGTGTTCAATACGCATTATGAAGTTTCTCATGACGTGACCACTAAATTCAGAGCTGAGAATGGCGTCACTCGCTTCTATCCTATACAAAATTTACAACAATCCATGTGAGTGATTTAACTCATAAACTCGATTTTTGTTGATATTTTATTTGAGTATAGCAAATAAATTCTCTTGGTGTATCGTCCTTTATATTGACCGACGTTTGTCCAATGCAAGGAGTGTGCTTCCCAGGTACGAAAATAACAGTTCGATTGCATCTATCTAACCATCGAACCTAAAACCACAATATGCTCTGTTCTGAAATGACTGATTGGGGCAAACATAATGACATTTCAATATCGGAAATCAGAAATATAGAAAAAAGTTTAAATAAAATATCTCTTTACCAACCTGTAGTACTTGCGAGTCTTCTGATTTGCTCTATCTAATACAAGTAGGTAAGTGATCTGTGCTACGTAGTAACCTTGCCGCGGAGGCGGGAGTTTTAAAATACGAACCTTAAATTATAAGTTGTTTATTTCGATTGCTCGTAAAGCACTTAGTATATTTACGATATTTTTTTGATTATGTATGTTAAATAAATAGACAATTTAAGGAAAAAATATTCACAAGTGTAGGTTCGTATAAAGTGATCATATTCGCCAAAAAAACTAAAAAAAAATCATAATAAATAGATGTAAACATGTCACCGTGGTGAAAAATTACGGTAACATTTAGATCTGCATTAGCACCATACTACCAAATTTTCGAATTGTGTTCGAATTTCTAAGTCACTTTTTTATAAATATAAAGAAAAAAATTCACTTAATGAAGCTTATAGACAAAAGCTCAGAGAAACAATTCGGGAAATCTTTAAGTTAGTCATCACTTATTTAAACAAATACAATAGTGCTAGATCTCCAGTGTAGGATTTAGTCAGTGTAGTGTTCCAGACGTTGTCTATAATGTTGTCGATTTCCTGAAATGCACAATCACGTCACTGGGGAAAAATGTGTAGTGGGAATCTGACTACCCTACTTAATAACTAGAAATAGCTTCCACAAGTGTAGGATTTAATTTTCTGGCCCCCGTCTATAAGAGTTAATAACACCGCCATGTAGGATATGATATGAGAGTTCCACGTACAGCGACATATATCGGCAAATTAAGTAAACTGTTGCGCGCGAGCTTAAAGTATGGAAGATGATTTTTATGGAATAATTCTTTATTGCGTGAACCGATTTTCACCGTTTTTACTTTATTTGAAAGCACGTCATTTCATTGTAATTTTGTACAAATTACAGGTACAATAAACACCTGCTTATACGGTTAAATTACAAACTTAGTTCAGAAATGATTTTGTAATTTTTTTTTCAAAAACTATTCATCATATCAAGTTCAAAATAATTTTCCTAGAAAGTTTTTATGAAGTTCTACTTTTGAGATTTTTTCATATTTTTAAAACTTATGGTTCAAAAGTTAGAGGGGGGGGGACGCATATTATTTTACTTCTGGAGCGATTATTTCCGAAAATATTTACATTATCGAAAAATGATTTTAGTAAACCCCTATTCATTTTTAAATACCTATCCAACAATATATCAATATGACATCTATATAAGTATATAATTTATATATAGTAACGTGTCTACTTAAAATAAAAAAATCAACATATTTATTCAAATAATTTGATTTGTTCTTCAGTTAAATTCAAAATAATGTATTACAATAATTTGATTCGTTCTTCAGTAGTAGCAACATTATTCTTACATGATAAATAAATGTCTCCTAAGATAACTCCTATTCAGTAGCTGCCCATACTGGACCATGTAAAAATCCATCCTGTATCGACCTTAGTCTTCGTTTAAAATGCTACGAAGACTAATGTTCCATGCTGTCTCTGGTAATGCGAAATAAAATGGCAGACAAAGTACCAAGTTAAGATCCCACTGAATCTTTGCTACTAGTGATGTGCGTAGAAATAAGTTTTGACGTGAAATAGTCGGCTCGTTTTGGAAATTGGGGGCAAATATTTGATAGATTTCAAATGGTCAATACCATATATTTTTAATTTACTTGATCTCTAAAGAAAACTTTTAGAATCATAAAACATCCATCGTTTTGTAAAAATATATATAGATAAATAATGAGATATACAGAAAACATCAATAGCTGACGTGACTGATTTTCAAATATACCTATTTCCTTAAAAAGGAATTGTTTTAACCACAGATAAGGTAACCACTAGATAAGCCTTACAAGGCGACTTGGGGTCACCACACGGCGGTCACCGAACGGCACGGCGGGCGTCCGCCGTGCCGTGCAGTTGCGACCATGTTTTAGACCTGCACGTAGTGTGTGTGTATGCAAGAACAAAAATTGAATTCGTATGAAAACTATTCAAAATCCAGGCATATTGTAGTGTATGGTGGCGTGGCAAATGTTTTTAAACGTTAAGAATCAAAAGAGTTGGAATTACTTTCCACTTTTACTTAAAAATATATTTTTTAATTTAATATGTTTCTAGCCAGCGGAGTTCATTTTGAATTAGAAATTTGAGAAGTAGTTAGTATGCCCGTCTCTTTTTATCATGTAAAGAATGCAATGTGCTATTCCTTTCTTACGGAAGCACGTGTACGATAGTGATGTGCGGATGATGTGTACCGGACTTATATACCGGTACCACGTACTTTCGACTTAACAAATATACGAAGTACAAAGGAAAACACGAGATCTTTGTTTTATTTTCTTTACGTCACACCTGGCCATAATGTGAGTTTTACCGCACGCTACGCGTACGGTAAAATTCGCATTATGGCCAGGTGGAGACGTAAAATTGTGTACTCACCACGGGCAGTAAAAAAGAAAACCCTCTATCGCACATTTACAACCCTCGCCTGCGGTTCGGGTCACAAATACCTGCGATTTCGGGCTTTCTTTCTTTTACAGTCCTTGGTAAGTAATGTACTATTTTAGGGTTCCGTACCTCGAAAGTAAAAAACGGAACCCTTATAGGATCACTTTGTTGTCCGTCTGTCTGTCTGTCTGTCTGTCTGTCTGTCTGTCTGTCTGTCTGTCTGTCTGTCTGTCTGTCTGTCTGTCTGTCTGTCTGTCTGTCTGTCTGTCCGTTCGTCCGTCCGTCCGTCCGTCTGTCTGTCTGTCTGTCTGTCTGTCTGTCAAGACCATTTTTCTCAGGAACGCGTGGAGGTATCAAGCTGAAATTTATATCAAATACTCAAGTCTATTGTCCCTTGCAGTTGTGAAAAAATCAAACTTAAAAACCAACGCAATCAAAAGATACAAAAAGCAGACATTTTTAGTAAAATGATACAAAAAAATATTTTTTAAAATTTTAAACTGACTACCTTTTTCCTCGTAAACGCGTAGAGGTATTAAATTGAAATTCACGTCAAATACTCAGGGCTATAGGACCTTTCAGATGTAGCAAAACCAAACTTTTATGTCAACGCAATCAAAAGAAATAGCAATTTAAGTCGCATATATTTTGAAACTGAGTACTCGCAAGAAACTCAAAACCTAAAGAGTACTTTCCGTAAACTCAGAAACTTGAAACTTGGCACAAAGAAACTTCATATAGCACAGACAAAGGAAAAATTACCAAAAGTAGACATTTTGAGTAAAATCATACAAAAAATATTTTTTTAAATATTATACTTACTACTTTTTTCCTCGTAAACGCGTGGAGGTATTAAATTGAAATTCATGTCAAATACTCAGGGCTATAGGACCTTTCAGATGTAGCAAAACCAAACTTTTATGTCAACGCAATCAAAAGAAATAGCAATTTAAGTCGCATATTTTGAAACTGAGTACTCGCAAGAAACTCAAAACCTAAAGGGTACTTCCCGTAAACTCAGAAACTTGGCACGAAGAAACTTCATATAGCACAGACAAAGGAAAAATTACGAAAAGTAGACATTTTTAGTAAAATCATACAAAAAATATTTTTTTCAATTTTTAACTTACTACCTTTTTCCTCGTAAACGCGTAGAGGTTTTTGCTTGTTATAGGTGTTTACGGAACCCTCGGTGCGCGAGTTGGACTCGCACTTGGCCGGTTTTTTAATAAAATCACGCCAAGCGCTCGCACCGCCTTGACACTCGGAGAGGTAACTGGCAGGGGTGCGGGACACATGTTTCATGCGCATTTGGATAGATGGCACTAGTTGTCTCAGATTTACGGCGGGGGATCATTTGACCTCCAGGGATCGTATTACCTCACCTTCCCCTATACGCACCAAAAAAGAATCTAGCGTTCCGATTGCCTTCGATATGTGTTGTGATTGGTGGATTTATGTTTATGGTGAAGTGTTTTGATTGGCCAATTTAAAATGTTTTGTAAATCATAAATAAGAGGCTAAATATATTACTTTAGTCCGCCTTGGTAAGCATAATTATGCCACACTTTTTGAGCATGACAAGTGAAAAAGTATTATTTAGCTTACTGTGGGACTAGGTCGATTAGTATAAGATGATTTTAAACTACAATTACCTAGTAGTAGTTTGTTTGCTATAGGTAAAATTACATTATAAGCTGAAATACATAGATGCCCTATACGGTAGAATGCGTGACTAAGGTTTCCATTGCTCAGTCAGAATCGTAACAGCGTCATCTTTTGTATTCTTGAGGTAGACATTTTAACTTTATTAAAGTACGTTTATTGCGTCTTGTGTGTTGTGTGTCAAAATAAATTATACCGGTGGTCCAAAGAAATATTAAAATTAGAAAGTTTGAAGTCGAGTTATGATTTTTTTTTAGAAATTCTGAGGTATTAATTCTAAGAAGAAAATATATTAAAAAAGTCATACTTAGATGGGAGGAATCTAATTTATTTCTTAGAACTAGTATTTTATCTTTTTCAGAAGTAGAATTCATTTTTTAGGTTAGATTTATTATAGAATTAAATATAAACCGTTTATTTTTATATTTAAAGGTTTTTTTATTGTGTACATTCAACGTCCAAAATAAGTATACACTTTGCACCTTAAGCCATTATAATAAGGTTCAAAATTGTATATATATTTCTGGCGTTGACTATACCTCCTTAATTTCAATAGGCATTTCTGAATAATAATAAGTGTCTTACACACGGTTTCGGATTACTCTTTTTTAACAATCGGTATCTAAAAGTAAAAATCTACCCTTTGTTCCATACAGATAGCAAATGACTTAATAAACGACCCGTGATCTCTAGACCATTAACCTTTCCCAACGTTCCCTATAAAAGACCCTTTATAAGTTCAAAGGGCCATTCTATTTATTTTGTTCATTATACTTTTGCAAAAAAAAGTGCATAGAAATGGCCCATTAATAAATATTATGTTTTGGATTACTGGGAAGGAATGCATGTAAATCAATGGATTTTAAATTAAAGGCAAGATTATTACACAAAAAATACAAAGGTTTTTAGGGTTCCGTACCTCGAAAGGAAAAAACGGAACCCTTATAGGATCACTTTGTTGTCCGTCTGTCTGTCTATCTGTCTGTCTGTCAATACCATTTTTCTCAGGAACGCGTGGAGGTATCAAGCTGAAATTTATATCAAATACTCAGGTCTACTGTCCCTTGGAGCTGTGAAAAAATCAGACTTCTAAGCCAACGCAATCAAAAGATACAGCCGTTTATGCCGCAAATTTTCGCTCGCAAGGGAATCAAAACCTACAGGGTACTTCCCGTGAACTCAGAATCTTGAAATTTGGTACGAAGCAACGTCTTATAGCACAGATAAAGGAACAATTGCGAAAACCGTAAATTTTTAGTTACATCATATAATAAAAATATTTTAAAGTTACTACCCCTATATACCTACAGGTTTGTACGGAACCCTGGGTGCGCGAGTCCGACTCGCACTTGGCCGGTTTTTTTTCTTTTAGTTTGAGTAGTTGGTAGAATTTAAAGATTTATTCTATAGGTAATTTTTCTTTTCATATCGTTATAATAAATATGGGTATTAAGGGTGCCACATGAGCGTTGCTTCTATAAGATACTTTCAATGGGTGTCACATGAGAGTTGTTTTAAATAACTTTTAATTGGTGTCACATGAGCGTTGCTTCTATGAGACATTTTCAATTGGTGTCACATGAGCGTTGCTTCTATAAGACGCTTTCAATGGGTGTTATATGAGCGTTGCTTCTATAAGACGCTTTCAAAGGGTGTCACATGAGTGTTGCTTCTATAAGACGCTAACTAAAACACAATGGGAGTCACATGGGCGTTGCTTCTATAAAACGCTTTTAATGAGTGTCACATGAGCGTTGCTTCTATAAAACTCTTTCCATGGGTGTCACATGAGCGTTGCTTCTATAAGACGCTTTCAATGGGTGTCACACGAGCGTTTCTTCTATGAGGCGCTTTCAATAGGTGTCACATAGGAGTGGCTTTAAGGAACTATTAATGGGTGTCACATGTGCGTTGCTTCTAGAAGACACTTTAAATTGGGTGTCACATGGTAGTCGCTCCTAAAAGTACTTTCAATACAAACAGATAAGGTAATTTCAGATTAGTCTATAAGGCGACTAGGTAAAATTTATTGGTAATACGTTTTTAAAGTAGGCAAATACATATTGCATTATTGTTATTTGTTATCAATTTAGTAAACAGTAAATACTTTCAGGAAGCAGAAAGGTACTAGAGAAGCAATTTTGGCATTAAGATTGATCTTAGACAGACGACTAGACACAGGTCTTAATACAAGTGTAGCCTTTATTGACCTTGAAAAGGCGTTTGACAAGGTGGATTGGAAGCTGATGATGAACAGGCTGAAAGATATAGGACTAGACTATAAAGACCGAAAGATAATATACGAACTATACATACATCAAGAAACGCTTATAGAAGTAGGACATGAAAAAGAAATGGCTAAAATAAAGCAAGGGGTCAGACAGGGATGCTCATTATCACCGCTCATATTTAACGTTTTCGTTGAAGCTGCAACCCTGAAGGTTTTGGAATCTGTAAAAGAACAGGGAGTTCAAATAAATGGAGAGAGGGTGGTATTCATTAGATTTGCTGATGATATCGCAGCCTTAGCCGATAACAACATTCAATTAGAAAAGCTGATAAACACAACGAATAAAATATTTATGGAATTTGGATTAAAAATCAATATCAATAAAACTAAATTTATGGAAGTCTCTAATAGTGGCAATATAAAGAGTGTGATAAAATTGGAGGGAAGAAATATGGAACAAGTCAAAACTTTTAAATATTTAGGAAGTATCATAACAGAAGACTCAAGATGTACTCAAGACATTAAAGCAAGAATTGCAATGGCTAAACAGACGTTCTATAAGAAGAAAAACCTATTTAAATCAAGAATATCCTTACACACTCGGAAGAGATTTGTTAAGACATATATATGGTCTATCGCATTATATGCGTGTGAGACATGGACGCTGAACAAGAGAGAAGAAGAATATTTACAAGCATTCGAGATGTGGTGTTGGCGAAGAATGGAAGGAATAAGTTGGACCGAAAAAGTAACTAATGAAGCCGTCTTAGAAAGAGTGAAGGAAAAGAGAAGTTTGCTACAGATTATTAAAAATAGAAGAGGAAAAATGATTGGCCACCTGTTACGACATGACTACTTCATCAGGAATATCATAGAGGGGAAAATAAATGGAAAAAGAGGGAGAGGAAGACCAAGGAAAAGTTATATGAGCCAAGTAAAGGTCCATGTAGGGGCCGTGTCGTACCAGGATACTAAACGGTTGGCTATGGATCGACAAAAGTGGAGGCAACTTCATCAAGCTGCACCGACAAGAGCCCAGCTCTTAAAGTGAAGAAGAAGAAATACTTTCAATTAACAACAACAAACGACGGTACGGTACGGTACAGTACCGTTTACTTGTAGTACACATGTCCCATCACTACGCAACCACGTGATAGCGCGCGGTCCTTGAAACGACCAATCGCAGCGCCGCTATCACCCACCCGCCCCTCACGTCTTCCGCAAGACTTGGTGACTCGCGGCGCGAACAAAATGAGCAACATTATTACTCTATAGTAGATTCTCTGTGGTTTTAACTGACTAAACTATATTCAAATGTAATACAAATACAACGTAGGTGAATGATTTATTATGCGTACCTACTCTCTCATGTTCTTAATTTTATTTGTGTACTAATATAGTTAAGTTTCAATGAACTTACGGTTTTAAAGGAATTTCCCACGAACGCTGCGGCTGTGGAATGAACTCCCTGCCGACGTTTTCCCAGCGGGCTACAGTATGAGGTTCTTCAAAAAAGGGGTGTATGTATAGGTTCTTAAAGGGTAGGCAACGCGCATGTGAATCCTCTGGGGGTTGCAGACGTCCATAGGCTACGGTAACTGCTTACCATTTGGCGGGCCTCATGCTTATTTGCCACCGTCGTGATATAAAAATTATGGAAACTATGGATAATTTCTGACACAAATTTTATACAATACAATAGTTCTGACTATGTATGTATGTATAGATATCAATAAATAAAACTAAAGAAATATTTATTTTATTAGAATTATTCGCGACAACCATCACATCACTACTTGCGGCCACTGCATCCATTCGAGTCCTCAAACTTCCAACCACTTAAGCTTGACCCCTTTCACAGACAAATCCACAGCATTTATACAAATATAAGACAGTTTTAAAGACCCAGTTACTCTAGCCACTGAACTCTTTGAAATTTTAATGAGCTAGGTGTCGTAACTAAATATTTAAAATAGCAACATCTTTGGTGCGATTCATGTATTTTAATCGGGAAAGTGAGTGAAACCAGGTTGAAAACGTTTCTGTGGTGAAATAAATTTAAATGTAGTTTGTAATATTTATAGTACTAGAAAAAAACCGGCCAAGTGCGAGTCGGACTCCCGCACCGAGGGTTCCGTACAAACCTGTAGGTATATAGGGGTAGTAACTTCTAAATTATTAAAGCAATTTTTTTATATGATGTAACAAAAAATTTACAGTTTTCGCAATTTTTCCTTTATTTGTGCTATAAAACGCTGCTTCGTACTAAATTTCAAGATTCTGAGTTCACGGGAAGTACCCTGTAGGTTTTGATTCCCTTGCGAGTTTCGAAAATTTGCGGAAATTTGCGGCATAAACGGCTGTATCTTCTGATTGCAATGGCTTAGAAGTTTGATTTTTTCACAGCTCCAAGGGACAGTAGGGGAAGGGGGTGTATTTGATATAAATTTCAGCTTGATACCTCCACGCGTTCCTGAGAAAAAGGGTCTTGACAGACAGACAGACAGACGAACAACAAAGTGATCCTATAAGGGTTCCGTTTTTTCCTTTCGAGGTACGGAACCCTAAAAGCGCTGGTGGCCTGGCAGAAAGACGTCTGACTTTCAATGCGGAGGTCTCGGGTTCAAACCCCGGCTCGTACCACTGAGTTTTCCGGAACTTACGTACGAAATATAATTTGGTCTTTACCAGTCACTTTTTGGTGAAGGAAAACATCGTGAGTGAACCGGACATAATCCCAAAAAGGCCTTTTCCCTTTGGGTTGGGAGGTCAGATGGTAGTCGCTTTCATAACAACTAGTTCCTACGCCAATTCACTAGATAAGGTTGCCAAGCGGATGCCAGGCTCAATTGGTTCCCACCATGAAAAAAAAATCTTGGATAATCGAAGTAACGAACAATATGAATAATCACAAAAATAAATGATATTACGATATCTAGATTGACACACGCTTGTTTACAGTTTACACGATAAAACAAGGGAGGATGACTTAGTACGTCTCCATGGCAACCATTAATGTCTGACTCTCTCTTACGCCCCACGGAACAATGGCGCGTTCCCTGTCTAGCATTGCGTGTTCCCCTCTCGCACCCCTTCTTTTTGGCAGCTTAGATTTCAAAGAAATAACGCGCTAAGCGGAGTATAGAAATGTCTTGTATATGACTGAAATTAACAACATCGTCTCACCCTAAACACAATATTATAACATTGTATGTTAAAAATATACCGTATGTTGCGTCGTAGAAAAAACTAACCTGCTTGTTCGTAAACGTCTAGCACGTATTTAGCAAGCCTCATTTAGTAAAGTATGTTTTATCTGTTTTTAACAATCACAACTGTAAAAGACAGATAAGGACAAACAATTTATAAGTAGTTTTATTTATAGTTAGTTTAATTTAAGGTTTATTATTAATATTATTTATAATTATTTGTAGAATTTGAAATAAATGAGTATATTCATTGTAAAAAAATATATTTACTTCAATGAGGTTTATGAATAAGCGGGTAAATAGGCATTTATTAATTAATGAGTAAATTTAATATTTTGTATGGCATCCTGTAATTTTAAGGCTGAAGTTAATTAATTAGCTACGAAATACAGTAAGGTGGTCCATATTTGTAAAAAAGGGAAAGGATAATAAATCTTCCCTCCCAGGCTTCTTTTGTTCTATTAAGAAGTTATTTATTTATATGCCAATTTTGAGCTCAATATGTTGATAAATTAGTAGTGGTACTGAATTTTGTATTAATCAGTAGGAATTTGCATACGGAATAGCGGTCTATTATTGTTTGTATACGTTAGGTTATAATGTTTACTAACTTTAGGCTAAGATATTGTAAATAACCTTGACTATCTATGATCCTAGTTCGTCGAATAAAATGTATGGATTTTTATTTTGAATTTGAATCTTTTGTTCAGTTATAAGTGTTATAATTATTAAAACCGTCCACAAATAAAAAAATTTCATAAATTTAATTATGTAAAACAATGTTGCACACTGCCTTTGATAGGTTCCAAATTTAGTGGGGCAAATCGTAATGCCTATGGAACAAAAAAAACTTGGTTGTTAGGAAATATAACCTTCATTAACCACTCTTCATCAGGTGGTATGTACGGACTGTAACAATAGTAGTTTATGTAACTGTTACGTAATAAGGGTCCTTAAAACATGAGTGTGGTTTTATGAAACGAGCCGCAGGTGAGTTTCATAATAAGATCACACGAGTGTTTTAAGGCCTAATTACGTACAGTTGCATACACTGCTTTATCTACACTCATATTATTTATCTAAAATGTCGTATTCGGAAACCATAGAATGGCCGCCATTGCACCGCCATGGCCAACTCGATTGTGCCGGCGGTCGCGCGGGCGCGTGTCGGGCTGTCGGCGGATGCGCGGGAGGGTGCAGGTGTACATTATATGTTATCAAAACTCATAGCACATCAATAATTGAGCATGAAAAGTTAAAATTACGTTACTGCCACGGATAAAAAGCTTATCATAGTAAAATCGGTCGTGGTAATGCTAGCCATTGCCTACCGTTTTCGAACACGTTTTAGAGAACTTACAATATGAGTGTAGATAAAAATATTTGTGATCCGTTACAGGGCATAATTGGCATCGTATGGCGACTAAGAAAAGTAGGACAGTAAAATTGTTGACGTTTAAAAAATTTTTATGGGGCTTCGTCCCAGATGGCCAACCCTCTATACAAAACCATTTTTTTTACGTGAATTTTTTTTTTAGTTTTTCATAATTAGAGTACGACTGACACGCAAATTGTACACTGAAATATGAAGAAACTAGCTTTTGCCCGCGGCTTCGCTCGCGTTAAATTCGGGGTAACACGGTTCCCCTTTCCTGATTGTCCCCCGGAATGCTCCATACAAACTTCCACCCCCCGTTTTAGGGAAGTGGGGGTTAGAAAGAGACAAAAAGTAGCCTATGTCACTCTCCATCCCTTCAACTATCTCCACTTAAAAAATCACGTCAATTCGTCGCCCCGTTTTGCCGTGAAAGACGGACAAACAAACACACACATACACTTTCCCATTTATAACATTAGTATGGATGGATATACCTTCCTACTCTAATAAAACATCCAAGAGTAAATTAAATTCGATCATTTGTCAGACTCAGAAGAATATGTCTTACAAAATTACTCAAAATTTGTCATCCTGCCGACTCAAACCGCGTTGTTCTCAATGAAATTATGCGTATTCGTAAGCAAAATAGGAGAAAAGAACATGTAATTAGATTTTTCTGGAACGCTAAAGAAATAAAATAAGAATATACTGCCTACTATTTGCATTGCCTACCTAAGCAGCTGAGTTGATCTCTCAAAGGAACCAGAGTAGCTTGATATTCGGAATAACTCTGTGTGATCGTAATCGTTGTATGTTGTAATGGTTTTAGAATACAGAATGAGTTCAAAAATCAGTATACCTGAATAAATACCCCTGCTCATAGTGTTGTGTCTCTGCTGGTGAGAAAGGTTGCCAAAGAGCTCAAAGAGGACCTAGTGTGTTGACGATGAGGGACCTTCTTGTTCCTTTAGCCATCAACACAGTGAATCCTCCTTTTTGTAAAGGGTCCAGGCGGGTGCAGGCGTCCATAGGTTACGGTAGCTGCTTACCATCAGGCGGGCCAATGCTTGTTTGCCACCGTCGTGGTATAAAAAAAACAAGTGATGGGACTTCCGGTAGAAACTCAAGATGTCAAAATCGTCTTCAGAAAAATGGTTTTTTTGCTTTTTTTTCATTCACGTAGTTCAGTGTGTAATATTGATACCTAACTGTACCGTGATCTAACGAACAAGTGTGCAGCTAATGAAGAATTAGTTTCAAACGGGCATCTATCTATCTGTCTAGTCAGCCCTTATCTAACCACTGCTGAGTATAGGATTTTCCTGTATCACGCCACTCTTCTCGGTCCAAAACGGGATAGCTGTGATTAATATAAATCAAATGTTGTAAACGTATTATCCAAGAGGATAGAAGAAAAGTTTCTTCGGAGAGGTGGCCGTCCCCTTTCCTCTTAATGATAGATTGCCCGGAGTCCTGCTAGGACTTGTAAGCCTTCCTGACGGACCCAATTTTACCCAATCACAGTTCCTTAATTATTTAATTATAACATAGAGTTCAAATCTACATGAAAATATACAGTATTTATATCTCTTTTATGCATAAGAGAAAAAGATTGCGAAGCGTCATTTGCCTTCAGTCAGCAGGCAATTGCACACATCGTGATTCCCATTCAGTAGCCAGTTACGAACTTTTGGTTACCAAACAGTACCACGCAGGCCTAATCGGTAACCGGCTTCAAAATGGGAAATTTTGAAGCTGGTTACCGATTTGTTAAGGTAAAGGTAACGGTACTTATAAGAAGACTTATACGACGACAGTCAAGGTCACCGTACTGCCTGGGACGAAGACCATTTCATACAAATCCCGTACTACCAGCAGAACTTGCGGGCTACCGGCAGGACGTTTCTCACAAAGAAGTCGTCGTTCCAGAGGAGGTTCCAGCAGAACAAAATGTGGGCATCTATCATGTGCAAAGGTTGGCCATCCCCATCCAACGTGGTAACGCGGCAAGTGTGATGGGCACCTTTGCGCCCGGGATAACTCGTGGGGGCTTATTTGACGGTACTCAAACTTAATTTTTAATTTTAATTGTACTGTGTTAGGTATACTCTTTCCTATTTAAATTGTGATCGTTTTTTTATTACGTTGGACATGTGATAGCTATTTTGTGATATTATATTATATGAGTTAATCTATCATTAATATTTCGAAACTTCAACTCTCGGTAAGCAATGGGAGTAGGAAATATATTCTCTCGGAGTGCCAACTCTTTAGACTCTCTTTTCAAGCCCTTTTTATCCTCTGGAGGGCATTTACCGTATAAAGGCCTAATTGTACCTTTTGTAATTCTGTTTTTATGCTCCCTTCTTTTTATGTGGGGTTGAACGTGTTTTAATTTACCTTTTAGCTTAAAAAATTGTAAAGTTTTTCTAGCGTTGGCATTAATTAACATTAAAATAAGTATATACAGTATATGCAAAACATTTGGGTGCTAAATACATTGAGCGAAAAGGGGGCAAAACAGGCGTGTGCCTGTTTTGCCCCCTTTTCGCCCTTTTTTGCCCTGTGTAGGGCAAAATTAAAAGGATTTTCCTTCCTTCCTATAATCGCCGAGAGCAGTCCACGGAATTCGGTTGCCGCTATGTCTTGGCATAGCAAGAAGCCAACGCAAGCGACACTATTATGTAAGCATTATTATTGATAAATACTTTAACTTGTAAGGATAACTACTTTTTATTTAGCATCATCTTAAAAGACTGTCAATTGACTATTCCTTGTTGCTCGTTCCCGCCATTTTGATGTTATAAAATGACGGGTATACAGCTGCGGCCGCCATTCGGATCATGACCAGATTGTTGTAAAGACGTCTTGAAAATTATTATTGTCATATAATGTAATTTATTCATATTTAAACCTTGTAACAAACGAATACAAGTGTAAATACTGGTAAAGTACTGGTTTATTTTATAATCCTAGTCATATCCCCTACATCTCAGAAGTGGGATTCGAACCCACGCCCACAAAAACTTAAGGTTTTCATTTTTTTTTAATAATAAATTAGATTGATTGGTGAAACTATATTTTCCGTAACGGAGTAAGTCCGGAGGTTTATATGGTTAGTTTAACATGGTCATTTTGCCAAAGGTTACTCTTTTGGATATGCACATGTTGGATGGTATGTTTATTGATAATTGAAGGTAAACTGTATTTTCCGTAACGGAGTAAGTCCGGAGGTTTATATGGTTAGTCTTACATGGACATTTTGCCAAAGGTTGCTCTTTTGGATATGCACATGTTAGATGGAGATGTTTGTTATGTTGTTATATAATCAATATAATTAATTATCAGAGAGATTAGTAAGTCAGATATTTTTGTCATCATTCCTATTGAAGATAACTTCACAATCCATAAAAATATGTTCTGTTATTTAAAATCAACTTATATGACCTAACCTTCAATTCAATAAGTATAGTTTGATATTCGCTTAAATTTTGAATAAAATAACGTTGGTATTATTATAACCGTATAATTCGCCTACAGTATGTCTCAATGGTAAATATATACTACTTATGTTTTGCAGTAGTCAAATTCATCTTTTAAAATACTACCCGGTAATTTATGTTCGAAGATTTGCGGGGAATAATTTTAAATTCATTATTTCATATGAAGTAAATAATTTTTTCGATGGCTTACGATTATATTTAGAAATGCAATTATGAAGCCCTTTTTGGAAAGCGCATATTATTTCAAAACAATTTTACGAATATTACGAATATCATGCCATAAGCAGGCTGCATTCAAAATACTTTGTACCTCTTTCTAATAAGTAAATTTGTACACAAGTTGAAAATAATAATAAATCTTAGGAAAAGGTAATTTACATTCCTTTTCCATTATTACCACAAACAAATATAATATTGTTTCGACAACGGAATATTCAGTAATGAAATTGATATGCTTTATGAATATGATAAAAATGAAACAATAATTTATTAGAAACTCCTTAACGCCTGTAGTGTGTACATATAATGTATCTAAGTGGTTCACGCTTATTTATCACTTCATATTATTAAAATGTTTATAATAACTATTACTTCTCGTGAACCATTATTGTCGTTAAAAATAATTATGGCTAAATGTCAATTAATACCAAGTGCGTTTGGATATACATAAAAGTGTAAAGTTTTCAAGTTAACGTGATCGTTCACGCCACAGCTAAGTAACAGCTTAAGACTGGTATTAACTCGGATTTAGTATAAATCAATTTCAGAGGTATGAACCAAGGTGATTAAATAAAGTGTGTAAAGAAAAGAAAGTATAATTTACAATAATTAATAAATGGCCTGTATAGATTTGGCTAAGTACAAGTTATATCCCATAAATATTTCGTCTTAATAAACGGTACTATAAAGTTCATAGTAATTACCTTTTATACTTATATTAGTGTGGTAACTGATCGAAGTATTTTTGAGCTCTTTACTTCCTTATTGTATTCAACCCAATAAATAAAGTTAATGATTAAATCACAATAGTTAAGTTAAATGGGTACATTGACTATTCACATGTCTGTTTATATACAAAATAAGAACAAGAGCCTAGTCGAGATTTGTTAATCTCGTGTGTATGTGATATGTCTATCTACATACTTAATAAAACGTTGTAATGATATTTACTGATAATTTTATTCAAGTTGAATACTTTGTTACAATTAATTATAAAACATACTAATAATAAATCTTAAAATTAAATTAACTATAAATAAAACTACTTAAAAATAATAAATTAAAAATTTAACTGTAAATTTGGCCCTCTCGGTAAGGTGCCCATTATGCAGGCGGCATTCCCGCGCTGAATTGCGATAGCAAGTCTTTGCGCAAGAAAGCCGCCTGCACGAGGGTCACCTGTAGCCTCTCTGAGGCGTTTGCTGAGCGCCTTGTGGAGCCCTCGCGCCCCCCTCCCCCACGGACCAAGTGTCTCGACGCCAAATGCTACGAACTCGTAGTTGGCGCCGAGACAGCTATATTTATTATTTTTTACATTTTCTCGGGTGTCAGCCGCCGCCCCGGCACGCCTGCTTGTCGCTGGAAGATAGGACGCCGCCAGCGCGGCCCATTCTCCAGGGGATTAACGACATCCCGTCGGGGCGCTTGCCATCGTCCCGCACGATCTGGGGTTCCAAAGCGGCGGGGACGTTGGCGCTGACGAGCGCTCTCCTCAGGATGTCGTTTAGTGCCGCATGACGGGACAGGCGGCCGGCTCCCGAAGCACAACTGAGTCCGTGGTGGCCGAGGCCGTCTACGGGGGCCCCACATGAGGCACAGCTGTGGTCCACACATACGTCAGCCCCAACCCGGAGACCAATAGCTATACGGAGGGTTCCTGGGTCAATGTAGGTGCCAGTGTTGGGTGAAGGATACGCGTGGAGCCAGTGTCCAGACTCTGACCTTGAAACTGCCAGAAGCCTTGCGCGGTTTTTTCCTGAAGAAGTGTCTATAAGATATTTTAGAGTGGCAGCAGAAGCTATGGTATCCCAGGCCCTTTGCCTCTCGGGTCTGGATGGGAACTCTAGGCCCAAGGCAGTTAGCCAGGCATTCTTGGCTTCATTCAGGCACACGATCTCGCAGTTTGTAGCCGATGGGGCTTTAAGGATTTTACCTGCGAGATCTGACGTGCCGTGAATTGAAGACAAAAATGCGGGCAGAGCCACACTTGAGATCTTGCGAGTTCCCAGACCGCCAAATCTTATTGGCAAGGAAGCCTGGGACCATGCTTCCTCATTAAATCGAACATTTAGGATTGTTTATAATTGTGACTTGATGAGGTTATCTATGGGATGGATTAGATGACTGAATTTCCAGGCGGGGCAACAACGGAGTAAGTAAGTAAATTTGGGAACCAGTAAACAAAATTTTAAAATAAATAGGGCGGAGTGGCTACTAATTTTGATTAGGCGTTCCGAATTGTCACGAAATTTAGAAATTGATTTTGCTAAAACAGAGGGGATGGCCTCATCAAAGATGGGTGAGCCGAGAAGATGCAAATTGTCCTTGGACAATATTTTGATATTTACGGCTAAATTTTTAAAACTTTCTAGTATTTGGGTTGCCAGAGATACTTCTACATTTTCAGTAATATACAATTCGCATTTATCGAAATTAAGTTTCAAGCCGATATCGTTGAAACTTTGAATAATTTTAGATAGATCTGCCAGAACGGTTTGTGAATCTCCACCAAGGGTG
Organism: Pammene aurita; assembly: GCA_947086415.1. Lineage (NCBI taxonomy): Eukaryota > Metazoa > Arthropoda > Insecta > Lepidoptera > Tortricidae > Pammene > Pammene aurita. Next base: position 2,297,566 of record OX352309.1, on the reverse strand, counting down.
CCGTCGTCCAAGTACCACACGTTCAGCTTGGATGTAAGGCTGTGGATGATTGTGTTTATAGCCAGACTAAATAGAGCGGGACCTAGGGGATCGCCTTGCTGGCAACCCATGGCCGAGAGAATTTCGCTATTTTTGTGAATCAATTTGGACGGACTATGGTAACACTGTAAAAGGAAATTATAAATTTCTGGCACATGAATTTTGACTTCGTTAAGTAGGGTGTCTCTGTTAACGGCGTTGAAAGCGTTTTTCACGTCAATCTTTAGTAGTACCTCACATGAATCGGTTTGAATAAAGGTGCGTATGGCATGGACTGCTGCTTCACAGCCTCCGCGGGTGCCAAAACCGACCTGCACGGGCTCAAAGAGTTTTTGTAATTTAGTACGTGTGTGCCGTACGCAGACTTTGGCTGCCAATCGCCGGAATGTGGAACCAACGGCAATAGGCCGCACGCCACCATCCTTCTTAGAGAGAGCTATAAGGTTGGCCCCGTATAGTATAGGCGTAACCTCTTGGCTGACATCTCCAAGGAGCATGAGGTTTATAAGTTTTACAATGCTTACCGTCAATTGCTCGCCAGCTACCCCAGAACCAAAACTCGTCAGGTCGATAAGATGCTGAGCTGAGATGCCATCCAAGCCGGATGCGGACCCTTTTGGAAAAGATGCGAGGGCTGACGATACGTTGTCCTCCGTGGCATGGAGACAAGCTGAAGGATCGGAAGGAGAATCTGCAAAGATAGGTGTGGTAGGTCCTGAGGGGTGCTTATCTTGTAAAGTAGCTATAGTTTCGGGAGTGTCGGGAGCGAGGGTGTCGTTCGAGAAAAGGAGCCGAGCAGCACCTTTTAGGTCCCCGTCATGCACTTTATCCTCGACTTTTTGACACAAATTATATTTTGTACCCCGATCTCGGGATGTCTGTGAGGTTGAAGGCAGTTCAGGTACAAGGATATTGTTTTTGATTTTCTGAGTTAGACTAATATTGCCGTTATTATCTGAAACGTGTAAAATTTTGTACGTAAATGTTAACAGATCGCGCCAGGAATCTATATTGTTTTTGTTTACACAATTATTAATTGTGGAGGTCAGGGCTTCAGCAACGACGGGCCTGGCTCCACGCGGTATACGCTTAATTAACGACGTAGACTGTTTAAGACGACCGAGAAGAGTCTGGAGTGGGATTGAGGATTGATATGATGATGTTGAGCAGTGATTGGTGCTTTGGGCATTCGGGACGGAAGAATTTAGGCACACGCGAACGTGGTGGATACGAGACTGATGTATGTGTAGGCCTTTAGCTGTTTGGAAACTCTTATTGCAAACACAACATTCCATGGTTGTCTGTTAAACTATATAGCTGTGAGTTAAAATACCTACTTAATAAATAAATTTCTACAAAATTATGCATAGACTTACGATGATTAAAGAACACAACTTAAGTAATTAAATTAAAATATAAAACAATAACACAAGGAAAACTGGCTTCAAAAGTCAAAGGATGACACAATAGTAGACGCTGTCACAACGGGGGGGGGCGTAGTCTCTGCGCGCAATCCAAACCTTCTTTCTTCTCTCGAAATATAAATTTTGAACTCGGTGAAGAGACCGGGGAAGCGCCGCGCCGGCACTGGAGTCTAAGAGGCAGGCGTCGCTTACAGGTTCAAATAGTTTTCATAAAATGGTCGCGCCAATCCATGATCATATCATAGATTATATAATCCAAGGATCATATTGTAAATATGACGATTTATACAAAATAAATAAATTCAAAGCATTTTCGCACAAAATATTGGTAACGATATTTACTGGTTCTTTAATTATAAAATAAACATTTAATGTGCTTTTACAGAATCATATAAAAAGAAAGTGAGACATTGACAAAGTATATTTTTTACGTCAGAAAACGAAAATGCAAATAAGGTTTTAATACCGAACATTCTCGGCCCTTTCAACAATGAACATACATACATAATACCTATCATCTAATAATTAATAGGTAACATAATTTTGTTTATTGGCCTAGTGAAAATACCATTCTGGGTTTTGACTTGAACAGACCGTATCAAATTGTCAGATGTATTTTTATTGACTGATAATATTTTACCCAGCGGCCAACAAGCAGGTGGAGTAGCGTCATCTTTTAATAAAACAATTTGTCCAATTTCTAAATTGGTTCTTCTCTGCAGCCACTTGCTTCTTGGTTGCAGCTCACTTAAATAGTTATTATAAAACTGTACCCAAAACTTTTGCTTAATTTGAGTAATCTTTTGATACATATTTAATCTATTTTCTGCTTTATCAACAAGACTAGGCTCAGGCAGATCTGTAATTGGAGACCCGATCAAAAAATGAGCCGGAGTTAAACAAACAATATTATCATTATCAGGAATGTCAAAAACGGCGCATAAAGGCCTAGAATTAAGTATACCCTCACACTGAACGAGTACACTGTAAAAAAACTCATAAGTTAGTCTGATATTTCCTAAGTATCTTTTCAGTAAACTTTTTACAGACTTAATTCCTGCTTCATAAATTCCACCCATATGACTAGCGAGAGGAATCGTAAATTTCCATTCAATAGAATTGACATTACAATAATCTATCACTTGAATCACATCACTGTATGATAAATTGTTTTTGAACAATTGATACAATTCATGAAGCTCATTATTTGCTCCTTTAAAATTTGTAGCATTGTCAGAATACAAATGCGTACAGTAACCTCTTCGACTAATAAATCTCTTTAAGGCGCAAATAAAGGCTTTCGAAGACAATTCGGTAACTAGCTCTAGGTGTATGGCCTTAGTTGACAGACATATAAACAAGCATATATATCCTTTAGTGTAATTACAGTTTCGAAGCATAGAATTCCGAATATATACTGCTCCGCTAAAATCAACACCAACATGTAAAAAAGCTCGTTTTAAAGTGACTCTAGGGGCGGGCAAGTTAGCCATCTGCTGCTCACAGGCTTCAGCGTTGTACCTGACACAGCGAACGCATCTATGTATGACTTTTCTGACTTCCATGCGACCATTAATTGGCCAATATTTTAGCCTTAGTCCAAAAAGTGTACCTTGTATGCCAATGTGCAACAAACGAAGGTGAAACTGTTCAATTAACAGCGTAGTTATGTGTTCCTTACCTGGTAGCACTATATGGTGTACTTGACTATATGGTATGTTCGAATTTTGAATACGACCACCTGTACGAATTATGTTATCTTCGTCAAGAAAGGGGTTGAGCTTACGTAGGGGGCTTGACTTATAAGTATATAAGTTGTGAACTTCAGCGTTTCTACTCTCACCACTTGTACCATTCGAATCAATATTTGTGCTATGTGTGGACTGTATACTTTGTGATTTCAATGTGTGTAATTCTTGGTACTCCTTTGAGAAATGAACACGCTGTATAGTTTGAATGATGAAGTTGTGTGCAGTTTTCAGTTCTTTTGTTGTAAGAAAAGACACAAGTTTATTTGAGTTACGTGTGTTATTTATAAACCTAAACACGTATGCAAACACTCTAGTCAGTTTATAAAAACTCGAAAACCTTTTAAAATATGTGTAAAAGTCATCCTGTATATTTTGTTGAGTCACAGCATGAGAAGTACGTGGCTCGATCACTTCAATCTTCAGATCATCGTCAGTGATCACAGGTGATGACGTCATTGGCCATGTATTAGGATCCTGATATAGCCAATCTGGTCCGTTCCACCACAGTGAATTACTCTGTAAGTTCTGAGGGTAAACACCTCGTGTAAGTAAATCAGCAGCGTTCTCTTTTGTGTTGACATAATTCCACATTTCAGACTTAGTCAATTCTATAATCTCCATCAGTCTATGAGACACAAATGTATGAAATTTTTTGTAAGGTGACTTAATCCAGTGTAACACGATTTGAGAATCTGAGAATAATACAATGTCATGTATTTTAAATTTGTCTTTAAAAGCTTTTCTCACCTTATCAACTAACTGTGCTAACAATAAACATCCTGAGAGTTCCAATCGTGGCAGTGATTGAGTCTTAATAGGCGCTACTCTTGTTTTCGCCATGACCAGCCTGCAGGTAGGGTCTTTGTTAGGATATGTGGCTCTGAAATAAATAACAGCACCGTATGCTTTTACAGAAGCATCACTAAATCCTATCAAGGTAATCCGCGACGGAATATCTGTGAAGTAATATCTAGGAACTACAATGTTCTGTAGCATGGGAAGGTTGGTTTGAAACTCAAGCCAAGTTTCTTGTAGGTTTTCTGGAATGACCGTGTCCCAGTTTATCTGTGATTTCCAAATGTCTTGCATGAGGATCTTTACAATGATGACCGTAGGCGCTAGTATGCCTATAGGATCATAGATTTTTGCGTTTGCAGACAGTATATTTCTTTTTATGAGCTCGAACTGTTGTAGCTCTGGAATAGCTGTAGTAAGCATGTCGCTTTGTGGTAATCACTTCACTCCCAGCGTCTTGACAGCTCCACTAGGAGTAAAATCGTATGTGTCATCATTAGCGGGTATGGCACCTGTAAGTATTTGAGGCTCACTTGTAGTCCATTTATGTAGAATGAAGTTCCCATTTTGTAAAACTTCTATGAGCTGACCACAAACTCGTTGCGCCTGGTCAAGAGTGTCCGCTCCAGATAAAAAGTCGTCCATATAACATTCAGACTCGATAATGTCAGCAGCTTCTGGATATTCTTGTCTGTTTTGCCCAGCTAACATGCGTAGAGTCCGGCATGCTAGATAAGGTGCGCATTTCGTGCCGTAAGTAACGGTATTTAACTGAATGCATTTTAAAGGCTCTGACTTTGAATCTGGCCATAAAATCCTTTGTAGCGGCCTTTGCTCTTCTTTGACCAAGATAGTCCTAAACATTTTAACTATGTCACATGTGAACGCATATTTGTACATTCGAAACCGAAGTATTATGTCAAGTACATCGTTATATATGTTCGGCCCGTCTAACATTATATCATTTAGAGATAATCCCGACGACGTCTTGCTCGACGCATTGAAAACCGTTCTTAATTTTGTAGAGCGACTTTCCGGCCTTAATATACCTAAATGTGGCAGAAGGCAGTGTGGCTCTTGTGTATGTTGAAAGTCATCTATAAACTCAGCATGTCCTTACTCAATGTATTCGTCAATGAATGCCTTATATAGTGTGTAGAGCATAGGATCTTTTTGAAACTTAGACTCGAGACTTAATAAGCATCGGTATGCCTTTTAAAAGGAATTACCTAAATCATGAACCCTTTCGTTTTGTATAGGCATTTCGACTACGAAATGTCCAGTCTCAGCTTGCACTGTTGTGTCAAGAAATAACTTTTCGCAATATTTTTGCTCCGGTGTAAACACGACCTTAGGACTTACCTCTTCTTGCTGCCAAAACCTAACTAACAATTCATCAGTTGTAGGCGGGTCTACAATATGTAAAGCTACATGCGCGCTATTTTTTTTATGTGTGCCCGATGTACATTCTTTGAGAGGACCTCCTACAACCCATCCTAAAACTGTCTCAATAAGTAAAGGCCTATTAGGCCCGAGGCTTATTTTGTTATCTAATAACGATGAATAGAAACATTCCATTCCTATAAGCAAATCTATCTCGCTAGGTTCGCAAAACGTAGGGTCTGCAAGCAATTTGTACTGCTTTGCAGGAATGTTCCATGTATTTGTATCTATATAAACATGTGGCAGCGGCAGGGTTATTTTATCCATAACTACAAACTCTAGACTCGCTGTAAAGTCAGAATGTCTTGAAGCTATGTTAGCTTTCATACATAATTGCGTTTGCTTACCTGACACGCCAACGCCGTATAGTTGATTGGTATCATGGTGTAGCTTACTGTGCATCCGCTTGAGAAGCCTGTGAGCAACCATGTGGACTTCGCTACCATTATCCAATAAAGCACGCGCAGGATGCCATAATCCTGTCTCGTCCTGTACATTTATTATCGTTGTGGACAATAAAATCTGTTTACGTGTGTTTGACACATGCATTGTAGTAAGTGTCGATAATTTTTCATGACATTGTGTATGTGTGTCATTGACAGTTGTCAGTTGCTTAGACATATCTATGTTGTGTGTCAGCTGTTGCTGTGGCTGCTGTTGCAGGGAATGCTGTTGCATTGATGTCGTAGCGGAATGTTGCTGCTGTTGAGCTGTAAGTGGCGCGGCGATAGCAAGGCTCGCGCGTTTAGGGGGAGGGTTAGTAAGGTGAATCAAACTATGATGCTTACCGTTGCACGTAGAACACGACCCCTTTGAACACTTATGTTTAGCAGTATGAGGCTGTAAGCAATTGTAACACAAAAACTTGGATTTTATGTAGTTTATGCGTTTGTCAACTGGCATTTCCAAAAAATGTACACATTTAGCTATGTTGTGTTGCCTCCCATCCCATTGCTGCACTGGCAGTTTCAAAGCACTTAGAGAATCTAAGCTTTGTTGTAACACATTTAAAAACTCTTTTATGTTAGATCTGTTGAGTATGGGAAAACTCATAAAACTCTTTAGGTGAAAGTTTACAATAATAGTTTGATTTTCATACCTGTCTTCTAATATACTTATCGCTTTACTAAAATTTCCGTCGAGAATCAGAAGAGAGTTAACTAATCCCGCAGCTTCGCCTTTCAAGCAGCTCTTCAGATACTGCATGCGCTGCAGCTCCGGCACGTTCCCTCCGTCCATGGCGCACTGGAACAGGTTTTTAAACGCAGGCCACTCGCGTATATCACCGCTGAATGTCGGAAGCTCTAGTTTCGGAAGTTTGTAAGGGTGACTTTTTGCCTTGACGTCCTCTTCTTTTTTCTCCAATAATTTGTTAATGAGAGCTCTAGTTGTGTAATATCTGGACTCCATGATCGATCGTTCCTCATCGGCTTTCTTCTCGTCATTTTCTATGAGCTCTATTGCCTGTTGAACGTGATCGAACTTCTCCATTTGCGTAGATAAGTCGGTACATCGCAACTTTATCTCCTCTATATTCCAACTGTGTTTGTTCGATGAATCCAAATTATTTACGTAATTTACGATTCTCGTTACCTTTCCCTTTATAATACTTCTTGTACTTCTTAGTGTTTTATATTCCTCTGTGTCCGTCATTATGTGTGTAACTGTTGTTACGTGGGACGCTCGATCAGGACCAAAAATGTATGTGATATGTCTATCTACATACTTAATAAAACGTTGTAATGATATTTACTGGTTCTTTAATTATAAAATAAACATTTAATGTGCTTTTACAGAATCATATAAAAAAAAAGTGAGACATTGACATAGTATATTTTTTACGTCAAAAAACGAAAATACAAATAAGGTTTTAATACCGAACATCGTGTATGTCGTCGGCATATTACCACGCATATAATCCCATGTGTGTATTCTGTTTTATCGAGGTATATGATCATAATTAATATAATCACTTATAATGTCAATTGATCTCTATTTTTGCCTGATAAAGGTTAAGATGGCAATTGATTAGATAGTAAAGGATATTACCGATTTTAATTACAGAGGAAGTTGATGGAAAATCGACGTGACGTGATTAGGGAAAGTAATCAATAAACTTTGAATATCATGCGATTATGAAAATGTACGATATACATCATCATATATTTAAGAGCTTGGCTCTTGTACGTGTACGTAAAACGCCAATACTTTTATCTGCAGTCATGTAGAGTATGGACAACTCAAATGAAATAAATCACAGATAATCTAATCAAATAAGACGTCAAAAAAAGTGGTTTCAGTGGTCTCTGATTACATTTACTATTTTATTATTAAAGCTCATCAATTATCATTGTAATATTTTGTATGTATGCCTAACAAATATCGGACGTTAATTTAATCGTTTATGCAGTTAGAGAATTTTAATTTAATGAAGTGCAATACCTATTTCTATGAATTATCTACCTACATTTAACCTAATAGTAAACTTTGACGACATTTAACATGAAAGCTGGATAACAGGCAAATCCCTTTTACTAAATGGGTGAATGCATCTCGGAAAAGTACATTTTAGGAATCTTTTTGAATTCAGTATACTGAGCTAAACAAACAGTTAGTTAAAATAATATAGTAACAATAATAAACATAAGAGAAATAAATAAAGGAATTAAACATTATAGTTAATATTATTCGTTATCATGTTATGTCCTGAGGTCAGTGACAAAAGGGCAAAATTAGGTTTGTTAAATTCATGTATCCAGTTTTAACTTTCTGCGACTACTGCAGAGTGCAAATTGAGGTTCGTAAGGAACTTGCATAATAAAAACTTAGCAAAACCACATACTTAGTACTGCTTATTTACATTAGTTAATTATTGGTGAAACTAGTTCAGTAATTATTTTATTTTTCGATTCATTGGTTAAGCCCTGGTTTTTCTAGTAAAAATAGGATAATGATGACAGTATGTTTAGCTTGCTTTCATCGCTACTAAACAAGTTATTTATTATTATAATATAAGTATTTCACATATATATCTAAGTTCATAGTACCAGACCACTAAGACTGATTTACAGACATAGAAGTTTTAGTGGCAGGAATGAAAATGTCTTAGGGACTTCCCAACGATATTAATTTATCGATAAATCGTTATGACAGTTATGATGTACATATCATATGAATTTGGAAGTTGTATATATTATTATATAATATACAGCATAAACTTATTATAAATCGTTTATGAAAATGGTTGTCATTCGATTTGTTTTAGTTGTTAAAATGATTTCTTGGTTTAACTACATTAATATTGCCCAGAATATCAAAGCAATATTATTGTAGTTAATAATATAGACTTCCGCAAAGTATCGCCCGAGTCCATAAATTATTTCCTGCTTTTTTTTTGTAAATTTCTAATAAGTGTTCAAATATAACATATCACCATTGCATAACGTCGATAGGTAGTTAGTTATCAGCATTACAGGTTAATTTATACTTTACTCGGTAAACTTAGTATGTGCTATGAGATGTCACTTCGAAAGTTATCGATAAATTTATTATTGGAAGGAACTCCCTAGTTTTTGCCACAAAAACTTCTATGTCTGCTGATTTATTATCACATTGGATAATGTTTGGAATCTAGCAATACGAGATCATTTTAATTAATTAATTGAAAATATATCAAAGTTCATAGTAAGTACCAGACCACTAAGACTGATTTATTATCACATTGGATAATGTTACGAATCCAGCAATACAAAATCATATTAATCAATTAATTGAAACATCGATAAAAATATGATAATTAAATTATGATTAATAAACTTGTATAAAAAAAAATATCTTAGCGCGGCTGATGCCTATATGTTTTAAAAATCAAAGTCAATAATATACTTACAAAAAAATAAGTTTGCGTTACATTAGCATTGCCTTATTGTACTTTTAGACAATTATCGGTAGATAACATTAATACGTTTTAATGTTATCTACCGATAATTGTATCACTATACTAACTAGGTAACTAACCACATTGGAACACTTCGAAGTTCAACTTAACGGTAGATAACATTAAAACGTATATCACTATACTTATTAGATAACTAACCACAGTAGAACACTTCGAAGTTCAACTTAAAATAAATGAAACCAAATTAAAATAAATTAAAACAACTCCGCGCTTGGAAAAAAATATATTTTAATCCAAAATGTTACTCTTTCCTTAACGCGTCAAGTTATATATTAGCAAACGTTAATCGAACAAAAGTTACTTACTTCATAATCATAATCATTTATTTCTTGCAATACTTAATAAATAGGTAATAATATTTAATTCTTAAACTTATACTTTTAAAACGTAAATAAACAATGACATAATTGTCATTAGAATATTTAGGTAATCACACATGTTGAAATGTGTATATGTTGAAAATAACAAGACTAAATTATTCACGTTTCTAAAGAAAGTGTTACAAGTTTCAGACTGATGACCCAGGAGCGTCCAGGTGAAAGGGCCAGGGTTTGGTATTTCTTTACCACCCATGAGTGCCCAGGTGAGAGGGTCGGGGTGTAGAACACTTCCGACCCAGGAGCGCAAAAGTGAGATGGCTAGGGTTATGATATTCTTCTTCCTCAAAAAATGCATCATCTTCACCTACATCTTCTCTGACGCTACGCTCTCGAAAGAATGATAATGGTCGTCACGGCATGTTTAGTGGTGTGGTTCAGAACGCTACGCTACTCTGCACGACTCTCCGCTGTCGTTATGTATTCAACTACGTTGTGAGTGTTAATAAAATTGGTCTGAATCAATCATGTGGTTATACATGTGGTATTGTGCGATATTCATGTGAAAGTGATAAGTATTATGTTATTTGTATGTATTTTATGTTATAAAGTTTCCTTCTAATTTGAATTTTCAAATGTATTAAAGAGTCTGATAATACTCGTATTTTATTCAATAACGTAAACAATAATTGCGCTTACAAATTAACTATTTGTTTGATCTTCGCCGTATTGATATATCAAACTCTATCATTATTCAATCATTTTAACGACTGTGTTACACCTTATTGGTATTACTTAAGCTTGATGATAAAGTCATGTTAATTAAATATTATGAAGAATAATTATTATTTTGACCTTTGCTGTATTGATATATCAAACTCCATTACTATTCAATAATTTTAACTGTTATGATATATCTTATTCGTAAGATTAAAATTTGATGATAAAGTCCTAATAATTAAATATTATGAAGTCGATAAGCAATAATACTATGAAGTTAAGGGGTCGATAGAATAATCATTTATTTCCTTTGTCGTTTGTACTGAATGAAATAAACTTTTACAATGAGCACTTATGTACAAAGGCCAACTTAATCATAAAGATAATGAGCAGAGCTCGGATTTTTCACGGCAAAACAAAACACTAGCGTAATTTAGCCAGTGCTTGAAATATTATTTTATCGATATGGATAATTCAGAACTAGAAGAAATAAAAGTCACCAAATAAAATTAATATGTAATAAAACTAATAAAAACATTTGTATAAGGTTACTAAACAGACGCAATTTCTTCTTCAAAATCTACGTCAGTACACACAGCAGCACAAGACATTTTATTTGGGTAATAGTGATAGGAGTAGATGATCATTATCTTTTCAACATTCTCTGGGAGTAAACAGTTGCGTTTATCACTATAAATCCATTTATGTACACTAAATGTACGTTCAACTTCAGTTGACGTCAAGGGAGCAAATTTATAGAATTCATTATCAGTTCGGGTAATATTTTCAGATATGTCTCTTAAAATTTCGTAATCAGGATTTCGTTCGAGCACGGCTTCAAATTTACGTATCACTGGTAAAAGTTTACTCCAGTTTACGTAGCAACGAACAGTATCCAGAATGAGGAAGGATTCCGCAATGGATAAAGTAGAACATTGCTATTGTTCTATCGAAGAGGCTATTACTTCGTAGTTGTCGCGAATGAAATTTAACTCCGGTCGTAGTTTGCGTGTTTGAAAACATTTTTTCGCAGCTCTTATAGCTGCCGAGTCATTAGCAAGTATGGAGACGACATCACGTATTTGCTCATAGTATTGAGCGTAATATACCGCAGCAGATATCCAAGTTCCCCATCTGGTGATAATTGGCTCGGGAGGTAGGGGAATGGACGGATATTTTGCCTTAAAAAGGCGTACACGCTCTGGAGATTTTAGGAATATCTTTTTGACATTCGATATCAACCCATCCACACCTTTGAAATTATCTCGCACTTCTTCGGCAACCCGGTGCAGACCATGAGCTAAACACGTAATGTGTTTCATACGAGGAAACGTTGCTTTTAAAATACGACCGGCTTTAAGCATATATGCGGCACTATCTGTGCAAAGTAAAAGCAAATTGTTTACGTTGTCATTGAAAGAATTTTGAAACAAAAATTTTAATTGGTTTATTATTAGGTTTGCTATTGTTTCCCCATTTACCTTCTCTAAAACCTTCGACCCCAAAAGATAAAATTGCTTAGAACAATTTTTTTGCAAAGACCGAATCACCACGTTTGTCACACATTTTCCCATGAAATCTGGTGTTTCGTCTATAGATATCCACAAATAATTGGTTTTGTTTACCTCTCTTATACCCTGTATAGTTTTTTTGTACACGAGATTTAAATAAATTTTTCGCAGGGTCGATTCGTCCGGTAAAGAAGTCATAGAGCAGTCGCAACATAAATAATTGTTAAAAAAATGACGAAAATTATTGTTGTTGACTGTTGCCCATGGTATGTTGCATGAAATAAGAAAAATAATTAAATCGAAATAAAATTGATGTTTCCTATTTGGTTGCCCCGAACGGTAATTGTGGCGGTTGCTTTTCACATGATTCTCAATATTGCATTTCTTCAGTTTTAGATGCATATCGCACATAGAGCAGTATATAGTGGAGGTCACTTCATTACAGACTAACTCAGGGTGATTTTCAATCCACGTTTTAATCCGATCTTGTACATTACTCATTTTTGTATTAATTGATACCTTGCAATATTAAGTTATTATACGTATATCCAACACGTCGGATTCAATGCGTTGCGAAATAAATAATACCTAGATGCAATTTACGTTTTATACGTAATGAAATGACAGTTAAAGTGTGAATGTCATATGTCATGTGAGATGAAATTTGCAGTCGTTTCTATCATTTTAAATGAGGTGGTATAGTTACTTCGTTCTAAGTTGTACATGCAGACCTACCTCTTTGTTGCTCGACTATGGCAAAGCTAAAATGAAAAGTTATTTTATTACTTATACAGGATGTCCGGTAATTAATGCACAACCTTCTAACCCCCAGTAGGTCACCTTAGACTGGTCAAAAATATTGATTTTGAGCTCTAGTAAGTCTCCTGTTTTTCGAAATTTTCGCACGTTTGTTAGTTTTTAAATTTTGACATTCACACTGATAGGTGTACCATCGAATAAAAAAAGAAAAAATGTACTGAGGCAATACCTGTCATATACTCTAGTAATACTCGATAGGTGTCGATAAAATAATATTTCAAGCACTGGCTAAATTACGCTAGTGTTTTGTTTTGCCGTGAAAAATCCGAGCTCTGATAATGAGTAATCAACTCTTTGTGAACTTCTTGTGAAGTTTTATACTTTATTATCGATGATAGTTAATTTTACATTGTATAATCATTTATAATAATATACTACGAGTACAATGATGTGAACCTGATAGTCAAGGGTTGACATGACCATGAGTAATATAAAAACATTATTTCATAAACTTATTACAAGATAAAATGTATTAAACCTGATGTATTAAGAATCAAAACTCTAATTATGTTATTAATATGGGTATTTAAACAGTTTGTATTCATTACCTTTTATTGTCAGAATTGATCTGTAAATTATTTTATTTGAGCTATTATTATTATCTTTCTTATCGATCGGTCTATACTCTATTATCGATGACAGTTCATTTTACATTGTGTAATCATTTATAATAATATACTACAATGATGTGAAAATGATTATGAACATGAGTAACATAAAAACATTATTTCATTAAATTATTACAAGAGAAAATGTATTAAATCCGATGTGTTAAGATCTAAAACTCTAATTATGTTATAATATGGGTATTTAAACAGTTTGAATTCATTACCTTTTTATTGTCAGAATTGGTCTGTAAATTATTTTATTTGAGCTATTATTTCATTAAGTTTTGGCGAAGGGTCTCGCCTCGAATAGGATGGCCGAGCTGTAAGCATTATTATTGATAAATACTTTAACTTGTAAGGATAACTACTTTTTATTTAGCATCATCTTAAAAGACTGTCAATTGACTATTCCTTGTTGCTCGTTCCCGCCATTTTGATGTTATAAAATGCTGCGGCCGCCATTCGGATTTTGACCAGATTGTTGTAAAGACGTCTTGAAAATTATTATTGTCATATAATGTAATTTATTCATATTTAAACCTTGTAACAAACGAATACAAGTGTAAATACTGGTAAAGTACTGGTTTATTTTATAATCCTAGTCATATCCCCTACAATTACGACTTTGCCATGGAAAATTAGACTAAAACTATCAAAGCTTAAAAAAGCAATGGGCTAAGTTTTAGGGCTTGGAGAGTGAGGACGTGGAGCGAATCGTGAAGGCTGTTTCTCCCGTCCAAAAACGGCATATTGACGTGAATTATTTATTATTATGCCCTAAGACCCCAAATAATACCCAAGAGATAAAGACGAATTATTTTATTTTATTTTTTTCCTAATTTATGATTTTTTATTAATCAGAATAAGTAAAATGTACACACTAGGGCACAGATTATATAATAGTTCTTACGAACAGATATGAATCACTCATAGATAAAGCAAATACCTACGGTTTATGTACCTACGCAAAAATACAATGGAGCGGCCTTCAACGCGTGGCACCCCGCACCTTCCGTACGGGTGTACGGAAGGTGCGGGCACAATCGCTAGGGTTGCCTATGCTTGGAAATGTTTTATAGTTAGTTAAGGAAATAGGTATTTTGCATTGCTTCAGTGTTTAAGTGGTTCGCATGGTGCGTAAAAATTATAGTTACATAAGTAATACTGATTGATATTTTGTTGCCGCGATGAGAGTATGATTAATCTTGACAGATTTGCCACACACTGCCAAAATTAATATGGATTGACAGCTATCTGAATCTTATTCTAATCGCCTTTTAGCAATACCATCATAGTTATCTGAGAAATTTGTATTTTTAAAATAATAACATGTCTATTATTATATTTATTATTATAACATAAGTTTGCATGCCTACTTACCTTTCCACATCCGTCGGCAGAGCGAAAAACGATAAGTTTTTATTAGCTTTGCTATTTTTACATCCATCCACATCGCAATATTAGCGAATAGCGTCGCGCGCGGTACGACGTGCGTTCAGTGAGCGCGTTGGTAACCCACTGACTTTAGCTTCGCCGGCGGAAGCGCAAAACGTAGGTATATTATAACTCGCTCGCGCGGGCATGATTCATAGGCCTGACTAGGGTAAAAATAATAAAAGCTGGCTTAACGTACATTAACTTATAAGTTTATAACTACACCTTACTAAAATATATGGGCTAAAATATAAGGCTCCCATCTGGTCCAAAAGTGCCAAAACATGGCAGCGTTACCGCGTTGCACGGCCAGTGAAATTTCCTGTACCAGGGTGCGTAGCGCACGAAACGCAACTGTCACTGTCGTAATTTGGAAGAGTGATGGAGAGAGGTGACTAGTTGACTACGTTACGCTACGGAGCGTTAACGATTGTCGCGTTGGGTACGCACCCAGGTAGGATCCGGAACGGGGGTCGCAGCCTTAAACGCCGGCCCAAAGGTCTGACCATTGTCTGGGCCTCCACGCACCAAGGTCCAGCCGTGTCGATAGCGACTGAGACAATATTTATTTAAGAATATGATAACTGTACCTCTACCACGAGTCATACATATAAGCCCAATTCGAGATTCGTTCACGAATTCGTACATTATTTGTATAGAGAATTTGTACAGAGCCTCTAGCGGTCACTTATAGAACTAAAAATGACTGCCATACCATAAGTTAAATTATCCTTTACGCAATTCGCTGACGAAAGTTCGATTGTTTGTTTCGTTTGTGTAGATTTCAATACTTAACAAAGTGACGTGACGTGACAAACGTCACATCCTTTTTTTTTCATACTGCCTCGTCACATCCTTCACACCAACCGAAACAGATTGTATAGGTAAGCCAAAAAGGTTTTACTTCCTAAGTACATTTTATCTGAAGGTAAACCTTCTGTAGACAATATGAGCAGTGAACAATAATAAGCATAGAAACCGTACTAGCTCTGAAAAATTACCCTACTTTTTGTGGGTATTTAATATGCTTGCTAGGCCGTAAACCAGGAATAACTTCCGTTGGACATCGTTTCCCAAGCGGTAAATTTTAAGTGGTTAAGGGCGGTAAATAATCAAGCTTCGTGATGGTCAGCTGCCGTTCCTTGAGTGGGTTGAGGAATGGCAGCCATTTTCTCACATAAAATATATATAAAATAAAATTACCATCGCGTCCCAGTTGAAACAAGTAATAGTTTATATGCTATTACAAATAAAATAAAAATCATCAGCCCGCTGTATAGCACTGAAAAGACCGTAAACTAGTCACATGAATATATGGTATTTCGGGTATCAGCAGACGGTCTTTCTACCTCAATACACCCGGCTGACGATTTTCCTGATAATAAGAGCATCAAATACTGACGTTTCACAACCCACCAACGGAGCGACAGCTGACCTACGCGAGTCATCATTATACTTCGTCCTTAACCACTTCAAATATTATCATCGCCTGGGACGCCTTGCGATTGGTCATGAAATTTGTTCCTGGCTTACGGTTCATGCCATGATGCCATCGGAGCCGGGAAATACAAGCTATGACAGTAAGCCTTTTTAGGGTTCCGTAGTCAACTAGGAACCCTTATAGTTTCGCCATGTCTGTCCGTCCGTCCGTCCGTCCGCGGATAATCTCAGTGACCGTTAGCACTAGAAAGCTGAAATTTGGTACTAATATGTATATCAATCACGCCGACAAAGTGGTAAAATAAAAAGTGGAAAAAAATGTTTTATTAGGGTACCTCCCCTATACGTAAACTGTGGAGTGATTTTTTTTTCATTTCAACCCTAACGTGTGATATATTGTTGGATAGGTATTTAAAAATGAATAGGGGTTTACTAAAATTATTTTGTGATAATGTAAATATTTTCGGACATAATCGATCCAGAAGTAAAAAAAATGTGTCCCCCCCCCTCTAACTTTTGAACCATAAGTTTTAAAAATATGAAAAAAATCTCAAAAGTAGAACTTTATAAAAACTTTCTAGGAAAATTATTTTGAACTTGATAGCTTGAATAGATATGTCAACTCAATGTAACAAATAGCCC
Organism: Pammene aurita; assembly: GCA_947086415.1. Taxonomy (NCBI): domain Eukaryota; kingdom Metazoa; phylum Arthropoda; class Insecta; order Lepidoptera; family Tortricidae; genus Pammene; species Pammene aurita. Next base: position 2,280,665 of record OX352309.1, on the reverse strand, counting down.
ATTTTTTTAACTCTTAAGTAAGGGACACTTACTGTGACGGACGGAAAACTACGGAACCCTACACTGAGCGTGGCCCGACACGCTCTTGGCCGGTTTTTTTACCTTATTTAAACGTGCGTGACTTGCAACGCCTAAAATGTTATCAACCGACTTCAAGATTTCGAAGGACGAGGTTTTCAATTCGTCAGGATCTTTATTTTTACAATTTTTAGGGTTCCGTAGCCAAATGGCAAAAAACGGAACCCTTATGGATTCGTCATGTCTGTCTGTCTGTCCGTCCGTATGTCACAGGCATTTTACTCGGAAACTATACGACGTATCTGAATAAATTTACACATAAAATGTATTTTGTATGCAGCTACTTAGTTATGTAGTTAAATTTGAAAAAAAAAAAATTTTGGGGGCTCTCCATACAGGTAACTAAATTAAAAAAAACAAAACACAAATATCAACATGTGACACATCAATCGATAGGTCTTTCAAAATAACATTGAGGTTTCTTTGACTATTTTGTGATTAAGTGAATATTTTCTGAAATAATCGCTTCGAAAGTCAGAAAAGTTGTGTAGCCCCCCTCGTAACTTTTTAACCGTAAGTTTAAAAAATATGAAAACATTTGAAGAGATGCGCCTTATCATAAACTTTCAACGAAAATTGTTTTGAACATTATCGGTTCAGCCATTTTTGAGTTATCTCCAAAAAACTTCTTCCATAGGCATCAGATACGACCTTTTGGTATTAGTTTGGTTCTTATTCCATTGAAGATACGGAACCCTCCTATGCGTGGTCCGACACGCACTTGGCCGGTTTTTTCATAATGTTCACCGATTGCAGCTTTTTTTAAACAGGGAAATTACGTATTTCGTCATACATATTCAAAGCTAGGAAAAGGGATGAAAACTGTCAGTATTTCATCCATCCATCCATCCATATACTTATTTATTCGTAGGATATAGGATTACCTAAGAAAACCAAATAGAGAACATGCATGAAAAATATTTAATTGAATTTGTTCCATAAACACGTTCAACAACCCCAAATTAATATAAATAAGTGGAAATCCGTAATAATTTTTAACAGTTTTTTAAAGATATTGCTGTTTAAAAACTTAAAACTTTAGGCTTTTTTTTTATACCTCAAATGTATTTTCGAAACTTCAGTTCGATTACTTATGTTCTAACAAGAAAAAAAATGTACGATAACTAAATGCATTTTTTCGTGCCTAAAATTACAAAAATCTTCCAAAAACTTGTTATTTCCAAACAATTTTCTGCAACTTTGTGGTCGGCGACGTCACAATCTTCACACTTTTTGTATGGGACGTTTTGACGCGCGGCGCAGACGCGCAACGTATTTTCACATTTTTGACGTTTCAGGGCTATCATAGATAGTAGGTTTATCAGAGACATTTGAATCTACAGGGAAATAGAATCGAATGACGTCTTCCAAAAAAATCATGCATGTTCCTAATTGATGAAATTTCAAATGTACAAATAACACTACTAGTTTAAAACGTCCTAGAACTACGTCTATATGTAAAGTGTTAGGTGATTCTTAATTTATTTGGTTATTTTGTCAACATGACAGTTCGACTTTTAGTGATCATAGTGGATCATAGGTTTATTTCTTATTTTTTAGGTCTATTGTATAATCATAAAAGGATAAATACCCTTTGGCGATGTTGTTGATTCTCTAAAGTATAGGCAGTGCGCTACTGTTACACATCCCACCTGCGTCAACGCCGACACGTTGGCGAAGTCCTTTAATTTATTTACCAGCAAACAAGCCGGAGCGGCGCCTGACATCCGAAATCACTACAAGACTATTAAATATCGATCAACAACTACTAACCTACTTGTTTATACATCTTATCTTTTTGAAAGCCTTGACAGTAACAAGCAGGTGGATAGTGTATATACTGATTTTCGGAAGGCTTTTGACAGGGTGGATCACAGACTGCTATTGGAGAAGATTGCGTACAATGGTATAAGAGGAAATCTGTGGCGTTGGTTTAAGTCCTATATCACAAATCGTACACAGAAAGTAACAATAAATGGAAGTGAATCTTGCGCTATAACTATTAGTTCTGGGGTACCACAAGGCTCAATCTTGGGTCCCTTATTATTCACATTGTTTATTAATGACGTTAGTGACTGTTTTAAATTTTGCAATATCCTACTATATGCAGATGATTTAAAAATCTATCATACAATTAGTAATGTAAATGATTGTAACCTATTTCAACAGGATCTAGACCGTTTCTCAGAATATTGCTCTGCAAATAAACTAGCACTAAACACAGACAAGTGCAAACTTATTAAATTTACAAAAAAAAAAATACTATAAATATTTCTTATCAATTATGTAACGCAGAATTAACAGAAGTTCATTCTATAAGGCACCTTGGAATCACACTTGACTCAAAGTTGCACCTTGACCTGCACATAAACTCCATAATAAGTAAAGCGTTTCAGATGTATGGTTTCGTAATGAGATCTAGTACGGAATTTCGGCGTCCAAAGACGTACTTACAATTATTTAAGTCTTTAGTTCGTTCTCAACTAGAACATGTAGTTGTAGTCTGGAACCCCTATTATAAAAAATACTCAGATGCTCTTGAATCAGTCCAAAAAAAGTTTCTAAACACAATGCATTATCGATGTAATCATAACTGGTTATCCTACCCGCAATTACTTAAAACATATGGCCTCCTCGACTTAGGTTCGAGGCGTACACTGCTTGAGGCAATGGTATTGTATGGCCTCTGCAACAATCAATTTGATTGCGTAGCTCTTAATAATAAGCTTTGCTACAAAGTACCCAATTATAGTAGACAGCGCGAGTGCCGCCCGCACCGACTGTTCGTGACCGGCCACTGCCGCACCAACGCCGGTGAGCGCGTTCCTCTGCGCAGGCTTGTCCATACTTATAACACACGTTTTAATCAGGTAGACATATTTGGCTGCAGTGTAAGTGTATACAAAAAACTTGTAACAGATGTATTACTTTCTTAATATGATGTCATTGTTATGTTTAAGTGTATTTGCAATTGTTATCATTAAGCGTAGATTATTTTCTCTATTTGGAATTTTCTTATTCTCTTCTTGTTTGACACAATGTACTACCGAATATTGTAACATGGTCCTTAAGACTCCTGGGGTTACAACACCCCACGCATAGCTCCGAATGTTTCAATGTTTCAATTACTAAAAAGTGGTGAACGGTGTTGGTCACACATATTGTACACATTCACATAGTATTTTTAACTTAAGCCCTATTGTAGTGATTGTTTGTTTACCTAAATAAATAAAAAAAAAAAAAAAAAAAAAAAAATATAGTTGTCGTTCGTCTAACTATTGTTGGTGTCGAGGCAATCAATCCATGAAGCAAGGGGCATACGGGCAGCCTCACGACCTAACAAACGCACAAGGAAAGCTAAAGATGCTCCAGCAAGCCACCGGTTTTCATACATAACACAACGCAGGATTGCGGCTTTGCCGCTTCTTGCATAATGATGGTTTTATTTATATTTATAAGTTACATTTACGAGTAATTGTTAGTAGTACTTATGAGTTTCTAGTATGTGACAATGTTACTTTAAAAGGCTATTTCGCAATAAATAAATCTTTAATATAATTATGTACATTATTATTTCAAAGTGCCCTGTATAAATCTGGATGTTTTTTAAGTCAGCACTATTTTATAGGACTTGGATGCAATAATTCGTAGACTCCGACATGTAACGCAGTTGTTACTTCTGATTATAAAATAATACACCTTCCTGGGATAAATAGTTTGGCTTGCCGGTGATAATTTAGCGGCTACAGCCATGTTTAGCAAACAATCATAAATTAATGATGCACAAGAACCTGTAAAAGATGTTTCAATATTAATTGTTATTTTTCACAGTTTCATTGTAATTATTATGATTTAAAATTAAACTAACATATCAAATTTCAACTACTTACCATTCATTTTAGGTTAGAGTTGGTATTTTTGTGTCGATTTAGAATCAGTTTAATTGACTATTAATACATAAATCTCAAAAATATTCAGCAGTTCTTGAATCTAGATTTCTTTTCTAAAATTATTTTGATTGAAGTGTTGATGTGGATATTTCTATTTCTCATATCGGCTTGAAATTTACCGTTTTGTTTTCCAGTTCTAGTTATCATACTATGCAGTCTTCTTAATATAAGGCTTTGTCGATATTATTTTGTCAACTAATAATATATAAATATAACACAATAAATACGAATGGTTTTCACTTTCACCATGTTTTGACATCTCACCCTACAATTTGATAGTGAAAGAGTTTTCTACAGTCGATCAGTCGATACGGTATTTTTCGGTGACGTATGTCAAATTAGTGTCTTATGGTAGCGTTTTAATAAAACCTATCGATAACAAACTGTACTGACTACATCCGTCTCGTTCTACCTATGAGACGGATGTATGTCAGCATAGAGCTTTTGAATTTCTTGCTGTCGAAACTGAAGGAAAACTATTTGAAGCCCGTTGATCCGTTAACGACTGCAGAAAGGTATTCAGAATTTTCGATAATGACTCACAGTAGAGGTACTGAACTACTAAGTATTTGTAGTTAAAATAAAACACTACACGTTATTAACGTAAAACTTTAATAGGGGTTATATTTCCCCGAGTTCCCCAATAATAACTAATTTATGTTTGACTTTAAATACAAAAGGCGGAAAGAAGTCATTGTTCCAAAAACAAATATCTTATAAAACTCTTTCTCTGGCTAATTCCCGCGTTTCTTCATGTAATTCTTTTTATTGTAACCACAGTTGTTACAAGCCATTCTTTTAGACGATTTTTTTCTTTTATGTGTGTACGCAAAAGGCCGTTTTTATGTCTTTCTCAAGCAACGGCTGTTGAGATGGATATTATAAGGATTTTATTCCGATTTCAGTAAGTAATGTTGGTTTTTATTCACAAAGGAGAAAGCCGCTTGTGTGTAAGTAGTAAGGGATATTGTTGTAGTAGGAGATAATACAGGTAATTTTTCGTTTTATATTAGTTTGCTATTTATTATACTATAATGATCTATTGATGAAATAAATATTACTTAATAATTCCGCTCCGAGTCGTTTCTGGTGCAAAGGCTATGCAGCGCAGTAATGCCGCGAGCGTTATGGGCACTTTTGTACCGGAAACGACAAGGAATGGTAGCAATGAATGCTGTAGTCTTTAGGCTTAGTACTTGACTGTATTTAATACTGTAATCGTGGATAAAATAAGTTTATACGTATTTATAGAAAAAAACCAGTCAAGTGCGTGTCGGACCACGCATAATGGAGGGTTCCGTATCTCGTAACCAAATTAATACCAAAAGGTCGTATCCGATGCCTAAGGAAGAAGTTTTTTGAAGATAACTTAAAAATGGCTGAACCGATAATGTTCAAAACAATTTTCGTGGAAAGTATGTAATAAGGCGCATTTTCTAATTTTTCATATTTTTTGGAGTTACGGTTCAAAATACAGGGGGGGGGGGGACATAATTTTTCTGACTTTCGAAGCGATTATATCAGAAAATGAAACCTCAATGTTATTTTTAAAGACCTGTCGATTGATATGCCACATGTTATTATATATAAATATTTTTGCTGCAATTTAACGGACGGACAGACGGACATGACAAAACTATAAGGGTGCCGTTTTTGCCATTTTGGCGATGGAACCCTAAAATTTTTTTTTAATAAGTTAACATTACAATGTATGACAAGTTGCAACGTATTTTGACGGATATATTCCGACACATTGGGATAGTCAATCGGCTGTGTATAGGCCGTCAACATTTAAGGCACACATCGATCCGCCCCCGAACCTCGGATATAACGTACTTAATGTATTTTTATAGAAAACTAGCTTTTGCCCGCCGCTTCACTCGCGTTAAATTCGGGGTAACACGGTGTGTCTTAGTCACAAATAGTCCGCATACCAATTTTTAGCTTTCTACCTTGAAAATTGCGGAATGCTCCATACAAAATTCCACCCCTCATTTTAGGGAAGTGGGGGGTTAGAAAGAGACAAAAAGTAGCCTATGTCTCTCTCCATCCGTTCAACTATATCTCCACTTGAAAAATCACGTCAATTCGTCGCCCCGTTTTGCCGTGAAAGACGGACAAACAAACAAACAAACACACACATACACTTTCCCATTTATGATTTTAGTATGGATTAAGTGTCAGACCCGGACCTTTTTAGCATGATTCACCGTTAAATAGTAGTAGGTATCGAAGGAATACAACAAATATAGTTTCTCCAAGGACTGTTTTACTTCAAGCATAAATAGACAGAATCATACTGTCTCTTTCTTACGCTAGTACCCTCACTACTAAAAAAGGGATGACTATACCTTATTACTTTCACTGTTACTGCACTTTGGCCAGCCAGACTATAGCTAAAAAACTCTTCGCACTAAACTAGTTAACCGAATTGAGGCATTCCACCAAATCAGATTCCTTAAAAGTCCGTTGCATGAAATTCCAAAAGAAAAAGGCTTACAAAAGAACTCAATCCAGCGACCAATTACCTCTGAACACTCGAAAAAAACCACAAAATTTTCATTGCAGAACGGCAGCTCGACTCTCAGAAATACCAGCGTAAAGATGATCTTCGGTTATCTAACCAACTACGTGGTAATATTAAAAGATTAACTCCCCATTAATTCGATAATGCAAATCTCATTCTGAAAATAAAAAATATTAAAATGAAGGCCAAAGACTAACTATTTTCAATTGCATTTAATTTTTTACAGATATTTAAGAATAATTCCTTTATGATAATATTTACGACTTCCTATCGTCTATATTTTTTGCTTAAGTAGCACTGCAGAGCTGACGGATGCATCATGGTGACGATAGCAAAAGATGGATAAGACTTTTATTAAATTTCGATTATTATATTTTTACTAATACTGTACTGTGTATTCAGTGTATTTATTCACAGAGGTGAAATATCACTTTACGAATATGCGCCTCTTACGTTTGTAGATGTAGAGAGGTAGTAGGTAGGTAGGTTTTCTCTAAAGTGGATAGTGAATTTGGTATTTTCGGTCCATTCCTTTTATAGCTACTATAAAAGGTATGTATGGGTGAAGAACGTGTTATCTGGAGAGCACACCAGCCAACTTGTCGAAGACCATCTGGGCATCCTAGGTATCGTTGAAAAGGCGAGGTGCCGAAGGACCACACCGCGCTAGGCGCCGTTCACTGGACAGAGACGGCTGTGAACAGAGAACCCTGGCGATCTTTGGTGTCGGAGACCAAAATGCACTTTGGGTCACTGCGCCACTGCAATAAGTAAGTATAACAGGAATGGACTGAAAAAAATATAAGGTATTTTTGTTCAATATAGGAAAATACCTAATATATAAACAATATTAGTATTTACTACAACAATAAAATTCCGTAAGTTTTTAGTAATCATTTTCTATTTTCTTTTTTTTTTTTTTTTTTTATACCACGACGGTGGCAAACAAGCATACGGCCCGCCTGATGGTAAGCAGCTACCGCAACCCATGGACGCCTGCAATTCCAAAGGAGTCACATGCGCGTTGCCGACCCTTTACAAAAAGGAGGATTCACTGTGTTGACGACTAAAGGAACAAGAAGGTCCCTCATCGTCAACACACTGGGTCCTCTTTGAGCTCTTTGGCAACCTTACTCACCAGCAGGAACACAACACTATGAGTAGGGTCTAGTGCTATTTGGCTGTGGTTTGGTATTGGTTCTTCAACCAATTGTTGTCATATCCATATTACATATCGTCTAACATTATTTTGACGTAATTTGCCCATTCGACATTCGTATCAAAGTGTTTCAAAAATGTAAACATATCTTTGACGCCGACTTTACACGATTTAAAGCCTCGGCAACGCTCATGTGAGTCGATCATTCGACAGGCAACGGGAACAAGTCCCGGTTCATTAGTATTTTTCCGCTACTAAATGTTCCATCTTCAAAGGTCTTAACTCCTGCTATTTAACAACTAAAATAAGCCCTTTTGAGTGACGGAAAGCGGAAACGGAAAAAGTTTCGTTTCACTTCGAGGGCTAATCCGTTAGTGCCTGTATAATTTTTAAATTATTTTAATATTAAATTCAGTGCAGTTAGAGTTAATTAGCAGTTAGGTTAAAACGGTTTTTGCGAAAGGATTTTTTTTCCATATTCTATTCTAACTTTTAAACACATTTAACATGTCAACACTGACACGACACAAGTTCAATACAACTCCAATGCATTAACTACACAATTAAATACAGTTAGGGATAATCGTTTGAGCTTCAAGATGGCTGCATCGTCTTTGGAATAGTTTTTTGTTTTTTGCTCATTTACGTAGTTCAGTGTGTTATTGATAGCTTATTGTGCGGTGACCTAACGAACAAGTGTGCAGCTAATGAAAACTTACTAGTCTAAAAACGCGCGTAACCACCCTTTAGTTGATATCACCTTACAATCAACAAGGCCTTTACCGAACAACGTTGCATATACTTAGTACAATAAATAATGTAATTAACGTTTAACTTCGACATTAGCAAAATTCCCAAAGCTCTGTACAGGGAGAAAGCCATTAAACTAAAAAAAAAACAGCTAGCGCCTAAACGTCAGAATCAGAAATATCATAATTTGCTTGAAAAGTATTCCGATGCAAGTCCAATACAACTTCAATATTGGTTGATTATTTGTTGTGTGTTGGAGTTATGTTTGAAATAAATTGTATTTTAAATACATTGTTTATGTATTTTAAAATTAGAATACGGCACCGTGTGATACTCTTTATTTCTAATGTTTCATATAAAAGTTTTTCTAACCTCCACTCCCGATTTTGTTCGTCTAGAAGTCGTTAAAAACTTTAGACCCCTTTTTCACTTCTTGATCATCATCCTCCTAGAGTTTGTCCCGGCTTTTGTCACGGCTCAATTGAGCCTGGGGTTCGCTTGGCAACCTAATTCCATGAATTGGCGTAGGCTACAGTTTTTACGACTGCCATCTGACCTTCCAGCCTTATTGGGATTAGGTCCTGTTTCCTCACAATATTTTCCTTCACCGAAAAGCGACTGGTAGGTAAATATCAACTCATATTTCGTACATAAGTTCCGAAATCTCAGTAGCCAGGGTTTGAACCCGGGGATTGAAAGTCAGATTGCTAACCGCCAGGCTACCAGTTTTCACTCCTTATTGTTTGAACAATATTAACTTTGTATTAAGCACAATGTTGAGAAATAAAGTATATTTGAAGAATATATATATATCGCGACGGTTTTAATACTTAAATAGTTCGATGAATCAGTGCGCTTCACATTATCCGATTCGATATCGGATGATTTCTATATTTTGATTTCCATTTCCAAATGTCTATTGCTCAAAAGAAACTACTAACGCAAAAAAGGCGGACTTAATGCCATAGCGTACTCTCTAGCAGCTTCTTTTTTCCTTAGGCCATCCGATATCCGATATCGGATCGGACAGTGTGAAAACGCTCTAATTCGCGCACGAATGTCCGTTCACATATTCGTGTCCCCGTACAACTCCCTACGAGCACGCACGCGAGCACGAGCGCGAGTGCCAACACGCATGTATAAACAGTAAAACATGTATAAAAAGTAAAAATAAAATAGAATAAAAGATTCATTCATGGGTAATTGTATAAGGTTTTATAATAAGCTTCCAACAGAAACGACGATTTCATTTCATTTCATTTATTTATTCAATATAACAATACACATTGTGTTTGAATATTACATTATCATAACTTATCCTAAATATTTACATTTTTAAATTACAAATATACAATATATATGTCTCACCATACTTAAAAATAAAATTGATACAAAGCAATGAAATAATGTCCATAATAAAATAAATAATGTCACTTACATCTAATCTAACCTAAAACCTTGTGTCGTCATCCAATAAATATTCATCTACTGAATAAAATCCGTCGTGCCGTGTGGTGCCGGCTTAGAATTGCTCCACCCCAACTCTTCCCGTGGGTGTCGTAAGAGGCGACTAAGGGACATACCGGGGGGCGGGCAGCAGCGCCCCTGCAGAAAAATCCCACCACCAAACTGCGATCCCCAACCCGCATGCCCAGCGTGGGGATTATGGGCATTACCCCTTTATGATAAGTTCAGCCAAGAAATGGCCCCCAGTTCCCGGCCGCCTCGCTATTCCTGGCCATGGTAGCGGCCACGGTAACGGCGGGGCAGGGGGTGCTAGGAATCCCCGGGCTACAACAGGCTACCACACACTTCCTAAATTGACCCTGGCTACGTTCAACGGACGCACTCTGAGGCTTGACCAACATCTAGCGCAGTTGGAAGTGGAGTTAGAGAACATTAAATGGCATGTTCTTGGGTTATGTGAAGTCCGTAGAGAGGGGGAGGACACCGTAACCCTAGACTCAGGCCATCTTCTCTACTTTCGCGAGGGTGATAAAACATCCCAGGGTGGCGTAGGTTTTCTCGTCAATAAGGCCCTCTCTAGCAACGTTCAAGAAATCTCCAGTGTGTCGAACAGGGTAGCGTACCTGATCCTTCGGCTTTCCAAGCGGTATAGCGTGAAGGTAGTTCAGGTTTACGCACCGACCTCGGCACACTCGGATGATGAAGTGGAGGATATGTATGAAGACATATCCAAAGCCTTGCACAACACCACAAAGGCTCACTTCAACGTTGTTATGGGGGACTTTAACGGCAAGGTGGGAATCCGGACTGGCAACGAATCCCGAATAGGCCCGCATGGTTATGGAGTTAGGAATCACAGGGGGCAAATGCTTGTCAACTTCCTTGAGAAAGAGGAGCTATTCTTAATGAACTCCTTCTTTAAGAAACAGCCTCAAAGGAAGTGGACATGGCAGAGCCCCGACACTGTGACAAAAAATGAGATCGACTTCATCTTGACGGATAGCAAGCACATATTCAGAGATGTCTCAGTGATCAACAGGTTCAATACCGGATCTGATCACCGACTGCTCGGAGGCTCTCTGAATATCAACTTGAAGCTTGAAAGAAACCGTCTGATGAAGTCCACGCTCCGGCCTAACCAAATCCAAATCGTCGCGGGCACCGAGGAGTTTCAGCAGCTTCTCGGGAATAGATTTGTTGCCTTGGAACCCACTGATGACGCCGACGAGACCCTACACAATCTGGTCGAAACGCTGAGGGACGAGGGTATCAAGTTCTGCAGAAAACAGCGTACTGGCAAGAAGTCCAAACTCTCGGATGAGACTCTGGGGCTGATGACAAGAAGACGGGAGACTACCCAAGCGACTTCGTCAGAGAGGTCAGACCTGAATAAGCGAATTGCGAAGATGGTACGGCGCGACCTTCGGAGCTCCAACACACGCCTTATTGAAGAGGCGATAGAGCGAAACCGAGGGTCCAAAGTATTCACTCAGCAGCTTAGCAGGAGCCACCTGACGAAGCTAAAAACGCACGACGGGAGGACCGTGTTGTCGAAGCCGGAGATCTCCGCCGAGATAGAGGATTTTTATGGCCGGCTGTACTCTGCACATGCCCCCCACTCCCGACGAGACGACCATGATTCAAGAGCCACCCTACCACACACCACCCTAGCACACGCCACTATACCGACGAACTGCCAGACATCAGTCAAGACGAGATCGTGTTAGCTCTGAGGCAGCTTAAAAATGGAAAAGCCCCCGGTGAGGATGGTATTACTTCAGAGCTTCTGAAGGCAGGAGGAGCTCCTGTTATAGAGGAGCTGCAGAACCTCTTCAATACCGTCCTTCACAGTGGGAGAACTCCTAAAGCGTGGAGCGGGAGTTTGGTGGTGCTCTTTTTTAAGAAGGGTGATAAAACCCTCCTTAAAAACTACAGACCCATCACACTTCTGAGCCACGTCTATAAGCTTTTCTCACGAGTGGTCACGAATCGTCTCGCCAGAAGACTCGACGAGTTCCAGCCACCGGAACAGGCTGGATTCCGCGGAGGATATGGCACCATAGACCACATTCACACAGTGAGGCAGATTATACAGAAGTCCGAAGAGTATAATCAGCCCCTGTGTCTCGCTTTTGTGGACTATGAGAAGGCCTTTGACTCCGTGGAAACTTGGGCTGTTCTGGAATCCTTACAGCGATGCCAAGTAGACTATCGTTATATCGAGGTGCTGAGATGTCTCTCCGAAGCCGCCACTATGAGTGTCCAAGTACAGGGCCAGCAGTCTAAACCCATCCAATTGCGCAGAGGGGTGAGACAGGGGGGTGTCATATCCCCGAAACTGTTCACAAGCGCATTGGAAGACATGTTTAAGACACTGGACTGGAAAGGTAAGGGCATAAACATAAACGGCGATTACATCTCACACCTGCGATTCGCTGATGACATAGTCGTAATGGCGGAGTCGCTAGAGGAGCTGACCCGGATGCTGGACGGCCTAGCTTCAGCCTCGCGACGCATCGGTCTTGGCATGAATTTGGATAAAACCAAAGTCATGATCAATGGCCACATTGATCCAGGACCGGTCGTCGTACATGGCCACCTTCTTGAAATTGTTTCTGAGTACACCTACCTTGGGCAGATCCTGCAGTTAGGTAAAAACAATTTCGAGAAGGAGGCCAAAAGGAGGATCCAGCTAGGCTGGGCAGCATTTGGGAAACTACGCCGAGTCTTCTCGTCATCCATACCGCAATGCTTGAAAACGAAAGTTTTTAATCAGTACGTCCTACCCGTAATGACCTACGGAGCTGAGACGTGGACACTTACGGTAGGGCTGGTCCACCAGTTCAAAGTCGCTCAGCGAGCTATGGAAAGAGCTATGCTCGGAGTTTCTCTGAAGGATAAGATTCGTAACGAATACATCCGACAGAGAACCAAAGTTATCGACATAGCTCAAAGAATTAGCAAGCTGAAGTGGCAGTGGGCCGGCCATATCTCGCGAAGAACCGACAACCGCTGGGGTAAACGTGTTCTTGAGTGGAGACCGCGACTCGGCAAACGTAGTGTAGGACGCCCTCTGGCAAGGTGGGATGACGATCTGCGAAAGACTGCACGCAGATGCTGGATGCGGCAAGCTGAAGACAGGGCGCTATGGCGCTCATTGGGGGAGGCCTATGTCCAGCAGTGGACTAAAATAGGCTGATGATGATGATGAATAAAATCGCTTTCTCAGCCGAAATGATTTTAGTTCCCTTTTGAACAAGTTGACATTTGTGAGCGACTTTAATTCTACTGGCAATTTGTTAAATAAAACTATAGCTTGATAACTTTCCGTATGTTTAACAACCTGAAGATTTGAGTCAATGGTCAGTGGTAAGTCTTTTCTTCTTGAAGCTAGACGACTTTATCTTTGGCCTGAGGTTTCAATCCCATTCAAGGACTTAACCAAGTCGCAGAGCAATACAAAAATGTACAGGCTGGGTACCGTCATAACTCCAAATTCTGCGAAGTAATTCATGCAAGACTCTTGTTGTGGTTTTCTGGCTATGACTCTAATAGCATGTTTCTGAGCAACAAAAGCGGAACGCATATTGTATTTGTAGCTATTTCCCCAAAACTTTATACTATATCGTAGTTTTGATTCGACTAGTGCATAATATACTCATAAGAGTTGGGACAATTTTAATTCGCTTCTTAGGCTTCTGAGTGCGTAGCAGGCTGAACTTATTGACTTGACCAATGCCGAGAGCTCATCTTTCTAATTTAGGTAGGAGTCTATATGCACACCGAGAAATTTTACTGATTGAGTTTGCTCAATAATGTGGCCTTGCGATACTATTTGTAGCGTGTCTCTACTCTTTGCCGTCGTTTTGGAAAGCAAGACACCAAATTATCAATCAATAAATTCAAGTTATGTAAAACGTACACTTATTTATAAAGCCTTTTATAGTATAGAAGACTACTTGGATGATAAAACACCGTGGGATTAAATTGCAACTGTTAACAATGTATACTATTGGTTTATTAAAATAATATTTAGTGAAACTTTGACAGTCGCGCGCTATTCGCCTCGTCGTTCGGCTCGTCGCTGTAATCGCACCATACCGTATTGCAGCTCGTGAAAAAATAAAGCTCATAAAAAAATACATTTCTTCGTCACTTCTATAAAAAAACTTAAATCGTTAATTTGAGTACGGTCAAAGTACCTTTAAAAAACTACCGTAAGTTCAATACCGCAATTTTGTGACCGGTAACTATATCGAAACACGCACACACCTAACGACCCCAACTTTCTGGGAATCGGTAAAATGAAGGATACAATCTTTTGGCAACAATCGTCTTTTCAGACCGAGAGACGAACGTAATTTTGCCGTCGTCACTATATCTGAAAAAACTTACAATAACTTCCCATGTATAAATTCTTGCTATACCAAATAATTGTACCAAAATCGTTAAAACCTTCGCTCTCTTGCTCTTAACAAAATATTATCACTACATAGTATAAAACAAAGTCACTTTCCGCTGTCTGTCCCTATGTATGCTTAGATCTTTAAAACTACGCAACGGATTTTGATGCGATTGATCAAGATGAAGGTTTATATGTATAATACATGCATAATATAGTAGAGAAACACTGATAATTTTAGATCTTTCGAATGTGATGTCGTAAATAAAAACATTTTTTGCGCTTACATTGCAAACGCTGGCTGAACCCTACGACATAGATCAAAATAATGTACTACAGTATTGTACAAAAGGTCAACAAAAAAGTCTGTGATGGTATATATCTATCTCTTAAGGATAACCAACAATAACCATTTTTTATCACGTGCGAAGCCGGGGCGGTTCGCTAGTTTACTATAGTTTGAACCGTTTCCAGAAACGAATTTACAAAATATTACTTGTATATTGCTCTCATATATAATTATTATATTATGCAACGAAAATTTATCAATGTGTTTCGATGCGAAGTGTTGATAATTCTTAAAGCAGCTTTTTTACGCTTCAAAAGGTAATGTGTGTCTACATGTAACATTGATCTATTTTTTTCTGGTTGAGGTCGTCCACAAAACCTATTTGTAGAACAAATCAGTATCAGTTGCTTTCGCTAATAGTATTATGTGAACTGAAAATTTTACGTTTGACTCCTGGACTATATAAATGATGGATACGACTTTTGGCAGCAATCTTTCAGTGACGGCCATTCTTATCAGGACATCAATTATTTTTATTTGTTCTCATAATGCTTTGTCGTTTGCAATGTAATAATATCACAGAAAATGTAACAACATACCTTAACTACTAGCTGTTTAGGTCTAGTTTGGGGAAAATATCTCCATCATACCTTCCTTGTTTTACATGGCAAAACAACATAGTAATAAAAACTACACTTTTAAAACGGTTGCTCAGAAAACAGCTTTTAGTGGTTGCTTAGCGTGCAATTTTTTTAACCTTTTTCGCAAGTATTTTTATAACTCGACTCAAGATCTTTGTCCATGTGTTTACACTCTACCCTTATACTGAAAACCGTGCCCCATTCGGTGATAATTTTCTCCCATGCCATGTACACCCAAATTGTAATGAAAACGGGTAATATTGTATTTAAGTCTCTATACAAATATAAGTATCTGTTCTCCATTGTCCTAGAATATATTTTGGTTTTCAGCAGCAATGAATTTCTGCAGATTTTGCGGGCCTTGTAATCCGGATCCAAAACGTATCGAATTATCTTAATCTGAATCGTATGTTAATATCAGATCCGTCGTGCAAAAGTTTGTCAATAAAGTTATTCAGTCATAGCTATACAAACGTTTTTACTTTAGTTTATACTAATTTCAAATAATAATTACGATTTGAAGTAATGTGAAACGGAACGTGTTTTAATCCACCAATCAGCGCTTGGTGACGTCACTCCTGTTATGACAAATGGGGTTGGCGACTATCTATGGGGATTGGCTTAAAGGGCAAGCATCCAGGTCCTAAAATTAAAAAAAAAACAAGAAGTTGACACTGTGGCCGAACTAATATGGCGAGTGACACACATTAGTGACGTCACAGGAACTGTAGATCCGTTTAGGCGCGAAAATTTAAATTGACAGTTCGTAACAGCAATTTTTTACTATAAATTATAGTATTTTCATTTTTTTATACACTCGTGGTCTATTCTATGTGCAATTCTTTCAAATGAAGGCATAAATGAAAATATTGCATCTTGCCTATCGAGCGCTCTAATTCAAAGAATTTAACCTCGAATGTAATCGCACACTAAAGTTTGTCGCCATTATTTACGCAAGAAATTAATAGTATAAATAATCATGATTTTAAATTGTTATCGCTGTTATTTTTAAAACATCATTCTTCGTTTTCTTCAGAGTTTTATATGCCATATCAAAAACGCACGCACGCAATGCACTCGAATCTCAAAAAGCGCCCCCCTGGTCGTTCAACTCAAGGTTGACTCAAGCTACTGTAAGATTATTTTCTGTGACTTTTGTATCGACAATATCATTAGAATACTTAATGGGCAGTTTATGTAGCAAAGAAACTTAGCAAGGTTTAATATAGACAGTAAAACACTGTAATATCATCAAAATTACTTTCTTTTTATAACGACAGGAGTTAAGTGTTCATAAACTATAAGAGTTGGTCTGGCACAATCAAAATCAAGTTAGGAGTAATGGCAGTTTTATGTTCTTGTTTATGATGCCACAGATTATTGAATTTCTGACAACATCGAAATGTTGTAGGCCAGTTTGGAACAATGTATTTAGCCTTACTATTTAGTCTATTGATGTGTCGTTGGAAATTATCCTAAATGTTGAAATTTTTTACTTATGAAAATTTCGAATCATCACATTTTTGTCACATGAATATCTAAATTGCTTTATTTCTTGATTTTTTCCTCAGACATTTCAGGAAATGTTTCCATTAAGTTACTACTCCTGTTTACTTTACAATGTCATTGTGTTAGTTCTTTACTTAGATTAACAGATTTATTGGTATTAATCATACACTGTCAACAATAGGTAGGCACTTAATTAATAATTAAGATTTCAATAATTTTACAAGAAATTTGTGTAAAGAGTAGATTAACAATTCAAAAGATGAATAAATAACTATTTTACTTATTAAAAGTAGAATAAGGTAGGTAAACATTATAATGTCATATGTGGCGATTTGGGCATTTTATACTTAAGTACCCATATATAATGTAGAATAATTTCCTAGAAGCCCTAATTGCTAGGGATCCCTAAAAACACTTTAATATCTGCTGGTAATTCATCATCATCAGTCCGTTGGAGTCCACTGCTGGACATAGGCCTCTCCCAAGGTACGACACAGAGGCCGGTCTGCTGCTTTACGCATCCAGTCACTACGTAGACGCTAGTCGCTGGTAATTATCATCTAACTTATCAGTAGTCGACTCGCAAAATAAAAACAGTTTTAATTTTACCGCCATTTACTAGAAAAATTTTCAAACATTCCTTTATTTTCCCACAAACGAATACCTCCGAAAACAACGTTAAATACCAAGAACGTCCATAAGAGGAATTTAATGTTATTTGGATTTTCCTAAAGCGGTTATATAAATTACGTTTTGAAACACTGCTATTATTTACGGAGGTATTTCATAAAAAGTTGTCCCGCGAAAATAAGTGGTGCCGCAGAATACCTTCGAACAACGCAGCTGCTTTTTTATTGCAATACTTCGGTTTCAACCCCTTTGGAAGTTTGAAGGTTAAGGTGATTACTAACGAGTATTTTTTACTCGAAATACTAAGTATCATTAAGGTAAGGAAAATGCGGATAACTCAGAAAAGTGCCTTTATTTTCTTATTTCTTAGAAGTATTCATACACAGTGTTGAGGGCGGCGGAAATTGCTTCCCATCAGGCGATTCTTCTGATCGTTTGCCTCCTATTTCATAAAAAAACCGGCCAAGTGCGGTCGGACTCGCACACCGAGGGTTCCGTACAAACCTGTAGGTCTATAGGGGTAGTAACTTTAAAATTATTAAAAATATTTTTATTATATGATGTAACGAAAAAATTACGGTTTTCGCAATTTTTCCTTTATCTGTGATATAAGACGTTGCTTCGTACCAAATTTCAAGATTCTGAGTTCACGGGAGTACCCTGTAGGTTTTGATTCCCTTGCGAGTTTCGAAAATTTGCAGAAATTTGCGGCATAAACGGCTGTATCTTTTGATTTCGTTGGCTTAGAAGTTTGATTTTTTCACAGCTTCAAGGGACAGTAGACCTCAGTATTTGATATAAATTTCAGCTTGACAACTCCAGGCGTTCCTGAGAAAAAGGGTCTTAACAGACGAACGGACGGGACGGACGGACGGACAGACAACAAAGTGATCCTATAAGGGTTCCGTTTTTTTCCTTTCGAAGTACGGAACCCTTTCGAGGTACGGAGGTAAAAAAAGACATGATAACTTATTTATTAACAACAACAAGTTTAATAGAAGCTGGTAAAATGCGAACCAAGGGACGAAACAAACGCTTCTGAATAAGTGAAGTCGTGGGGTTCATATGTACAATACAAAATATTATTTTACACACACCTCATAAAACAGAACAGTACAGTACACAGTTTTAAAGTAGAGGCAGTCAACAAGCTGGCTTTTCACTAGAGAGCGATCTCTTCCAGACAACCAATACCACTCATGTTTCTTGAATCACTCTTTATAGTGCTTGAACTCACAAACTAAAATTCGAGCTTTTAGACTAAGAGCTAGCCACGTCATATATGACACAATAATGAGAGCAACAAAACCCGTCTGGTTTGATTGCTGTATAGCATAGGGTATCTGGCAGCTTTTAATGGGTGGAGGTTAGAGTGTGACAGACTAGCAAAGTTTTTGAATTGGAAAATAGTAATACCAAAATAGGTAAAACCTACCAAAGTTGTCTCAGTTATAAAGGACAGGGCCTATATTTTAACACTAGCTGTGCCCGCGGCTCCGCCCGCGTGGAATTCGGTCTGTGTCAGTAAGCGGCTAATTCACCCCTAATTTCTCTCCCGCTACCCTGGAGGCGGAACTTGAAGTAAAGTTGACAGATGGATACGCTAGGGGAAAAAATATTTTACAATTACCACTAAATGAAACTACACTCAAAAATTAATACTTTTTTTTATTATATTATTTTTTTTCGCATGATTTAAACGACTTAGAGAGTAGTAGGTGTATATCGGACGATACAGGACCACTTTTGTATTTATACGTTCATGTCCACGGCAAATATCATCCAAATCGATCCTCCCGTCAAATCAGTCAAAGCATGAAAGGTAAGAACAGGCGTGGTTGGAAGTGGGGGGGGATCACAAATGCTGAAATGTTTTTTTCTATTTTAGGTGCACTTGGAGGGGGGGGGTCCATGACCCATGCAATTTTAACTCAATCGAAAGTAGTGGCTACCCCCCCTTTTAGACGTTGCATTTTTATAGGTTACGTATAACCTGGCTGGGGATTTTCTTGAATTGGAATTAGTAATCCTTAAGGGGTGATTTCCGGAAAAACGATGCAAAAAAAACCGGCCAAGAGCATGTCCGGCGATGCTCAGTGTAGAGTTTTGTAGATGCTGCCCTGTTACAAAACATCCGTTCAAAAGGTCGTTTATTTGGCGGCGTTTACGTCATCTTACTATTCGGCACTTCCTTTCACTATGAGTTTTTGACTAATAATTCAAAAACGGCTGAACCGATTTTATTCAATACAGTTTTTATTGAAAGTTCTTATCAGGCCTCACCAAATTTCAGCTTTCTAGTGCGAACGGTAACTGAGCTAGACCGCGGACAGACGGACGGACATGGCGATGTAACTGTTACGTAATAATGCCTAATTATGTACAGAAGCATACACTGCTTTACCTACACACATATTAAAAATCCATTGAAACCATTAGAATGACCGCCATTACTCAAGCCAATGCGTCAATGCGCCGTGTCGTCAAATGGTTGCAACGGAAGACCAGCGCTGGCCCTGCCGGCATTTAACGCTGAGTTGCGACCATTTCGTGGCAATTAATGTTTCGGGTTGTATATGTTATTGTTTATTATGTTTTTTGTAATTGTCATGAATAAATCTTTCATTCGTTCATTCATTCATTCATTCATTACACCGCCATGACCAACATTGCGCCGGCGGTCGGGGGGGCGGATTTTCATTACGTTACCGTAGGTAATTAATTTTCATACGTTTTTACCACACTGTCAAAGATAATACACTGATGTTACGTTACTGGTTGCAATAATGTTGGTAATTAATTACATACAGTTCCGAAAGCGGAATAGAGGATTTATGATATTGGTGTAGATCAAGATATTTATTCGTCAATGTAAGCACACTACAATGCACTAATGAACGTCAGAGAAAAATAAAATAGGTGAGTGTCGAGGAAAGTGTGTGAATCGAGTGCGATTGGAACGAAGTTATGTTATTTAATTTTATTTCATTTTTGACTTTATCGTAAATTTAGTTTTTTTTTTTAATTTTAGAAATTTTAGAAGTTTTGGAAATTTTGGAAATGTTAGAAAGTTTGGAAATTTTGAAAAGTTTTGGAATGTTTGGAAATTTTGCCAATTTTGGATTTTGGAAATTTTAGAAAATTTGGGAATTTTGGGAATTTTGGAAATTTTGGAAATTTTGGAAATTTTGGAAATTTTGGAAATTTTGGAAATTTTGAAAATTTTGGAAATTTTTGACATTTAGGAAATTTTTGACATTTTGGAAATTTTTGACATTTTCGACATTTTTAAAATTCTCGACTAAGGTTATTCTTTAAGGTTCTCGACTTTTTTCACTTTTATCACTTTGTCACTTTCACTTTTCACTACACTTCACTTCACTTTATTCTATTTTATATATTTTTTATTTCATTCCATTTTACATGTTTCTCAATCGTATGGGTGTCGCGTTTTCGTGACGTGACGCTTTTTCGTCACGTGACTTTTTTTCGCATAGGCCCCCATCCGCGAACCGTCCGATAAGGAACTTCGTTCCAAAACTACCACCGATTCTAACCCTACACCTCTGGCCCAAGAAGTATTATCACTGAAAAGAAATTCACCTGGACTTATTTTTTTCAAAAGAGTAATACATTATTAGATCTTAATTATACAAAATAATGCGTAGTTCTTCAAGAAGACATTGATATGTCTTCTTGAAGAACTACGCATTATCAGCTTGAGAGACAGATAATGTACCTATTGTTTAATTACAAAGAAAAATAAATCCTAATCTGACTGCTTCACAAAACGTTTAATATGTTTTCCTACCTAAACGGTGTCCTATAAAAGTTAGATGATTTTGTAGTAGTTTTTTGGTTTGGGCCATGCATCTTTGTCCGTCATATATAGCCCTCGAACCTGCAATAACCCTATGACATTCATGACATTTTCAAATATTTATTAAGAGCCGGTAAAGGTAAATTTAAAGCATCGACGGGTAACATGTTATAAATATGAACACCTTGACCTAAAAATTACAAATTATTTTAATACCAACTTTCAACATACAAACTTTCAACCCCCTTTTCATCCCTTCCAGGGTTGATTTTCGGGATGAAAACTATTCTTTGTCCTTTCCCGGGACTCAAACTATCTCTACACAAAATTTCATCAAAATCCGTTCAGCCGTTAACTAATAAAAAATTCTTGGAACGTGTTCTGTTATCGATTCTAAGTATCTCCAGCCAACTTTTTTCGAATATATTCCATGAACAGACTTTCGACCCTCTTCAGCTTTATTACATGTATAGATAGTTTTTATAAAAAGTACCTTTCAGGCTTCACTTCCATTTTTTTTTTAATTTTTTGGACCTACGGTTCTAAAGTAAGATGGGGGGAGGGGGGTTTGAAGATGAAACTATCCTTTGTCATTTCTCGGGACCCATACTATCTCTATACCAATTTTCATCTAAATCAGTTCAGCGGTAAAAATTCCTCATACCACCTTCTAACCCCCTTTTCACCCCCACAAGGGTTTGAAAACTATCCTATGACGTTTCTCGAGACTCAAATTATCTCCATACTCATTTCTATCTAAATCGTTTCAGCGGTTAAAAATTCTCCATACAAACTTTCAACCCCATTTTCACCCCCACCAGGGTTGATTTTCAGGATTAAAACTATATATTATCCTTTCCCAGGACTCATACTATATCTACACAAAATTTCATAAAAATCCGTTTAGCCGTTTTCACGTGATGCGCGGTCAAATAAACAGACAAACAGATAAACAGACAAACAGACAAAAATTCTGAAAATTGTTGGAACGTGTTCTGTTATCGATTCTAAGTATCCCCAGCCAACTTTTTTTCGATTATCTTCCATGTACAGACTTTCGACCCTCTTCAGCTTTATTATATGTATAGATGAGGACAAAAGACATTTCATATTATGACGGAAACAAATACAGTAGGGGAATAACTATGAATTACATTATATTATAAATGATGGCGACTGTACCTATTAAGCAGGTTCTACTGTATTTTGTTATCCAAATGCGAAATTATAAATGCAGGATCATTTTCCAATTCCAGCAAAATGTTTAGTTTTGAGTGCAGTGTACACAGCTTGGCAGTACGAGTGCATTCGGTTTTAAATGGGTACAATGCAGTACACACTATGAGTAGGTACGCCATACTCGTATTAATAAATTCAATATTTTCTATCTGTATATATCTACTATAAATTGCCGGGTCAAAGGCAAAACCAACTATCTGCTAATAAAATTGAATCCGGATTTAATAAAATAATTTTAAACAAAAAATAACCGACTTCATTTAGCCTCCACCTTTCCAAAAGCAAATGCTCGAGCTACTGTAAAAATTAATAGTTGAAGAGTTCCCTCGATTTCTCCAGGATCCCAACATCAGATCCTGATCTGGTTACAATGGGCCCAACTGTGAAGTATACTCTTTCAAACAAAAAAATAATTTTCCAAATCGGTCCAGCCGTCTTCGAATAATCGGTAAACATACATAAAGAAAAGCAAAAACAAAGATCCCGACGAATTGATAACCTCCTCCTTCGAAATCTTGAACTCGGTTGATAAAGTCGGTTCTGCCTTTAACCCGGCAAAATTATGTAATGTAATGTATAAAAACAGGTGTAATTGTGTTTGTAATTGTATTGTATGAAATATGTATAATTGTATGTTTTATAATTGTCTCGTGTACAATGTTTTTGTGCAATAGTGTTTTACTACTACTACTAATATCAGAGCTTTTTGTTTAGTCTATTTCTGACATTAGTTACGCCAGAATTATTTCAGGCTCTTATTTCTAAAATCTCCCCGCTGCTGCCGATTGCTTCCCTCCCCGCAACCCGTCCAATGTAAATGTATTATCAAATTGCCCAATGGTTACCTAGCATTATTCATAATCACCAGACAAAGTGATACGAGTAAATAATGAAACTTGGATAATAATTAATCACTTGGCCTGATACAGCTGGGCACTATTCATAATACCCGGGCATTATAAATAATGCCCGCATTCATCACTTGGTCCGTAACATATACACTTTTCTTTTCACCTAGGGTCTTAAGTTTCTAGTTTATACACCACTCTTTGCCTGATGAGTATATTATGTGTTCCTATTTTACCACAACGATAAATTTGTTTAAAAAGACAGTGCTTAATGTTGCCGTTCCAAAACATTTCTTTGTAAGTGTCGCCGCCTTTTAACCAAAATTAATGTTGCGTAAGAAATATGCTGATTTGCATGTCTTTTTTCTTCCTTTGGCCGCTTGTCCTTTTTGTTAATGAACGTTTTGTGAAATTACTTCAAAAGAAACCGACCAAATCTTATACGACATTTTTTGAGTTACTTTTAATTTAAGGATAAATATAAATCAGAAGTCAACAAGGTCAGAAAAAAAGGAAGCATTTTTAATAACTCAATTTCTCTAGGTTCCTTACTTTAATCCTTACATCTTACTATTTTTTTTTCATTTACCTATGTATTTTATAACCTACTTATGAGCTTATATTATGTTGTAATAAAGAAATTCGCGTTAACTATAGACTGACAGAAAGACAACTTAAAGCCTCACACACTACGCGATTATACCTCCCGGATCAACACATCGATTCAAAGTTGGCAGCTGCACTGTCCCATCTGGACCTCTCAGCACTCACTGGATTTTCATTATCATCTGCTTTCCCATTATTACTACCCTAGGGAAGAAATACCTATCTATATCCAGTGACATGTAGCCATACGATAAAAAAAAACACATCGATTTACCCGGAAACAACGCGTATACCGCTAGCGCCGAGATTCTGGATACAAAAACTGCACAGGGTGGAAGGGTTTTAGTCCGTAGGCAGCTGGGAGAAATCCCCATCTGAGCCGGGCATGCTGTGGGAAACAGGGCCGGCAGTGTCCAATGAGATTTACCTCCACTTCTGATAATAAAAAGCACTTAAAGCTTATTCAATTTAAGGTACAACTATGAAATTTGGAGGATTAGCATGAAGAGGAGGATTTTTGAATAAAGCTACACGAAGAAAGGATTTTTTGAAATTCAACCCCCAAAGGGGTAAAAAAACACCGTCCAAGTGCGAGTCGGACTCGCGCACCGAGGGTTCCGTACAAACCTGTAGGTATATAGGGGTAGGTAGTAACTTTAAAATTGTTAAAAATATTTTTATTATATGATGTGACTAAAAGTTTACGGTTTTCGCAATTTTATCTGTGCTATAAGACGTTGCTTTCTACCAAATTTCAAGATTCTGAGTTCACGGGAAGTACCCCATAGGTTTTGCGAGTGCCGAAAAACTCTAAAATTTGCAGCATAAACGACTGTATCTTTTGATTGCGTTGGCTTTTAAGTTTGATTTTTTCACAGCTCCAAGGGACAATAGACCTGAATATTTGATATAAATTTCAGCTTGATACCTCCACGCGTTCCTGAGGAAAAAGGTCTTGACAGACAGACAGACAGGCAGGCAGACAGACGGACAACAAAGTGATCCTATAAGGGTTCCGTTTTTTTCCTTTCGAGGTACGGAACCCTAAAAAGGGTTAAAAGTTTTAACGACTTTAACGCAGACGAGTTCACGGGCGAAGGCTATTTAGGTATAAAGCCTGAACACTGTTAGAAGCGACTTAAAACTGGGAACCTTTACACATTTTTGCAGAATATCATTTCGGCGCTCAGATATGTTCGTCTAAAAGTGCCCGCGAGGCCTACTTTTTCAGTTTAGAATTTTAAATGACTGCTCAAAAGGGACAGAACGGTCAGTGCCACAGACAAAAATGTATTTAAGATTGCTGGAGAGCTTATAAAAAGGAGAATCTGACGAATATTTTAGGAAAGAGTCAGCTTGGAAAACTACTGTATACATCGCCAACTTCACTTAGTAATTTTTAGTTATAGAAGGTATGGTATATTAACGTTGCGGATAAACAAGTATTAGTATGGTATCGAGTAGTAATATGTTCAGCCAAGCTCGTTTAAAGCTATTAAAAAAAGTTTTTATAGTTAGTAGTAGTTTTTGTACATGGTTATAAGTTTTTCTCGTTTGTTTTTGGAGCGAGCACTTTCTCTCCATGCTAGATCATTCGTGAAAAGGAGAAAGCCGATTTTTTTGAAGTAAGAGCAATGTCAAATAATATTTTGTTAAAACACACAACATTTCAATATTGTTGCTTAACGTAAAATAGAGCAACGGTTACATTCCGTTTTGATAGGCATATTATATTTATTTATGACGGCTCAAACGTTATGTCAGATAACATTTTCTGCCCAAAAACGCATCCCCGTATGTAAAGTACTCGTACGTTCATTGGAAAACCATTTTGAATTTCGTATTTAATGCGCGAAAATATGATAAAGAATTGAATTTTTAGAGTTTTTTAGTGGCTTTTACGGCTCTTATGTGTGGTGGGGTAGTAGTTGTGGCCTGTCGTAACCGATATTATTACTGTAGGTTTTTAAAATCGACTTTTAAAGTAAGGAAGGTACTCTAGGTTGAATAATAATAATAATCAGGTTTACTTGATGAAATTGTTGTTTCAAGGATTTTCTTAAATCTAAAAATAATATGCTTTCTTGTATGTTATATCTTATTGAAAACATATCTTAACATGTTAAGGTGTTCTTTAAATGATTATAGTATAAAAAATCCATAATTAAGGAACGCTTACTACGCTAACTCTATTTTTTCACTACTACTCTTCATTCCTACACTTTTGATTTTTATTACATCAACTTTTATTCACTTCACGCAAGCTTGTATCAGACATTATGTTATAGTACAAAATCCTAGTTTCCAAAACACAAACCGTGTAACAAAGCCAAAGTCCCAACAGACGGAGAACATCTAAACTAACAATCAAATCTGATTTTATTCTTCGACCTCAATAACATCACGATGTTCAGCAGAGATAAACAATACAATATAGGTCAGTATATTCACATACCTTCAGGAAGACGAGTAGAAATGTTGTCTCCGTTAGGATTATGTTTTATTTATATCGTTCTATTACCCCAATTTGCCCAAACAATCTGTCATTTTAGTTGAATAACCGGGTTTATGCTAAAATGACAGATCGGTTGACAATATCTCCTAAACATTTTTTTAAAGAATGAAGCGTACATAAGAATTGTCATATCAATGATATTTCAATTAGGGTTATCATTAACGTAATTCAAGTCTTTTCAAGCTTTCTACCCCCTTTTTAACGTACAAAGGGGGTAGAAAATTCTTCTACTTCATGTGCCATCTCCGTCCAAGTGGTCGGCGACCATATGTCTATATAATTCATAATTCATAATTTATTGAATGCCAACCATGGTATTATAAGGTGTTTACACATAATAATAATATTATAGAGTACAGCATGGACCCTGCTAGGGCGAGACAAATCTTAAATATAACTTAACCTAGAGAATAAATTATACAGTTTACACTTAAAACCAATATACTCGTATATATTCCGATCCGTCGTTCATATACTCTTCAAGAGTGTAGAAAGCTTTAGATATTAAATATTGTTTTAGTTTTGTAACAAAAGTCGTGTATTTCTCTTCAGCTAGTTACTATATGACTAGGTAAGTTATTGTAGACTCTCATCGACATGGAATGTGGTCCGTTCGAGATCATTTTGAGTTTGGCTATTTCATTTTGCACCAATTTGTTCCTTGGCCTCAAGTTATGGTTTCCTTTACAACGGTCATTAGCTTGGGTATAGAGAGAAATGTGTTTCCGCACGAATTTACATGACTCGAGAATGTACAATGACGTCAGTGTTAGTATTTTGAGTTTAATAAAATGGGGTCTGCATGATTCGTCCACATATATATTGCTTAAAATTCTAATGCACCTTTTTTGGATTAAGAATAAGTCAGTGGTATTAGTACTATCCCATAAAATGATGCCGTACTGTAGCCACGCTTGGGCAAATGCATGATATGCGGAAGTTGCTGTAGCTAGGTCCGAGGTTTTTTTAATTTCCTTCAGGGCATAAGCAAATTGGGATAATTTTGAGGATATCTTATCTGTATGGTTTTTCCAATTTAAATGCTGATCCATTTGAATACCGAGCAGAGAGCATGTTTTAACAACCTCCAGTTTAGTATCATTATAGAATATTTCGGTTTCTAACGCTGTTCTTTGATGAGGCCTGAACTCGATTAAGTTTGTTTTTGATAAATTTATGCATAGGTTATGTTCACTCAGCCAAGTTGACATTACATTTATAGTTGATTCCAATTTGTCAGTTAGCTCATTAGTGTTTAGACAAGGCAGTACAAGAGATATGTCGTCCGCGTAGAGGAAACACTGTACTTCTGGGATTTGTGTATTTATTACCTCAGGAAGATCGTTGACGTAGAGTAAGAACAAGATGCATCCAAGTACGCTTCCTTGGGGTATAGAACACGTTGTTAAGATTTTGTTGGACCGTACTTTGGTTACAGTATTGCTTATGTTATTGAAGTGATCCACTTCAACAATCTGTTCACGAGTTTGTAAATATGATTCAAACCAATCTCGAGCCACTCCGCGTATACCAATGCCGACGAGTTTCTCTAACAGAATGTTATGTTGGACCCTGTCGTAGGCTTTACTCATATCGATCAGTAGGCCGAATGCATGTTGTTTAGTATCGATTATTCTTAAAGCTTCCTGGGTGAATTTAAAAACAGTCAGAGTCGTGGATCTTTGCTTCCTAAAACCGTATTGGCAATCATTAAATATATTAAATTTGTTACAAAAGGATGAAATTCGGTTTGCCATGATTGATTCGTATATTTTTGAAAAGGTACTTAATAAAGCGATGGGGCGATATTGTCCTGGGTCAGTTAGGTCACCTTTTTTAGGAACAGGTTTGATAAGAGAGATTTTCCTGAAAAGAATGACTGGTTGACTAAGTAAGTTAGAGGATAAGTAAGTTCTCTGGCGCAATGTTTTACTAGTCTTGGGGGGACTTCGTCAATTCCATGGCTAATTTTATTTTTAAGCTTTAGTATACATTTGTAGACTTCGGATGGCTGTACCGGTGACAGAAAAAATGAGTTAGTACACGGGTTAAGAACACGACGGCCACGAGGTATATTATTAGTCGAGTGTGCTCCAACTGACGCAAAGTACGTATTAAAAGTGTTCGCTACAGTAACAGGGTCGCTAGTTAAAACGCCATTAATTGAGAGGTTCATTTGGTGTCGAATTTGCGATTTTACCTTTTTTGTTTTTTCAGATATAATTTTCCATGTGGTTTTTATTTTATTATACGAATTCTTTATTCTTCGTATATTTTCTAGTTTTTTTGATGCATAAACAGCCCTTTTTAGTGTTTTCTTATACATTTTAAAATGTTTTATCAGAATAGGATTTTTTGTTTTAGTAGTTAATATTCTAAGGAGTCGCTTATGCCTGCACGAAATTTTTAAACCGCAAGTTAACCATGGTGTTTTAGGGACTGTCTTTATTTTTATTTTTTGTTTAGGTAAACATTTATTTAGCGTTAGTTGAATCTGAGTGTGGAATGAAGTGTAATTTTCGTCAACTGACTTTTCTGAATTTATTATACTATCCCAGTCAATAGTTAACAGTTGTTGTTGAAATGCATCAAAATTATTTTGTGTAAAAAGACGTTTAGTTATTAGGTATGGGTTTTGCTGATTTTTTTTAATGTTTAAAAGGTTGGATGTCGTTACTAGGACACCCTTATGATCCGAAAAACCAAATTCCATGACCTGTACATCGAACTTTACATCAAAAAAATTTGTAAATATTATATCTAAAAAATTTTCAGATGTAGGTGTAACTCTGGTATACTCTCTTACGTGCTGTTTAAAATTAAAGTTATGAAATAAATTTAATAGGTATTTCGATTGATTTGATACAGACAGCACGTCTATATTTAGGTCTCCGCCTATTATGATGTTTTTTTTGTTATATCTAGTATTAACAAATTCTAGGAGATTTTCTAACTGCTCAAAAAATAGTTCTGGACGTCTAGCACTGTCAGGCCAGTAAATAACTAATAATATTGTGTTAGATTCAGTTATTTCTATGGCGCATGTCTCAAATATGCACTCTATTGAAAACTTTTTGATGTCTTTAATTTTACATTTTCTTTAAGTAGTATACATACACCACCACCCTCGTAGTTTTCCCTAGAATAAAAGCTTGCAAGGTTGAAACCTTCTAATCTCAATAAATCAATAGTAGGTGTGGTGATCCATGTTTCCGCTATGCAAAAGGCCTCTATATAAGGAAGTTCATCACAAAGCGCTTCGAGTAAATGAATCTTATTTCTTATACTACAAATATTTTGATACAGGATTCCTGGGTGTTTATCTTCAGCAGCGAAATGTCCTATCAAGTCGCTCTTGTGAGACTGGGGCCGTGGGATGTTCATTGCAGCTTCGATCGGGTGGTGTGCGCTGTTCTTGTGTCGTTGGGTGTTGGCCGCTAGAGGGCGGAATAGAGAGAGATGTAGTCTTTTGGGTTGCATTTGTAGCTGTCAGGTTTTTTGTATCTTTAACTTGATGGTCAGTTTTTATCTCGACTGGTGAATTAGGTGAGTAAGTTGATTCTTTTCCATTTATGAATAAACGATTTTTCCGTATTATGGCATGGTGTCCATTTTTTCTTGCGGTTTGTAGAGCACGTTTCAATTCGTTTTTCCTCTGAAGTTCTTCTGGGCTCAGATACTCTGAGATATTAAGGCCAGCTTTCTTAAAATATTCAGAGTTTTCAAGTAAGTATTTTTTTGCTCGTTTGCTTATTAGCTCGATTTTAATGGGTCTAAGTCGTCCTCGTTTACCAATAAAAGCTATGTCTTCTATATAGCCGGACATATTTATATTTAATATATCAAAAATAACATTAGCAATTCTAGCCATGACATCCGATTCGGATTCCCAGTAGTTTTCCGACAGACCGTGTAGGACTAAGATTTTCTCGTTGTTTTCAATATTTGTGGGAGTTGTGGTGCTATTTTGATTTTGAATCTCTGTTCTTAGCTTTTCATTTTCAGTTTGTAGATTACAACATTGTTGGGTTAAGTGCTCTATTTTGGAATTAATTCTGGCTATATGTTGCTTAAAATTTGTATGTTCAATTGATATTTCATTTAAATTTTGTTTAAGGTCGGTTTTAATTTCAGAGATTGCCTCATCTATTTTGGTTTGTATGGAGGTCTGAATTTGGTCCAAAATAAACTTATTATTTTCTTTTAGAATTTCCTTAAATTTTTGTAAGGATCATTTTGCTCTTCTTCACTGGGCAAGGGTAGTTTTTGCGTACTTTTTGATTTTGGGGACTCGTGTATAAATGTGTGTCCTAGACTAGAGATTGAGTAATCGTCGTCACTTAGCCTGTCTGGTTCGTAGTGGGAAGGACGGGCAGGCAATGGTTTACGTAAGGTGACATTTTGGTCAGGTTTCATGTTACTTGCAGTGGTCAGTTCTGGTAACGTAGACTGCATATTTGTCGTGCGAATAGGGGTATTACTATTGTCCTTTTTTGGCTCATTGCAGCGGCAATATGGACATTTCCATGATTTTCTATGTTCTATAGTCAAGATATTGTCAAATCTCTTCAGAGTTACGTTGGCACAGTCTAAGTCGTAGTTATGATGGCATAGTGCGCATGTTAAAAATCTTCTTTCTGTTATCTCCTCGCCACATCCTGTACATAGTAGCGTCATCTTGCGGTGATTGGAGGAACTAAGAATGTAGATCACTATACGTTATGTAAAGCCCTGATCCTGGGCAATATGGTTGGTAGTACAAGCACCTGAAAACGGATGGCGCTGTTTTCAATATCTGGTATCGACCGTGACTGAATTTGTGGGGTAGATTGTTTATGTGGATATTGAATAACGCTTTAATCGATGACAAAACCACAATATTTAGATAGTACACATTTAGTTCCACTTGGTATACTTAACATTACACGTTTCTATGCAAGATTTTCACTAAAAAAATACACTTTTTAGTTATGCTTCATTTTTATAGTTTTTAACGCACACGCACAGTTTTGTAAGTTTATAACACTTCCACAGGTGAATCATGATTATATTTATACGGTCCACTTTAAATTTCGATAAAATATAGCTACTTGTAATTTTGTTTAATATTTGTTTACGGAGCGGATGTTTGCTTGGCAGGCAGCGCCACTTAAAAAAAGTCATGCCATGCGAATTAGTCTATCTATGCTCTTCACCTCTAACCAGTATCTTATATTTGGTAGAAAGTTGCACTTTCAGAATTCTTTTCACAAGAAAATAAACTTCTTATATTGGTGGTGGTTTACTAAAATTTTCAAAATTACTTTTACAAGGGTGTAGTGTGTGCGTTATCTGTCGGTTTCAACGTAACGTGATTTTTTCAAATACTTACCTATTTTGATAGATTGCAAGATCACGTTATACTGGTTCATCCTAGAAGCCGACTCAATATACGAAAATACAAAGCCAAACCACATGTAAGTTAAACCAGAATAACAAACTTGGGTGCCGTCGGGACCTTGAGCGATTGCATCGAACTAAAATTACATCACTCCCCGGAGATGGCGCCACTCTTAGTTCGGAATTGGAATCAATATGGGCATAATTTGTAGGACGTTAGGAAAACTGAACAGGAACGCTGTAAAATATTCTGAAAGCCCACAAATGCTTAAGCGGTAAATACATTTTAAGTCAACAATTTCAAGACAGATGGTACTTGGTGATTATACCTGGGTAGACCTTGCTTAAACCGCAAAATACTGGGACCCATTCGCAGAGAAAATGGAACCTGGAGGCTATGTAAGAACCAGGAAATCGAAGATTTGGTGTCCGAGCCGAACATCATTGGGGAAATAAAAGCCACAGGCTCGCACACGTAGTTCGTAGGGGTGAAGATCGTGCTGTCTGAAGCACACTCTGGCCAGCCAACTTGTCGAAGACCATGGGCCGTATTCTAACTTTAAAACACGTATAAACACGATCCAACTTCAATAAAATTCCAATGCAACAACAACGCAATACAACTACGGCATAAACATCTGAATCAGAAATATCAGAATTTGCTTGAGAAATATTCCAACGCAAGTCCAATACAACTTCAATATTGGTTGATTGTTCGTTGGGTGTTGGAGTTAAGTTTGAGATAGGTTGTGTTGTCATTGTATTTTAAAATTAGAATCCGGCACCATCTGGGCGTCCTAGGTACCGCTGGAAAGGCGAGGTGCTGAAGGATCTCGCCGCGCTGGGCGCTGTTGACTGGACAGAGACGGCAGTGAACAGAGAAGCCTGGCGATCTTTGGTGTCGGAGGCCAAGATCCACTTTGGGTCGCTGCGCCACTGCAGTAAGTAAGTAAAATAAGACCTAGCTTAGCAGATCTTACTTTAAATTATTTTGAATATACGGGGTATATTGAATTGTTCTAATTTATGTACATAATAATATTTATGTTATAGTAGTACATATGTTAGACCATAGCGTAGAAACTTGGAAGCCGATTTTGACGCATGAGAAATTAATCGGTTACTATGACATAGGCTAGCTTTCCCGAGACTTCCAAAAAGGAGAACGTTTTTTCGATACAACCAGCCGGTCATTCAAAAGATTAACTGAGAAAACTCCGCTTTCTCAGTCCTTATCCTCTACCATACTGTCATTAATTATACTCCTAAAACCCTCACAGCGGCTCAAAGGCTCGTATCGATCTTTAATTTACACGTTAGGTAGAAAAGAAGCTTTTAAGTGGCCCTTAATGGACTTTGTCAGCGCCTTTATCTAGTGTAACAAATTTAAGGTGCTTTGTCTGTTTTTAGGACACTAGAAAAGCTTTTAGAAATGTTTATTAATCATCTATATAGTGTGCCAAAATTTTAAAAGTATTTTTTTGTTTTTCCGGATATGTATAGCCACCAAGTCGATGCCGCAAAAGAGGCGCGGACGGGGCAGGCCCAAACAGAGATGGCGGAACGATTTGGACGCTTCGACTCCTCAGCGCCTGGCCGGAAAAAGCACGGGACCGAGAGTTATGAATATCAGCGGGAGAGGCCTTTGCCCAGCAGTGGGACACTATTTTAAGCTAACAAAAAAAAAACAATTTTTGGTTAGTTCTGAAAATACATTTCATCTGCATAACGAAAAATTACATAGGTACGAAAAAATATACGTGATATTTTTTCGACACAATAAAGTATCACCAGATTTTGGATGAGCCCTTTTTTTCCTGTTGACTTCTACTGAGCCCCGTTTTGTCCAGCTTTACATGATATACTCTTTTATAAACTCTGTTTTAGATAATTTACCTTACATATCCTTGTATAATGTGTGTTCTTTTAAACCTAAAGGAACCTTCTTTTATCTGCAATAACGTGATAATGAAAAGCTATTTCGAAACTCTTTTTGCTTCCGCCTTAGATATTTAGGTAACCTAACAAAATTATGGAGTTATAAATAGCGATCGTACATTGTACGTTTTTCAAATATTTTTTTACGCCAACCCGTTACATATTTCTAAAATCTGTATACAAACTAATAGTAGTCTTATCACTATCAGTTATTGTAAAATAGTATCAAAAAGTTGAGCAATGGGGAAAAAAACTTTTACCGGACTCTTAGCGGATACGGATACTTTTATAGACGGAGAGCTAGCCACGTCAGATATAACAAAATAATGAGAGAAACGAAACCTCTCTAGTCAGTTTGCTATACTATGCTTATTTCTAGATCTCGACATCTAGTTGGCAGCTGTAAAGTGGTGGAGGTCAAAGAATGCAAACCACTTCAAGAAAACAAATCCTAGAGTTCTGGATTTGATGCAAAATTATAAGAAATTATATAAATAATTAGATTATATCATTGCCAAAAGTTACTGTTGGGGGAAAGTAGTGACTAACGACGTATAATGTAATTCATAGTTTGTCGCCTACTGTTTCTGTTTCCGTGATAATACGCAATATATTTTCTTCTTATGTTAAAATGTAGGCCCTGTCCTTTGTAACTGAGACAACTTCTGCAGTTTTTACCGATTTTGGTATCACTATTTTCCAATTCAATAAATTTGCTAGTCACTCTGACATCTAGCCCTCAAAAGCTGCTAGATGCCCGGATCTTGCAATAAGGATTGTATAGCAATCTAACCAGACGGGTTTCATTGCTCTCATTATTGTGTCATATCTGACGCGGCCAGCTCTTACGTACGGGTACCTACTGTTACAGTATTCATAGCCTCATCTATTACTTTACAACTACGTTAACAAATCGTCCAAAAGTTTTCCCATTATTCTATCCAGAGCTACAAACATCCAAAACTGCCTATGGACCCTAAAACAAGCCTTAACAAATAAACAACTCAAACTTTCACCACAAAAATATATTTCCGTCTGGTAGCAGGTCAATTGGTTTTGATAAAATAAATAAGGATTTGATCGAAAACCAGTGCAATGTGAATTATTGTGTAGGTTTATCTCATATACAAGATATCTCTATACTCCGCTTAGCGCTTTATTTATTTGAAACTTAAGCTGCCAAAAAGAAGGGGTGCGGGAGGGGAACACGCAGTGCCAGACAGGGAACGCGCGATTCTTCCGTGGGGCGTACGAGAAAGTCAGACATTAATGGTTGCCATAGAGACGTACTAAGTTTACTGTCACTTCCAATAATTAGTGTCTCACTATAGAGTGAAATTACCTCAAGGTACGGGGTTTATTAATTACGGGG
The DNA here is from genome assembly GCA_947086415.1 of Pammene aurita. NCBI lineage: Eukaryota > Metazoa > Arthropoda > Insecta > Lepidoptera > Tortricidae > Pammene > Pammene aurita. The sequence goes on along the minus strand of OX352309.1, from coordinate 2,245,546 downwards.
TTCGCCCGGCTATGCGGGGTCTTGGGTTAATTTGTCTATGGTTTATCTCAAATTGATGCTGTAAGTAGCGTACAGCGTTGTATTGGTTGTTTTTAATATTTAACGGTGACTTTAACGATATATTTAATACGTTTTAGCGTAACGATTAAGCAGGGGAGTCAATAGTTGTTAGCGACACTACCGAACATAACACGGACGAGACTCCAGCCCATACGACGGAGCGCGACATCACCGAGGGAACGAGAAGGACAACGAGCGGCGAGCGACTATCCCCGCGTCCTGAAAGCTTGCGACCGTCCTGAAGGCTGACGACCGTCACTGAAGACTTATCGTGATATGTGATTTGTTATGTTATGTAAATATGGTTAAGTTTGTATTCTAAATAAAGAGATTTAATATTAAGTAGGTAGAGTCAAACTTAGAATGTAAACTATTATGATTCGAAATATTTAAGTGAAATACGTGTATTAGAGTTAACTTGGATAGTTTAAGTTGAAATTGTAAGTTTGTATGGATGAATGAATAGGAATTCCCCAATAAACCCCTTATCTAGAGAGCGGATAGATAGGTAGGAATTATTGTCAGGCATAGATAATTGAAGTACATTATCTAACAATAAACTTTAACCTTACGCCCTGAGTCCCTACAGTAGGTAAAATATAAGGTAAAGGTATAATAAAACAATAATGTATGCTCGGAGATTGAAGAGCTCTTTATTGAGGTAACCGTAGGGCCTATCGCTAAACGCATAGACTACGTAGGTAACTGTTCGGACTCACGACGTAATGGCAGTCATAGAAACTCTGAAAGAAAGAAAAATTTTAAAAACATAGTGAAAATCTAGCTTACGAAAATACATTTTTGGAATAGGGTCGGCCAATCAGAGCGCCGATTAAAAAGCCAATTAGGTCCTAGAAGGGATAGGGCAATTAGAAAGAGAGGACATGAGAAAAGCGCTCTGATTGGACGACATTCCAATAAGAATCCAGGCAGGTATATCCGCTCACTAGTAAATCAAATCGTGCTATAAACATCCATACAAACCGGTGGAAATCATTCAGTAATTCGGACAAGCAGCAAGAGGAAAAATAAATAGAAGAAAACCAACTGGACTTTTGGATCACCGCTCCCCTCCTTCAACAGGAAGATTTTCTACGGGCTACTCAACGAGCGTCGGCTGGCAGTGCGGCGTGTCGTCTGTTCGTGCCAGAGCCCTCGAGACTCTGTCACGTGGTCCTACATCTACTTACGGAGCTTTCGTCGACGGGGTACTTCGCTGAATCAGCTCCGCGCGTGTAACGGCTGAGTTAGGATCGGCAACCGTGGATATACAACATAAGCTATCGAAGGAAAATACCATATTACAAGCTGCGGTCTGTAATATTTTGGTCCATTCTCACCGGGATAGCTGTTACTACGTGTGGAATTCAGTGAAGATCGACGGAGGCTCCGTGTTCGTCGTCGACGGGAAAGGATCGACGGCGCCGTGGAAGATTGTTTGGAGCATTCGCGGGTAAAGGCGTCGTGAATTGGTACGACGCCGCGATGCACAAGCGCAAGGCGGGAGCAACTACGCGATCAGTCACATCTACAATGGACGATGAAGAGCGGCGACGTTTCCTCGAGGCCGGAGCAGCGGCCGCGGAAGAGGCGCGACGTGCTGCGGAACAAAACCAGAACCTGAATCAAAGCAAGGACAGGACAGCGACGGGGAACGAGACGTCCCCGCCCCTACCTGCCAACGAGTCGGAACATGGCCTGGACAACGAGGCGTCGCGGAACCGTGTCGCGCCGAGCGGAGAGCTGCCGCCGGCCGACAGCAACGTCTACGCCAGGGACTCACCACTATCGCCTTCGACGGAGACACAAGGCACCAACAACGAAGAGGCTAGAACGCGAGCAACGGAGCGACTAGCTAAACCACAACACCAGAAGCAACCGGAACCAAGCCCGAGTCGAGTTTCATTCGCCAAGCCGAAGCCCGTGCAACGCGCGCCGCGCCGACCGCGGTCAACGTCAAGCAGCCGCGCCGCGACGTTACGAAAAGATGCCGAGCTACAAGCGCAAGAGGAATTGGCGGAGCTACAACGACAAGAAATTCGTGTCTCAACCGGGAGCTAGTGAACAAGCGTCTGGAGACATGCTTATCACACATCGACGCACAGTCAGCGAGGGACAGCGCTTCGGACATTCGGGTGACGGCTATGTGAAGGACTGGCTGGAATCTTCCCAAGCGACGGGCGACCGACAACGGGACGGTCCCCACCGTGACTACGAGCCTGCGTCGCGAGTTCCTGAACGAGGAGGAGCTAACCCGCCGAGGCACGAGTCACACCGTACGGCACGTTATCGACCACCGGACGACGGAGCGCCTAGGCCATCGCCGGAACACACGGAACCTAGGACGCAGTATACGACGTACACACGAGACACGGCCGCCGAGAGTGCAGCGGCAAGCATGACGCAGGTTTTCGAGAAAATGCAGATGGCAGCGAGACCCGCACCAAAGGAAATATACGAGTTACCTCCGTTCTACGGCAATGTGGGTGAATGGAGAAGTTTCTACAACACGTATCGAGAGACATCGACGCGCTACAAGTTTACTGAGTACGAGAACGTAGCGCGCCTACGCGTAGCACTGAAAGGTGAAGCGAAGCAGTGCATACAACACATACTAGCGACGGCAACGCGACCGGACCTTATTATGAAGATACTTAAGAAACAATTCGGACGTAGTGAAGTACTTTTTTTTTTTTTTTTTCGGGTTGGTGAATAAAACGAACCACATCACTGTTCACATATTTTATTAGAGAAATAGAATTAAAAGTAATTTGGATAATTTGAAACAATAAAATTGATGGTTAGATAATATAGTTTACCTACCAGTAAAATCAATGTAACTTCCTAGAGAAATGCTTGAATACAGCATTTCTCCAGGAAGTTACATTGATTTTTGCACTTTCACCTACTTCAACTGTCAACATCAACACACTATGTCGGACATCAACTCAATTCAAGGATCAATTGCGGAGCTCACTGAAACCTTCAATGCAAGGATGGCTGAGATGCAGAGTAATTTGGACAAAGCGGGCTCAAGCAACCCTGGGAGCGGTATTGAGGCAGTAGCGGCGGACTTTACTAGCTTCAAACCATTTGTTTTGAACTCTCTCAATATACTCCAGAAGCAGGTGGAGCTCATCGCTCAACAGGTCGATCAATTAGAAATGCGATCTCGACGCAAGATGCTGGTCATCCATGGTGTTCCGGAGGCTGACAAAGAGGACACAACGGCCCTTGTAGTTGAACAGCTCAAAGCTGTTAAGGCTGACGTGGCTGCAAATGACATAAGGCGCAGCCACCGACTTGGCCATCGCAGAGGCAGCAAACCCAGGGCTATTGTGGTGAAGTTCTGTGAGACTGCCGTCCGTGATAAAGTGTGGTTTGGTAAGGTGGCATTGAAAGGCTCCGGCGTAACGATAGCCGAGTTCTTGACCAAATCACGTCAGCAGACCTTCATGGCAGCTCGGGAGCGGTTTGGCGTCAGAAGATGTTGGACCTGGGATGGCGTTGTTCATGTCTTGGATGCGAGCGACGTGCGCAGGCGTGTGGTGAGCCTTGCAGAGCTTAAGGCGATTTCGGATGCGCCAGAGCAGCCTGTGACTCCGACCCCAAGCGCAGATGCTCATCCCAAGGCAGATAATTGCAGCAAAGCCGAGAAACCGAAGAAATAGATAAAGCCCAGACGTGCGGCTGCCAAATTGAAGCCTTAGTATGTACATAGTGTAGCTTTCTTCTGTATTTGTTCGGGTTATACTGCTTGACGCTTTTCTATTTCGACGTGTAATCACTGTTATTTGTTGTATACCCTCTTTAATAGTCTCCCGTAAATATTATAAATTAATTCCAATAACTTCATTGCTAACTTTAAATGTCACTTTGCCAAGTTCCAACTGACATTGACAGTTGACATGTGTGCTGACGGATGGCAGGTATAGTGTTGACAACTGTTAAATTGCGGTCCGTTTTACCAAGTTAAATATTTCCTTATTAAATTACGTTCCGTTTTTCTTAGTTAATTATTTCCTTAGTTTTGTGATTTAACTTAATGCCTGTCGAATCTGAAGCCAACATGTATTTTTAAATTGAACTTCCGTTTCTTTATAAGTGTATTTCTTTCTTTATTTGCTGCTGGCGGGTAGATTGTGGAGTTTTTTGTTTAGTTTTTACTGTATATATTTTTATATTTATTGAATATTAGTATACACTTATTATATACTTATTATATTTTTAACTTTATATATATTTTTCAGATGCCTTTCAGTGATAACAGTGATCAGTATTTATCTTTTTCCTCCTTAGATAGTGTAAGTGAAGACAGTTTACATAGTTTGCCTCCTTCGCTTCACGACTTTCTGGAATCTCAGTTTAATGATCTACCTAAAAATGTTAACGTTGTGCATTTAAATGCGCAAAGTATTCCTGCACATTACAGCGATATGTTACTCTCTTTTGACATTAAGAACATTCATGCTATTTTAATTTCTGAATCGTGGCTCAGACCAGCTTTGCCTTCAACGTCTTACTCTTTACCTGGTTTCAATTTAATTCGGCACGACCGCCTTGGAAGAGGTGGCGGTGGAGTTGCGATTTACCTTCGTTCTTACATCCCCTATTCAATTGTTAATGTATCTGCCAGTTCTTCTAATTCTGATGCCGCAGAGTATATGTTTCTCGACGTTTCCCTCTCTCATTCCAAACTTTTACTTGGCGTTTTTTATTCCCCCTCCCTTCACGTTAATTACTTTGATTCTCTTGAGAAACTTCTCGAAGACCTACCTTCTTATAATCATCACATTCTTATGGGAGATCTAAATACGTGTCTTCTGAAGGATGACAGTCGATCCCGGCGCCTTAAATCCCTGGTAGATGCATGCAATCTAACAATTCTCCCTTCAGACGCCACACACTATTTTCCAAATTGCTCGCCTTCTCTTCTTGATTTAACTTTAGTTTCTTCGACTTCTCATGTGTCTAAATTTGGACAATACTCCGCGGATGCCTTCTCATATCATGATCTGCTCTATCTCTCTTACAAAATTCGTCCTCCCAAATCTAAATCAAAAATTCTTTTGCAGCGCAATTTTAGTGGATTAAATGTGGAAAAGCTTCGAGATGACGCTTTAACAATCGATTGGAGCAGTATCGCTCGAGCGGGTTCGGTAGACGATCAAGTTTCTCTCTTTAATTCGCTCCTCATACAACTTTATGACGCTCATGCTCCTGTTCGTGCAATAAAAGTCAAGCATCTCCCTGCTCCTTGGCTCACTGAGGATATTAAAGCCCTTATAGAGAGGAAGAATCAATCTAAATCTAAGTATAAGGCTAACAACTCTGAGAAAAATAAACTTAAATATCATACCCTGCGCAATCGCTGTAGCACTATATGTCGAGATGCTCAGAGGCGTCATATTCACAATTCTGTTGAAGATGGAAATCCAGCCAAAGTGTGGAAATTTTTGAAAGGTCTCGGAGTTGGCAAATCTCAACAGGCAACCAATTTAAACAATATTAGCGTTGACCAACTTAACCAGCATTTTTCATCGTCCACCTGTTTCAGTGGTCCTAAGAAATCTAACTCACTTCATCATCTTTCATCACTTCCTGCCTTAGATTTCTCTTCTTTCTATTTTAGCCATTTCTGTGAGAGTGATGTTACGAAGGGTATATTGAATATCACTTCTAACGCCGTTGGTGTTGACTGTGTTAGCCGAAATATGATACTCCCTCTCCTTGATTTGTTTGTTCCTATTATCACCGGTATTCTGAATTTTTCCATTTCATCAAGTACTTTTCCCAGTCTGTGGAAGGATGCCAATATTATTCCTTTACCCAAAAAATCCAACCCCAGTTCCTTCTCTGACTATCGTCCCATCTCCATTCTTCCTTTCCTATCCAAAGTCCTCGAACGGCTAGTGCATCAGCAACTAACTTCCTTCCTGAATAGAAATGACCTCCTAAACCCATTTCAATCTGGTTTTCGTCCGGGCCATAGTACTACCTCGGCTCTTGTCAAGGTTACCGATGATATCCGTTTGGGTATGAATGACCAGAAGCTTACAGTTCTTGCACTTCTAGATTTCAGTAATGCCTTTAACACGGTCAATTTTGACATTTTGCTCGCGTTCTTACAGTCTCTTAACATATCGGCTGCAGCGATTGACTGGTTCCGCAGCTATTTGGTTGGTCGTCGGCAAAGAATAAAACTAGATTCTTCGTGTTTTTCCTGGTGCAGCACATCAGCTGGTGTTCCACAGGGTGGTGTGCTGTCTCCTCTTTTATTTTCTATCTTCATTAATTCCATAACTCTTGATCTCTCCTCTTCGTATCACCTCTATGCCGACGACCTTCAAATATATTCGCAGGGTATGCATAGCGATCTCAATTCAGTTATAGAAGCCATGAATCTTGATCTGCTCCGCATATCAAATTGGAGTCAAAATTACGGTTTAAAAGTAAACCCCCTAAAGTCACAGGTAATTGTGATGGGTAGCGCTAAACAAATCTCCAAAATTGACTTTCTCAGGCTCCCTCCGATAGTCTTCGATGGTATCCAAATTCCTTTTTCCAACCAAGTGACAAATCTTGGCGTAATCATGGATCGTTGTCTATCATGGGTGCCTCAGGTGAGTGAAGTGAGCAGGAAGATGTTTGCTGCCATAGGGTCTCTCAGACGGCTCCGGAATTTCCTGCCAATTGCTACTAAAATTGCGCTTGCTCAGTCGTTACTTCTCCCCATTCTTGATTATGCAGATATCTCCTATTTAGACCTAACCGAGGAGCAACTTAATAAGCTTGAGCGTATTCAAAATGCCTGCATTCGGTTCATTTTCGGATTACGCAAATTCGACCATGTTTCTAGTTTTCGTTCTCAACTCAAATGGCTCCCTATCCGTCACCGCCGTAACTCTCACATACTTTCTTTACTCTTTTCTATACTTTTTAACCCTGCAACTCCCCGCTACCTCAAAGAGCGTTTCTCTTATCTTAATTCTATTAGATCCATTCAAAAATTGCTCCTAAAAGTGCCATCTTCATCTTCCAAATTTTATAATTGCTCATTTACGTTCCAGGCCGTTCGTTTGTGGAATTCTCTCCCTCTCAACATAAAACGCGCGCAATCTATTGGTAGCTTTAAATCGCAACTTAAGGAATACTATTTATCTCTTCCTTAGGTTTTTAAGTTGACACTGTTATTTCTTACTCTGTGTATTATATATGTATATATGTATGTATATGTATGTTTATTTTGTATTTATTTAAGTATGTATATTCATATAAATGTACTGTGTTATCTATTTCGTCTCTTTTGTTTCTATGCACCACCTACTGCTTATTGTTTTTCTCTAGTCTCCACTACCCAAAGGTTGTCTGGAAGAAATCGCTCATTAGCGATAAGACCGCCTGTTGTTACCTCTACCTAAATTTATCTAATTGTAAAATTTGTGCTTGTAACTGTATGAGGTGTGCAATAAAGAGTATTTATTATTATTATTACTACTGGATCAAGCTTTGGAAGATTTACGTCGAATGGCACCGGTAGGGCCGAGTGCACACGACCTTAATAACTTCGCGATCAAGATTATGAACATCGTGTCGACAGTTATGGACTTGGATCATCGTCACTACGCAGATAATCCAATGTTAATTAGGGAAATCACGGATCGATTGAGCCCTCATCTACGCAGTCGTTGGTGTGAATACGCGAAGAACCATCGACACAATATGGACCCGGAAATAATGCAGCTGGCAGAGTTTCTAATGCAGGAAAGTGAACAAGAGCTCCTGTACTCACATGCGCGTGCGCCGACCGCGAGTCGTCGAGCTATGGTGACGACCGCCGCCGGGCGCGCTCGATATCCAACAGATAGACAGCCCGCGACGAGCGCCGCGAGAACATATACGGTCGGAGGTCAACCGCGCCGCGCTCCCGTGACACCGTTGTCAAATAGAGTGACCTACGTGACGCAGCAAGATAAGAACGTGAAGTCTACGTGTCTATTCTGCGGAGGCGCTCACAATACTACGGATTGCCGCAAGCTGTCATCTCTAACGATCGGAGCGCGCTGGGATTGGGCGCGACAGAACAGGATGTGCTTCAGGTGCATGGATGCAAAGCATATGCAGTTTCAATGCAAGGCGAAAGGGTGCGACAAGGACGGATGTTCGCAGAGCCATCACAGATTATTACATGAAGACAGAAAAGTGGAGGGCGCCGCGGACGAGGCGCCGATACTTACAACGCGGGAGACAGCCCCGCCGCCCGTACCTCGAGAAGTTACTAGGAACGGGACAATGGAACAGGAAGCTAGTGAAGAAGTCGTGGCGAAGACTTATACAACTACCAGTTCATCGAACGTGCTGTTAAAAGTATTGCCGGTCGTCGTGGAGGGCCCACGGGGAACGGCTCACATTTTTGCGATGCTGGACGACGCATCTACTTTATCCGTGGTGGAGGCCGATATCGCGGATCAAATTGGACTTACCGGACCTGAGTCACCGCTATGTGTACGAGGACTAGGAAACATAGCGCACCGATCGCAGACGCGGACCGTGAAGGCGAACGTACGGCCGCACAAAGGAGCCGGAAGTTACGAAGTGATACTACGAACTGTAGACGGTATTGGATTACGCAGTCAAACATTGAACAAACAACGCATGATGCAGTACGAGCACCTCAAGGACCTAAGTGAAGAATGTTACACAACGGGGGTGCCGCAAATGCTCATCGGTGCTGATCACTGGCACCTGCTGCTACCTCAAGAGATCCGGATGCGACGAACGAACGAGCCAGCAGCCCTAAGATGTGCCCTAGGCTGGGTGTTTTTTGGAGCGATGCCCCGCAATCTAAGAAATGAAGAAGTTATCAATTATCATTGCTATCTAGATGACGAGATAAGAAATAGCACGGACGACGACCAATCGGACACGTTGTCGATAACGTCACAACAATATCGCGAGCTTTCCGAAGAAATCGACATCCTGGAAGGCGAAGAAAACATAGCGCAGAGGCAGCGGCGCGAACGGAGTCCATCGCCGCGATACTTTGAAATTCATCACCCGGTATCCCGGGCGCCTGAGCAGTCGGAACGGATCGAGCCACGGGCGCCGGAAACCCGTGATCATACAACAAATAAAAACAGTGCAAGTCGCCTACGAAGACAGCCGAACAACTCGGAGCCCCGAGCGTCAGCGCGAGCGGAGTACGAGAATCTACCGACGCCGGAGCAGCGCGAGTCAGCGACACGAAGAAATCGCGAAACTCGCCCGAGATATCAACGAGTGTTAAGATCGCCTACACCGATGCCAGCCCCACCCGAGTCATGGAATTCACCGGTCCCGGCTACTAGAACGAGGGTCGAGCCGCGGACGGATACGGGCGCGGTTAGACGCGAGCCACGAACGAGGGCGGCTCACGAAATATCGCCTAGGAACGAGCGACGGTATCAACCAACACCGGAGGCGATGTGGACGACGCCCCGAGGCGAGCCGCGGCAGAGAGGAGCCCGGCGCCGATGGACACCTCAACGGGCCAGACAGGCCGCGCCACGGCGAGCAGGCGCGCCCTGGCCACTTGTCACTCACCTTACTCAACCTATGTTCCGGAGGAAAGGAACAAACCCGCCGACTGAAGAGAGAAGTCACTTTGCAGAGACAGCACGTGCCTACGACGAAGAAAACATAGAAAATAGGAGGCCGTCTATAACTCAAACAACAAGTACAACATGGACGTACAACGATCAACGAAGAGAGTTCGACGTGGCGTTACGGGCGAACAACAATCGACGTTATAAGAAATGGACAGACTCTACGTGTAATAACTTGAACCGGAGCGACGCGCAACGGGAACGAGAAGTACGCGCGCCGTTATCAAGAGTCTACTACAACTCGCAAGAAAGACGCAGCGAAAATCACGAACGAGGCGAGAATCGTGATTCACAAGATCGACATAGGACGAGCCATGGAAGGGATAAAACAGCGAGTGCCGCGCAGTCGACGGCTACGAGTCAACTGCGAGCCCAGCCGAGCGGACGCTGGTCGCCCCGCCGACAAAGGTCAACGAACGAGGCATCGCGTGACCTACCTCAACGGGTCAACGCCCCACAATGTGTACGAGATAATCCCGCTTTCAAGGCTTCAATGTCTTTCCAACGTCAAACCCACGAACTACGTCGCAAGTTACAAGCACTTTCCACTTCTGCTAATTATAATAGCAATTCTTATCCCTCTAAACACCGGTACGAGTCAAACCGCGAACAAGAGACGAGGCAACGCGAGCGACGTTACGAGCAAAGAAGAAGAGGGCCCCAGTACGAGTCATCCGAGCCCCGCATACCAAGGACGCAGAGCTGTGTTGAAATTACAAGTGAAGTAACAAGAAGCGAACGAGAAGAAGGTCGCCGATCGAGCAGCACGGCGACACGTAGACCGGCCAGCAAAGTCACCGTCCCTACGATACAGGGACCGTGGCCCCTCCGTCGGTCCTAAACGAACCCGAGACAGTGACGAAGCCTTCAACCAGCAGTAATAGTGTCGCAGCCCTTGCACCAGGTAGTTTTTGTCAAAACTAGGGGGCGCGATGTTAGCGACACTGCCGAACATAACACGGACGAGACTCCAGCCCATACGACGGAGCGAGACATCACCGAGGGAACGAGAAGGACGACGAGCGGCGAGCGACTATCCCCGCGTCCTGAAAGCTTGCGACCGTCCTGAAGGCTGACGACCGTCACTGAAGACTTATCGTGATATGTGATTTGTTATGTTATGTAAATATGGTTAAGTTTGTATTCTAAATAAAGAGATTTAATATTAAGTAGGTAGAGTCAAACTTAGAATGTAAACTATTATGATTTGAAATATTTAAGTGAAATACGTGTATTAGAGTTAACTTGGATAGTTTAAGTTGAAATTGTAAGTTTGTATGGATGAATGAATAGGAATTCCCCAATAAACCCCTTATCTAGAGAGCGGATAGATAGGTAGGAATTATTGTCAGGCATAGATAATTGAAGTACATTATCTAACAATAAACTTTAACCTTACGCCCTGAGTCCCTACAGTAGGTAAAATATAAGGTAAAGGTATAATAAAACAATAATGTATGCTCGGAGATTGAAGAGCTCTTTATTGAGGTAACCGTAGGGCCTATCGCTAAACGCATAGACTACGTAGGTAACTGTTCGGACTCACGACTTAATGGCAGTCATAGAAACTCTGAAAGAAAGAAAAATTTTAAAAACATAGTGAAAATCTAGCTTACGAAAATACATTTTTGGAATAGGGTCGGCCAATCAGAGCGCCGATTAAAAAGCCAATTAGGTCCTAGAAGGGATAGGGCAATTAGAAAGAGAGGACATGAGAAAAGCGCTCTGATTGGACGACATTCCAATAAGAATCCAGGCAGGTATATCCGCTCACTAGTAAATCAAATCGTGCTATAAACATCCATACAAACCGGTGGAAATCATTCAGTAATTCGGACAAGCAGCAAGAGGAAAAATAAATAGAAGAAAACCAACTGGACTTTTGGATCACCGCTCCCCTCCTTCAACAGGAAGATTTTCTACGGGCTACTCAACGAGCGTCGGCTGGCAGTGCGGCGTGTCGTCTGTTCGTGCCAGAGCCCTCGAGACTCTGTCACGTGGTCCTACATCTACTTACGGAGCTTTCGTCGACGGGGTACTTCGCTGAATCAGCTCCGCGCGTGTAACGGCTGAGTTTGGATCGGCAACCGTGGATATACAACATAAGCTATCGAAGGAAAATACCATATTACAGGCTGCGGTCTGTAATAATAGTATTTTATACAATCGTGACATAATGAAGAGCTTTTCAATCGAGTACCGTGTTTTTAAGCCTAAGTAAGGTACGAGATCAAAAATCCTGGATGCCGCCGAACTCATTTGCCACCTGAAATGGAGATGGGCCGGGCACACGGCGCGAACAAAAGACGGCCGCTGGAGCGAACAAATGCTACATTGGTACCCGCGCTACGGACAGAGGGCGCGCGGTCGCCCGCGGCGGCGCTGGAGGGACGACTTCGTGGCACATGATGGAGGAGGCCTATGTCCACAAATGGACATCCCAATAAATAAACAGAATAAATTATATACTTAATTAAACAAATGAATTAGAAAGACAACAATTTACATGCATGCAAAATATTTAAAAATTAAATCAAATATTATGAAATGTAATATTTATTGGAATAAATGGCTATATTATTATATTATTAAGGTACGAGATTGAAAAGTTTAATCATGTCACTATTGTATACAATATTTTATACAAGTGCTCAAAAGCCGGTAAGAATTGAGTTCCACGAACGCCTTAGAACCTGCTGGGGGGCGATTTTTGAGATTCGAGCGCTCGAATATAACATTTAAAACTCTGAATAAAACGAAGATATTATGTTTTAAAAACAACAGCGATAGTTATTTAAAATCATGATTATTTATATTATTAATTTCAGGCGTAAATAATGGCGACAAACTTTTGTGTGCGATTATATTCGAGGTTAAATTCTTTGAATTCGAGCGCTCGATTGTCAAAAATCATCCCCCTGATTCTACACTACAATTTAGTAACCTCAATCTCCCGGTGGATTGCGCCGGCGGTCGGGGAGGAGGACAACAGTGTTACAATATTGTATGTTAATCCCTTTGAACTCGAACTGAAATACAATTAACACAAAAAAATATATAAATACCATTTTACTCGTAATCTATAATTTGATGATCGAAAGTAATTAAGGTAATTTTGTTTGCTAACATTATTTGCCATTCCTATTGATCTTGCTAAATATTGCTTTATAAATAAATTATAAATATTATCGGACAATCTTACACAAATCAACCTAGTCCCACAGTAAGCTCAATAAGGCTTGTGTTGTGGGTACTAGGCGACGATATATATAATAGATAGATATAGATAAATACTTAAATATATAGAAAACATCCATAACTCAGGAACAAATATCCGTGATGAACACACAAATAAATGCCCAGACCAGGATTCGAACCCGGGACCTCCTGCTTCCCGGGTTCATAGGCAGGGTCACTACCGACTAGGCTAGGAGGCCGTTTAAGGAGGCCGATGCTTGCCTTGTAGATAAATATTAAAGCGCCTCACGTTTGCTATCGATCGCAGAATAGCCCCCGTCAAACATAACTTTGTCAACGTCCAGCTGCTCCGACGAGATTGATGCTATGACCAATTACTTTTATGTGATTTATTATATTTACAATGTATTTTGGAAGTATAAATACATGGTATTTTTTCGGGTTTAGGTCGTTAATCAACTACGTATGTTTGTAGGTTATTTCTTCCTCCTAGCGTTTGTCTCGGCTTAGGGTCCGCTTAAAAACCTAATACCATAAATTGGCATTGGCACTAGATTTTACGAAAGTGACTGCCATCTAACCTTCCAACCCAGAGGGGAAACTAGGCCTTATCGGGATTAGGTCCGGTTTCCTTACGATGTAATATTCTAGCAAGTAAGTTTATAATGTTGACGTATAAAATAATTTTATTTTTATCAATATACGAATTGAATTTAAAAAATTTAATGTTTTCCTTCACCGAAAAGCGACCGGTAAATATCAAATGATATTCCGAAAAACTCAGTGGTACGAGCCGGGGTTTGAACCTGAGACCTCCGGATTGAAAATCGGACGTCTTACTGCCAGGCCACTAGCGCTACTGGTAGCCTGGCGTACATGGTATATTTTTTTCAATCAAAAAAAATAACCTTGATTCGTGTATTTAATATCATTAAATGAGAACTGAAGAACAAATAAAATTATTTTAATAAATATTTTTATTTGACCGACCGGTGCTGCTGTGACCCGGGTGGCCAAGTGGTTAAGGCGTCTGTCGCGAATGCAGAAGACGCTGGTTCGATCTCAGCCCTGGGCACCGGAGGAATAGGTCACTTTTTCCTTTGTATATGACATCTATATAAGTTTATCATTAAATGAGATTCATTAGCATTATTTTTTTGACATAAATTGTAATATAATTGCCATATTTTCTTTGTCGCCTAACATTTATGTACAATTAGAAGCAAAAGTCGCCAAGCTATTAGGGTAGTCATAATCATCTTTGCATACTTTATTGCTATAAGAACAATAATTAAGAGTTCCAGATCGTTTTAAACACATCGCCTGCTTAGCTGCTTTTGCTGCTGTGTTCCGAGCACCAGATACATATTTATAAGTAATAATAATAATGATTTATTCAATATCAAGCAAATTTTAACAAACTAAAGGTCGGTGCCCCTTTTTAAGTATGGAAATACCTGTGTTAAAGGACACCGCTCTTCCTTAGTGATTATCTAAAAGCCAAAAGCAAAATAAACATTTGGGGACAATCTTACACATATCAATTTAAATCCAAATTAAGAGAAGTTTGTACTATAGATGCTAGGCGACGATATACATATATTGCAGTAAAACACTTCTATAATTGCATTAACACGTTTAATTTTGAAGATAAAGTAAATTATTTAAAATTAGCAACAATAATCAGAATATTTAAAATTAGCACTTCACATAAAAATGACGATAACGGTATCTATATAAAGATATTTCGCATTCAATAACTTCCTTAGTGGTTAGAATGTAATTAAATTACAATAATCAGAATATTTAAAATTAGCACTTCACATAAAAATTACGATAACGGCATCTATATAAAGATATTTCACATTCAATAACTTCCTTAGTGGTTAGAATGTAATTAAATTACAAGAATCAGAATATTTAATATTAGCACTTCACATAAAAATGACGATAACTGTATCTATATAAGGATATTTCACATTCAATAGTTACCTTAGTATCGTAAACGTCTACTTTCTGCACAAAAGGAAAATAAAAAGGATAAGTAATACTAATATAATAATAATATAATATAAGCAAAACTGGTAAGTACAAATAAAGACTCGGCTGGTAATTTGGCTGCAGGAAAATAATGGATTAATGAGGCGGGTGATATGGATGGTGACAGATGATTCGCTGGCTGAACGTAGCCTCAATTAAAGAGCCAGGTCTTTGTACGCCCGTCAAACGAGGCAATTAGAATTTTGGGAAATTTTTAGCAAAACAACAAAAAAAAGCTATTATGGCACAAAAACACTGGATACAAAAAAAAGGAATCGGATTAACAACGTTTTTAAAAAAATGTAAATAATATGATATTCTCGAAAGACAGGATGGCTAAAACTGTAGTTGAATTTGAAAAGAGTTCGTGGGCAAGCGTCCCCTTTGGTTTAGGCGGACCCAACAGCTCGCTGAACTCTCTATTCGTATTTAATTCAATAATGTATTAGCACTTGCTATATAATGTTTGAACGCAAAGATCTAGAGAAATAGATCGCACTTCAACACGTTGCAACTAAGCAAATTATAGCAAAACCCTCAGACTAAACCAGAATATGTTTTTTCTTTAAAAATCTCCTCGTCCATCTGACACACTCCATCAAAATTAACTTTTCCCTTTTTTGACAATCTGGAATACCTCAAAAATTCATATTCAAAATTAGCGCGAATATTATCTCAATTTATAACTGCCAGTCGTGTATCTCAAAATGCGGACTGATATAAGCGCCATCTACCTGCAATGCCGTGAATCACAATGTACGCTTTTTTATATATCAACCGCAACCTAGCCTTAGACCTCCCTTAGACACAGAAGTTCTAAAGAAAGTCGACAGATGTCGTACGATAAACGTAGCGTCATGCTACAATATATACTTACTTAGATAGATAAATACATACTTATATACGTTGAAAATATCCATAACTCAGGAACAAATATTAGTGATAAACACATAAAGAAATGCCCTTACCAGGATTCGAACCCGGGACCTCCAGCTTCGTAGGTAGGCTCACTACTGACTAGGCTTTGTAGGCATATAATTACTGTCTTAGAATAGAGGCCACAGTGATGTATGACGACCATTTGCAATAATAATAGCATACTTACTTTTTATCTCACAAGAGAAAATACTTAATGTAACAAACAACAGGCGATCTTATCACCAGAGATCTATTCCAGAGAACCCTTGGGTCTATTAATTTGTTCACTTTATGGGAAAATAAGTTTGTAAGTGTTTTAGTTTTTTTTGATCCCGCAAGGTGGCGTCGTTTGAAAGATCATCGTATAATAATGTTTTTCGTTTGTATTTTTATGTAAGTCTTATTACTTGGTCAAATAGATATACATGATTTTTGGAATGGATTGGGTTTATCCTGGACTTCTGGCGTCGATAGGCTACAGGGACCCCTTAAAACAGGCTATTTGTACGTTTGATGTATTTGGCGTGACATTTTAACGTGGTGTAACTTATGAAATGTAAATTTTCGTGGGACATACTAACACTATAAAATATAACGGTTACACTCACGTCACTTTAGTCACTTCGCGCGACATGTTTCGGAGAGCGTAGGTCTCTATCTTCCAGCAATAATAGTGCTATTTAAACCGGCCCGTAGCGCACCGTTGCGCGTCGCATACATGTCGCGCGAAGTGACTAAAGTGACGTGAGTGTAACCGTTATATTTTATAGTGGTGTAACTTATAAATCTTTTGTTGTATATAATGTTCCGTACTTAGCCTTGACTCTAAAAATGTTTCTAATTTTAGAATACGGCACCAAGTCCCCCCCCCCCCTATTCACCCCCCCCCCCCGTTTCTACCACAGTCCCTTAAAATTTATTTAAGTAGTCTAGCGGCCTAGTTATACACTGGGTGACGTTTATGTTTTGGGAATAAATCTTGAGAAGGGTATCAAGTGATTTACCTACTCCTAGAAACACGACTGAATCTGACCTATGTCAAATACAGCGAGAAATGTTTCAATGCACGAAAGTTGGTAGGTATGGAATTTAAACATTACATAATTATTACACAATATAAAACAAAGTAGCAGGAGGAGTTTCCCTACTTTGCTATCATTATTTTCCGTTTTAATAAAAAGACTCGGTTCTGTTTAATTACAATTGTCCAGGGGACATTATTTATTTATTTTATTTAATCTTTATTGCACAAAAGAAAACTCATCGTACAAAAGGCCAACTTAATGCCATGAGGCATTCTCTACCAGTCAACCTTATTATGATGGGAGATATTATAAGGTTACGTTAAAAATATCCCATGTATGAAATCTATTGTTCAACGAATCTAAGCAAGTGATTGTTGTAACAAAATTAAAGTCTAGTTTATTTAAAAATAGGTGTCATTAGTGGTGCAGGGGACCAGGTAGATTTGGGTTGGTGAAGTTTTTTAAAGGCACTAAATTCTTACGAAATAACTCTGCTCGATATAGAATCATAAATAAGAGATTTATCTTTTAAATAAAGTCCTTAAATATGGAAAACAGGACAAAAAATCGATAATTCGTCTTATGGGCACTTAAAAGTTGATTCGGCCACCTAATAATAACTACGAATTCCAACGCTAAGCTCCCACAAGGAAACATTTGTTCATTACAATATCTTACTTAAACTCTGCATAAACTTTCACACTTATAATACTTAAAAACGCTATATAAACTGAAAAAAAAATGAATTATATTTAAATTGGGTACAATTATATACTTGTAGCTAAAATCTGAAAGAAATCAAATAATAATGAATGTAACCTTTTTTCAGCCTTTAGCACAAAGACATAATATATATAATATTAGAAAAGGCTACTTATTAAGAAAAGGTCTGTCCCTGCAGGAAAAATAAAGCATTAGTTTTTATTCCCGAGAACAGATTATACGAGTATGTTATCCTTAACAGATACACCACGCCTATTGTTTGTAAATACAACACAAGTGTTATTTTAGTGAGCATTTTAATTTGACTCGCAGATAAGTCGCAATCAAAATTTTAAAATCTTAATTTGAAGTTTATCGCAGTGCATCTCGCTTGTTCGTCTCGTTGTCATAGTTATTTTATTACTGAGCGCGAGATTGCGTAAACTTAAATCTATTTATTCAGTTCCTAATTGTGATATAAAACTAACATCAAAATAATAGTAACTTAACTTAATGAAGAACTGAAAAATAGGAGTTAGCTCAGCGTCGCACGCTAATATACCGAATAGAAGGCTGGAGGCATTGCCATGATAGCGATAACAAACATGAGGGTGGTGTATGTGCTAAAGCATTATTTAGTCTGTGCCTCGAGAGACGTCCTTAAGCATGTGCTTGTCCAAATATCTTAGTAAACCACGTCGTAATAGGGTTGCTACAAATCCAGGAGATGTACACTCGACTATTTTTTTAGTCGCCACCTTTGAACTTTTTTGAAGGTAAAACTTGGAATAAGTTATATAGCTGTATTACCAAAGAATTTTTAGTGTTGGATGTTTTCTATATTTTTAACTATTTATTTATGTTTACTTTTAACCATACCCGTATTTATTACCCACAGTTTCGTCTTGGACTAGGTCGGTTTGTGTAAGGTTGTCCTATGACATTTTTTTTAAATTTATATTGTCGATTTTGGGAAGGGGCCATTACCCACCGCCGCTCAATTGCCTTACAAAAATCCATAAACCAAATCAATCTGAGAGTTTCCAAATCCAGTTAGGAAGGATTAGTTGAGTCCCAAAACCTTACAGCCAACGGGAATATAGTTCTGTTTTGGCCACCTTGTATAGACACATACACATATACGGGTGGCGTATCTGTTTTAGCATTATTTAATCTGCGGCTAAGGAGACGTCCTTAAGCAGGTTAAGCATGTGTTTGTCCCAAGATCTAAGTAAATCATGACGTAATAGGGTCGCTTCAGATCCAGAAAATGTTTGTCTGCCTTTTTAGTCGACATTGGGACCAAATTTTTAAACTTATTTGAAGGTAAAGCTTGGAAAAAGTAGGCTCCAGCATCCGTACTACCACATTATTTTTAATCTTATTGAGGTTTTATTACTTAGAGGTTTGATAGGATTTGGCATTAGTTTTACCTTGATACCTTTATGCGTTCTTGATAAAAGGACAGACGGAGAAGCGGGTATAATAAGGATTCCGTTTTACCTTTTGTATTAGAGAACGCTTCAATCTATTGATTTGAGTGATCGATTTGTAGCATAAACAGACAATGCAATTTCATTTTGACAAAGCACATAAGTGCAAGTCCCAAAACTACAAAATGAACACTTTCTATTCATGAAAGAATGATGTCCTTGTAAATCAACAAAGTGGGCCCTTTAACTAAACTCGTCCACATCTATAACCGTAGTATTTTTTATTTACGAAAATGTGGCATCGACTAACCTATTCAAGTTCTCAACATTGCAAGACCACTTCAAGAATCGGCCAGAAAAGCCCACACACAGATCTAGGGCAGGCAAAGGTCGAACCAGTCATATACATCAATCCAACACGACCCGACTGGCTAAAACTATAGCGTAGATTTAAATTTATTAGTTAATCTACAAACAAAGGTAACCTTTGCCAAATAAAAGTAATATGCAAAAGCAAGTGACGTTACACGAAAAGAACATGCACAGGGACATACATACATTACTTAGTCGGTTCATACATAAGTTCGGTCACTAGGGTTTTGACCGGTAAAATATGAACTGTTAGAGATTACTTACTATTTCAATATATGGTTAAAAAGCCTATTTAACAGTGATCGATTTACGATATTATTTAATGCAAATAAGTGTGGCAGTTTTACACAATTCCTTGTAACATTCGAAAAAGCGCAATAAAAAACCTCGTCAAAAATACGCGCTCTGTTCGAGTTGATTTTGACCCTAATTATTTGTATTCAATTTTAAGAGGCTAACTACATACGTTACATAACGTTTTGCAATTGCTTAAAATGATTTGTTATGAATTTTTTTTTTGGAGAATAGGCAGACGTTTGACCGCGATCTCACCTGATGGTAAGTGATGATATGTCTACGGTGGAGCACGCTTACCTATGAAATACCTATTTACTCTCGCTTTGAAGATACCCAAATTGTACTTAAGTGGAATCTGCTACTTAATAGTGCAATTTGGTAAGTTTGTAACCATCTACGTATTCAAATTAGTGCGTTGAAGTTAAGGTAGGTACTATTGGATAAATAACTGATTATTTCTACTTTCAGATCAATCAAGTAGGAGCTTTTATTTATTTAAAAAAGAAAAGCTTTCCAAGTCGCACTATTAAGTACACAATTAACACAACAAATCATTTCAAGCAGTTGAATACTATGATATATAATAATGACAGATGGGTTATGCACGCTCCAAAAGTGAAGCACTTAATATGAGTGAATTCAAACAATTGTCGCTAGTCGCGCACCGGCCAGCGTGTGATGCGGACGTGCCAATGAGCTCCCGTTACCCGTGTAAGAAAGAGACAAACTGTAATGTCCTAACAATGAGAGAGACAAAGATATAATGATTGTCAAAATAGATAAACATAACATAATCGTTGCTAGTTTATGAAATAACTCTTGAAGCATTTTTTTTTGCTCATTTTGTTAGAGTATAACCCATCCATAGTAAATATCATTGGTTGAATAACGTTATGTATGACATACACAGTGATCTAAGGAGCTTTGAAAGAACTTAGTTTTTAGTTAGATCTCATTTATTTTATTAGCGAAACCGTATACGAACTTACTTCATTCAACTCTGTGTTTCGGATGGGATAATATATATTCTATCCACATATGTTGGCACGTTGCAAGCCAGCGGTAATTACTTCAACTTTGAAACCTTTAGACTTTGAGGGAGAGGTCACGCGAATTAATCCCACATGTTCAAAGATAACGTAATCTTTTTTCTCGTAACTTTTTCAATATTAATCGATCTGACATAAGCAGGCCAGTCGTGGAATACATTATTTTAGCATCTAAACGAACAAGCAAAGTTTATATAGAAAAGGATTAAAAGAAATACTGGCTAACAAAAGTTTCAGGCAATGAATTTCCAAATTAGCGAAACCGTTTACGACTTTCCATTCATTGAACTCTATGTTTTGGATGGGATAATATATATTCTATCCACATTATTATGTTGGCACGTTACAAGCCAGCGGTAATTATTTGAACTTTGAGACCTTTAGACTTTGAGGGAGAGGTCACGCGAATTAATCCCACATGTTCAAACATAACGTAATCTGTTTTCTCGTAACTTTTTCAATATTAATCGGTCTGACATAGACAGTCGTTAAATAAATTATTTTAGCATCTAAACGAACAAGCAAAGTTGAAATAGAAAAGAATTAAAAGAAATACTGGCTAGCAAAAGTTCCACCAAATGATGAGGCAACACTTACAGAACACAATTTATCAACCCAACGACGATTTGGCTAAGTTTCAATATGCTAGTCTGATAGATCAAACACTCAGCTTATTCGGTATCAGAATGCAGGATTAGAATGTAAAGGGTTAAATATTCTTGTTGACTAAATCTGGAATCTACTTAATAAAATTACGTTACGCGGATAAGTTTCTAACTAGCCAAATACGCTCTTTATCACTATAAAGTTTTTAAGGAAGACTCTGTGACTTTACCAAGAAAACACTCCGTTTAATTGTGTTTATGCCAATTTTACAATAATTGAAAGCGAAAAAATATGTGGGACCTGTTTTTTACTTTGGTTTTTTTTCTATAGGAAAATAATCAATAAGTATCACAAAACTACTCAAAGGTTGAATGGAAGAGAGCCCTTAAGGGATAAGTTCGCCTTTGTACAAATATGATGTATTCTGTCTGTTGTATTTTTCTTTGTTGTACAATAAACTACTACTACTACTACAGTTAAATGTGTTCGAGTTCTTGAAATATACTAATATCATATTAATATATCCACATGTGTGGTTTTCATTTTGCAAAGCGTGTTTTAGTTATACGCTTTGGTTCTGTTCTAGAGCTCAGTAAAGTTAATAAAACTAGTAATTTAAACCACCAAAAACAGCGTTTGCAGCTCCAAAACCGGCAAACTACGGGCTGCAATCAGTTCGCGGCTAATTTCACGTTTCACTCTGCCAGAAATGTTCAACATTTCAACGTGGGACTTTCATTGCCACTATTTAATTTTCTGTTGGTTTTTACAAAATATTGTGTTGTGAAATTCATGTATTTCAAAGCTTGGATTTGTTTGAAACCTATTTCCGCCCGCGACTTCGGTCGAGTAGAAAATGTTAAAAGTTACAACACCGTTTCACCTCCAGGTTGAATTCCGAAAACCGTATCTATGTCGGCAGCTTCACGAGATTTAAATGTAAAAATGTTTTCCAAATTTTAACCATCAATTATTTAGGCTATACGTAGTCTTATATGTCCGTCAGTGTAGAAGTAACACAAATGTTCAGATATTTACATTTAAGTATTTGAGCTACCTAAGTATTTAAGTCCCTTTGATTTTTTTCTGCTCACGGTCGTATTGCAAATTCGGTCCAAAAAAATGTATGTTCACTTCTCATGCTCGTAAAGTTCGACTTTAAGTCGTGCGTGGATGACATGAAATCGCTGCTTAAGGTAAAATTATCTTCTAAGACTAAGGTAATGAGGCTCAACAGCCAAATATAGTTAAAATATATTGCACAATTTCATGGAGCAGTAAAATTTCGTAGAACACTGAGACTTTTATTTTATTTTATTCTTGCTATAATCACTTGAATTCTGTGTTTTCTATAATTAAATTAATGAAATCAGACAAAATAGAAGTTGATAATAGCTTAAAAATGCCCCGAAATGTTTTTATGACTTGGCAGAGAACAAGTATCTATGTCTAAATTCACATGTTAAAAATTAAAAAATTAAAGAAACTTTAAAAAATAATTGGCGGGAACCATATTTATTTTCAATGTAATATTTTTGTTACAACTTGAAATTGTTTAACTATTATTACCAATAAATAATTTCCTCGCAATTGAAGTGAAAATTAGTGTGTAAAACTCGTCCATATAACCCATTTTATGCACTTGTTGTACAATCTACTATAGGTAGTAAATAAAAATTGTGAATATTCCCTTTTCTCAGTGTTTATGTTTCCAATATACATTAAAAATTATCCTCTCAAAATTTTACACCATTAAAACATCCTTAAGAGGCTGAGTTACTACTTATATATCCGGAAACAAAAAAACAAACAAACGTACACGGCTGAAAATGGTTTTATTGTTTTTCAAAGTATTCCCCTTGATGATCTATGCACTTTTGCATTCACGTGAACCAATTTTTAAAGCCATTCCACTTCTGCCACTCCGCCTGAGGTACCTCCATAACGTGTTGTTTGAATGCGTCGACAGCATCTTCAGCGGTCGAAAATCGTTGACCGCGTAATTTATTCTTTATATTTGGAAATAAATAAAAGTCGTTGGGTGCCAAGTCAGGGCTGTACGGCGGATGACCCGTTAATTCCACATTTTGACCCTCCAAAACTAGAGTTGTTTCGCGTGACGTATGACAGCTGGCATTGTCATGATGAAGAATGATTCTTCGTCGCTGGTTAGTTTTACGAATTTTTTCAAATACTTCCGGTAAGCAAATGGTCGTGTACCACTCTGAATTAACCGTTCTACGGTTTTCTAGTGGCACTGTAGCTACATGGCCATTAATACCGAAGAAGCAGGCCACCATTTGTTTCAATGTACTTTTTGCACGAGTAACTTTCGTAGGGTTGGGCTCATTTTGAAACACCCATACCGTTGATTGTTGCTTCGTTTCGGGATCGTATGCATAGATCCAGGATTCGTCACCTGTATAGATGTTATAAACGGCTTTTGAGTCACCACGGTTATATTTTTTTAACATTTTATTGCACCATTCGACGCGAGCATCTTTTTGCTCTTTTGTTAAGTTGTGGGGTATCCAACGCGAACAAATTTTTTTTACAGCCAAATAATTATGTAATATGCTATTAATGCTGGTCATAGAAATACCCAGAGTCGCCTCTATCTCGCAGTACGTAACATGTCGGTCGTCCATTATAAGTTTTCGCACAGCCTCGATATTTTGTTGTACAACGACCGATTTCGGGCGACCTGCCTTAACTTCGTCCGTAAGCATACTACGTCCACGATTGAACTCACTAAACCAGTGATACACAGTAGTTTTAGATGGGGCTTCATCACCAAAAGTTGAAGTTAGTTGATCTATGCACTGTTGTTGCGTTAAACCACGCCGAAAATCATAATAAATCATAGCACGAATATTTTCACGAGTGAGTTCCATTCTTGCTGCGAGATGACATTTAAAACCCGTCAAAAACAAAACACGGGCGTTAATAAGAAAGAAAAAATATACCAGTACTTAAAAAAGTTCAAATTTTACCATGGAGGTCAAATATGCTATTTAAGAAGATTGTAATCCCGGTTTCCGGATATATAAATAGCAGCCTATGTAAGAGGTGACGAAGGTAAAAGAAATGTATCAGTGGTAAAATATATGAAAATAATTGAACCATACAAGATATCTTATTAAAAGAAAGTATGACAGAAGAAAATTGACAATATACTAAATATCATGGGATAATAGTTATTTAAAGGGGCAACGTTGATGTTTAACCTTTCGTGATTGTATTAAGACCGGAGCCAGCGAAAGATTTCCAAAATTGAGCCACGAGCGTAGCCAATGGTTCAAAAAATAGAATCTTAAGCGTACCAGGGTTTCAAGGCAAGAGAGGTTGAACAAACGTTGCTGCCGAGTATAATACAATTTTTTTCACCACACCCCACAGTTTTTTCCCACCGCTTTCAAGGGATAAAGAGTGCGTTTCCGAGGTGGAGTGGTGAAAAATAAAATGCTTTAAAGTTTCATAGGTACTTATTTCAGGTAATTTTTTTTTGATATGAAATTCATTGCGACCAGTAATTTAGCAGCTTAGCTTAAATTTCACGATATGATTATGATGGCCTCCCAGAGGTATTGGTTGACGGCGACACCTGGACAAGTTATTCAGCAGGTACTTAGGTTGGTTGATCTTTACGTGCATGGGCTCGAGCGTGACTTACGTGTCACAAGGAGAGTCTTGTAAAGGTTAGATTTATGATGCTTTCCTTTTGATTGCATGAATCATCTTAGGTACCTATTAGGTAAATTTTAATATTACCTAAGGAGATGAATTTGGACAGTATTAGATAAAGTGTACCATTTTTTGTTAAACCAAATTTTGGGGCTATTTCTGTTCATAATCGCGGAAAATATCGATTTAAATAATAATAAAAAATGTCTATTTTTTTGCAATTTGTGTAAAGCGTTTTAATTGTATGGAAAGTCGCAAAACTGACAAATAATTTTTCTATAATAATGGAAACTTTTTACATTTTATTCTGAACAGCCCCCATTTGCGTAATATTTTTTTAACTCTCATAGTTGTGGATAAAGTTAGTCAAAGCCTACTTATAATGTTTCTATACAAATATATTTAACGGCCTTCTAGCCTAGTCGGTAGTGACTCTGCCTACGAAGCAGGAGGTCCCGGGTTCGAATCCTGGTCACGGCATTTATTTGTGTGTTTATCACAGATATTTGTTCCTGAGTTATGGATGTTTTCTATGTATTTAAGTATTTATCCGTATTTATCTATTATATATATCGTCGTCTAGTACCCATAACACAAGCCTTATTGAGCTTACCGTGGGCATAGGTCGATTTTTGTAAGATTGTCCTATAATATTTATTATTATTATTTATTATATTTAAGGACAATAAAAAAACGTTCCCCTGTATGTTTGTATATCACATCGGTTGTAAACAAGTATGTATCCTAATGGCAAGCTGATAGACAACATGGTGTACCTGAATCATTGCACCAGCTTAAAGATGTCTAGGTACTACTTGACATGTATACGTATCTCGCAAGGATCTCTACAACAACCGGTTATACTTTGCTTTCATTTAGACCAGATCGTCAGATAATTAGATATAGTTGTATATTTATCTATATATATTTCTAGTATTTTAGCTGTGTATTTTTATTTAGATTATTACCTTATTTTTTAACTAAGCTTTCAATGATTAACTGACTATTCTCTGCACCTTTTTGGCATGTCTCTGTTTAGCCCAATGGTTGACTGGTAGAAAATGCCTTAAGGCCGCCATTTGTATATTTTTCTGTTGTGTGCAATAAAGTTTATATAAATAAATTATTTTAATATTTTTGTGAAAGTAGAGTATAGGTATAGTACGATTTTTTTAAGATGTCGGAATAGTCGGGAGAACTCCTTAGAAGTATTCCGACATCTTAAAAATATACCACTATACCTAATACTATAATTTTGAAAAGGATAAAAATCTCTTAGTTAATATTACAATCTTACAATTTCAAATGTGACAAGATAGGTATATTATTAACTTAGTCCATATTTTGTATTTATTTAAGTAAACAATTTTTCATTTTAGCATTTTCAATTTCATCATTTTCCAGCATTTTCCACAATTAAATAAATTATTTACCGTAGGTATAACATTCAAACATTTGAGAAAGTACTTAATTAGATGTAAATATTTTTTAAACACACAATAGTTGTGAATAGTCCACTAGATAATTGCTAACTCCTAGCTAAATAATTTATTATAATAAAAAAACCCAGATATTTTTTTTCACTAACTTAAAAAAACTGGAAAACTTACCAAAACAGTACACACAACACAAGCCACACCACCCAAAAAGTATATCGAAGTATCCAAAAACTCGTCAAACTTCCGAGGGGAAACTCAGGCGAGAAGCTACGTGCAAGCCTCTCTGCGCTTTCTATAACACTGAATGGTTTTACCTCTGTACACCCTTTCCCAGTATAACCTGGCCTTCGAATACAGGGTGGCTGGTGCATGGAGGGGTCAGATGGAAGTGGTTATTTTTGTGACGTAATGAGAGTTTTTGGTGAATTTGCATTTTTGGTGATATTGGGTTTTATTTTGAAGTACACGTTCTAGAAATTACTATATTCGAAAAAAATATTTAAAAAACTTACATAGCATTGCGAATGCATGCAGTGAGGAAAAACATTAGATTCTCCCCCTTTCTGTTACTTTAGAAAACATAATATGAACTACAACTCATTTCCTTACACGATATTCTTATCTTTCACCGAATGGGAAAAATTACAAAATTATATTCGCTGCCTGCCTTTGGAAAACTCTCGCCTTTCAATAAGACTATCAAGTCATTTCAAAACGATTTGGAAAGTATTATAAAAAAATTTCGAACGAATTATATAATTGTTTTTAGTACCCAGTAATAATACTGTGTCAATTATTAACTTTAGTAGTCCTTTTTATTTATTTATCGTATGGCTACATATCACATTTCTTCTTTCGGGTAGTATTAGTGGGAAAGTAGATGACGAAGAAAATCCAGCGAGTGCTGCGAGGTCCATATGGGACAGTGCAGCTAAAAGATAAAAAGATATTTTTTCTTCGATTTAGGCACATTACAATGTACTTATGAACGTCAGAGAAAAAAAAACTACCACTGATTCTAACCCTACACCTCTGACCCGAGAAGGATTATAACCGGCAAGAAACTCGGCGGGACTTATTTTTTCAGTGATACATTTTATCTTAAAGATGCACAATAATGCGTATTTCTATAAGAAGACATATCAAAACAGCTTGAGAGACATACAATGTACGCATTGTTTAATTAAAGTAAAATAAAATAATAATAATAAAATCCAAATCTGATTGCTTCACAAAACGTTGGATATGCTTTCCTATCTGAACTGTGTCCTCTAAATGTTAGATGATTTTGTAGTAGTTTCTGGTTTGGGCTATGCACCTTTGTCCGTCATATAGTCCTCGACCCTGCAATAACCTGTAACATTAAAGTTTTTTTCAAATATTTCTTAAGAGCGGGAAATGATAAATTTAAAGCATCAACGGGTAACTTGTTATAAATGTGAATACCTTGACCAAAAAATTACTTATATGCTTTGCGGATACGACTACTTCTAATAGCAAGCTTGTTTTTTTTTTTAAATGTATGTAATGGATATATTGGGAAGCAACTAACTGTTGCTTCCCAATATATCTATGACAATATTATTTTTATATTTTAACAAATATTAATTTCTATAGTTCTCTAACTGATGCACCTGCTACCTGCCTTTAAGTTATACAGAAAGCGAATGGCTCTTTTTTGTAAAACAAATATGGTCTGTATATCAGCTGCATTGCCCCAAACCAGAATACCATATGATATTATACTATGAAAATAACTGTGATAAACTAAGCGAACTGTGTTAATATTCGTTAATTGTCTAATTCTCCTAACGGCATGAGCGGCCGAGCTTAATCGAAGAGCGAGTTTTCTTATATGAGGACTCCATTGTAGATTTATGTCCAACGTCGAACCAAGGAACACTGCTTTGTCTACTATATCTGCCAAGTTTGTTACTCTTTTAGCACCACCCAGGGATCAGTAGGGTTGGCTAAGGTGTTTCCTACGGACGCAGAGTAACATTGATCCCCACCAATAGATATCATACTCCTAAACAAAAAAAAAGCCTCCGGTGCCCAGGTCTGGACTTTAACCAGCGTCTCCTGCATTCGTGCCAGAAGACGCTGGTTTGATTCCAGCCCTGGGCACCGGAGGCTTTCTTTTTTTTCCTTTCGTATATGACATATATTCCTATTTATAAAAATGTTCATCACAATCTTGAGCCGCATTCAAACTTTAAATCATGATTCGGTTCGGATTTGTTACCTTATCAAAATGACATCTAAATAAATTGTTAAAGCGGTTTCGCACTACGTCCGATCCGAATCCGATCCAAACCCGAGAAAATATGGTCCGAAGTAGCCGCACTACGCACTAGGTCTGATCTCCGTTATCCGATTTCGGAAAGAAATCGGACGGATCTAGTTCGTAAATTACCATAGAAATAGTTCTACGGCTACTTCGGACCATATTTTCATGGATTCGGATCGGACTTAGTGCGAAACCGCTCTAATTCTAATTAAGTATCAATGCCACAAAAATGTTAGGATTTCCGTTAATCTATTTAACATGAACTTGTTAACCTATTGATAAAAAGAAAACGATTGTCTGTATAAGTCCAACGACACTTTTTACATTTTTACATATCAAATTATAATCAGACCAATTACAGACTCTATCTTCGAATAGGCCTCTCTATCTTCAAATAATGATGAAATGTAAGTCTCAACTTTCAGTAATTATATGGCTGAGGACCTGAAATCTAGATTTGAAGATATTCTGAGGCACTAATATCCGGCTAAGAGCTGGAGATCGTTATCATGAGCACATCGCTATAAAGTTCAGCGAGTTCTCTTTTAAAAACCGCTGGAATCGATACTAAAGTTGCGCAAACTAAACCAGATACGTAGAACTTAATCCTTTACTGGTTACCAAGTTTTGTACTAGGCTACTTGTTTTGGTAAACAGTCATATATATATAATAAAATAATTTGCAATGCCAAACAGTTAACATTTCGTTTTTTAAACCATTTGTATACACAACAACTAAATCAGGTTTCTTTGAATACATTTTTGCTACTGGACGTTTTTTGAGTAGGTATATAGGTACGAGTAGTAGGTAGTACCATTTCTTTAACATGTAATAAAAATATCATCATCCTCATAGCCGTTTTCGGCTACAGCAACTGCTTTCTACCGTTGAGAGCGACGCTGGTGCGCTCTTAAGTGACTGACATAGCCAATATTTGCAGCAAATGTGCGGCACACTCGCTGCAGGTCAGCACCCCTCCGACATAGCAGTAATTTATGCCCACAGTTAATCGTCGCGCTTAGCCTCGAGCTCTGTGCGTCGCCTGGCTTCGAACTCACGCACCTGCGTGTGCACGGTATGCCTCCACTGTGGACGGTCACTAGCAAGAGTCTCCCATATCTTTGGCTCTATACGAGCTCTTTTCATATGCCGCTTCAGTACAGAAAGATAATATAATAATAAAAATAAGTAAAAGTTTGAGCTGTTGCCATGAAAAGAGAAATAAGTAAGTACTCGCATTTAAATATTTATGGAACAAAAAAGCAGTGACAACCGCTAGGAGGATGATGAACGACATCAAGCCGTAGTTACAGAGTGAACCTTCGTTCCTAACTAAGCTCCCCACCCCAGTTTGGACTAATACTGGAACGAAACGAGATGGCCGGGAAGCGGCGACTTCCATCATTTTCCTGATTTGATATAATTGGATGTTTTAAATCCTCAAACTGATGTAACGTTTTCTTGTTAGGGCATTACAACAAGAGGTATACTAATTGTGTTTGAGAAATATTAAATCGCTCTACAAAAAATAAAAATAGTTGTGTTATGGTTATGTTTTGATTTACCTACCAAGCCAATTTAAATACCAGCCATTGTGTTTTGCAGAACACAATTACAGAATAAAAAAAATGATATTAATAATATCTTTAAATATATTTCTCCTGATCGCAATTATCTTTTTTTTTTGTGGCCGTCTCTTTCTGTCTATATATTTCGGCGTGAACCTATATAACGGGCCCGTATCAGCATGTACAGTCACCGGCAATAGTATCTTTCTACACGGAGGCCGCAAAAATATGTGACACGCTCGTATCTGTAGGGCCGTAAGATCGTGACTAAATATTTTTGCGGCCTTTGTGTAGGAAGATAGTATTGCCGGTGACTGTTCATGAAATCACGCATAGCACCGCGCCTGGCAGTATTTAATTTGTGTTGTCGTAAACAAACAATGAAAAGTACTCGGGCTTAGATGTTTTATAAGAATGCCTTATTTTTTTCTTCCACTAAGAAGGATAAACGCGCAAAACCATGCGAACAAACATATCGTTGGTATGTTTTATGGTGGTTATGGTTTATAAATGTCAAATCCATACAGTCGTTGGTACAGTCACCGGCAATAGTATCTTCCAACACGAAGGCTGCAAAAATATGTGACACGCGCTTTTGACCCTACAAATAAGAGCGTGTCATATATTTTTGCGGCCTTCGTGTAGGAAGATACCATTGCCGGTGACTGTACAGAGTCTCTAAACCTATACGTCAACGTTAGAAATGGTTTCACAATGGCGGTTAAAAAGCAAATAATCAGTAGTTGACACGGACCAGAAGACAATTCGGATAGTACTTTTACTATATTTCCCTAACCACGATTGAACCTTATTACCAAGCGAAACAGTCGTTCATAGATCACTAGTAAAAAGTAATAAAAAAACCGACCAAGAGCATGTCGGGCCACGCTCGTACGCTCGCACTCGCACAATGCTGCTAACTTATGAAACTTACCAATGTGATTTTATTTATATAGATTTATTTTAGTAACAAACTAGAAATTACTTCCTACTTATAATAATTTATTGCAATATTTGGATTAGTACTTTGTTCCCTTTTAGCTGGTTTGATATTTTTTACGATGTTAATTTTATTCACTCATTAAATTAAAGAATTGCAATCAATATTGCAGACGCAGTAAGTTTTGTAATATTTAAAATACGGTCTGGTATCCCCATCACTGACATATTTCAAATGACGCCGGTCAACATTTTGAAAAAACATTTTTATATAAACATGGTGAAGATATTTTCCGTAAAAGCGGTTTACGATTTAACAACAAGTTATGATTGCCGCTCACGACTGGATCGCCGTTGGTGTCACAATCCTGTTTTGACACCGACAAACTGGCCCACTTCGTAGTGCCGGTTGACCCACTTCGTAGTGCCGGTTGGCCCACTTCGTAGTGCCGGATGGCCCCGTCCTTGCGAAGACTAAGATTTCTCTGTGAATAATATAAAGCCAACCCTTGCCAAATCTATTTACAGACATACCTACGTGGTAGAAATTGACATGTTGCGATACCCTTGAATATTTGACACGCCACTAGCATAGTTTTGAGTAAATCAACGTGATTAAGGCAGTGTGCCAAGCTCGCCTGCTATGCATTGCATGCATACAGGTCACGATAATAGTTATGGTATTAATAAGGGCTGAGGATAGAGTTGCAATAAATTAATTCGATAACGTAGTGTTAACGTAAAGAGTGAATGAGTATGTTTTATCAACCGACTTCTAGATTTCCAAGGAGGAGGTTATCAATTCGTCGGGATCTTTGTTTTTTTTGCTTTTTTTTTAATGTATGTTCACCTGGACCGATTTGGAAATTTTTTTTTTGTTTGAAAGAGTTGGTCCCATTGTAACTAGGTCAGGATCTGATGATGGGATCCTGGAGAAATCCAGGGAACTCTTCAACTAATTATAGGCACATCTATAGTAATTTGAGTATTTTTTACAGCAGCTCGAGCATTTGCTGTTGGAAAGGTGGATGCAAAGTGAAGTCGGTTCTTCTTTGTTTAAAATTACATGTACAAAAATGCAACGCAACGCAGTTCTTCTATCGCAAAAACTATTGAGTTCTAATGTAAAACCAAGCCGGTATCCATAAAACTCAATCCCCACTGGAATTTACTAACATCATGTCATTGTGACCCTTCACAATATTAAATTTCTATGTTTTTAAAATAAATAGAATGATACAACTGAAGAACAAATCAATTTATTTCAATAAATATTTTGATTTGTTTACAAAGATATATGCATACACGGGAAAATTCGACCGTTACTGCTGTGACTCGGGTGGCCAAGTGGTTAAGGCCGCGAATGCAGAAGGCGCTGGTTCGATCACACCCCTGGGTACTGGAGGCCTAGGTCACATTTTCATTTGTATATGACATCAATATAAGTTTATAAATAGAAAGAAACTTAGGTATAAAAAAAATAAACTTACAATAAACTTAAATATAAAACTAAAATAAACTTACAATAAACTTAAATATAATGCATTAATGCATTAACCGGTTATACAATAGTAGTTTATGTAACTGTTACGTAATAAGGGTCCTTAAAACATGAGTGTGGTTTTATGAAATGAGCCGCAGGCGAATTTCATAATAAGATCACACGAGTGTTTTAAGGCCTAATTACGTACAGTTGCATACACTGCTTTATCTACACTCATATTATATATATTAAATTAATTGTTCGGAAACCATAGAATGACCGGGCGGAACGCCATTGTACCGTCATGGCCTACTCGATTGTGCCGGCGCTCGCGCGGGACCAATCGAGTTGGCCATGGCGGTAACATTATGTTATCAAATTCGATGTTCCAAATTTGAAACTCATTGCTTAACAATATTTGAGCATGCATAGTTAAAATTACGTTACTGCCGCAGATAAGAAACTTATCATAGTTAAATCGTTTGTTATAATGCTTGTCATTGTCTACGGTTTTTGAACGCATTTTAGAGTACTTACAGTATGAGTGTAGATAAACAGTAATATCATACTAACAAGCTTTTTTACAAATATAATGATGGCCAGATTTATATCTTTTTCTGGAGGTGATTATATTTAAAGAAGAATAGTTACTTACGTATAAATCACTCGAAACCCGCTACAAGGTAAAGTTATTTCTAGAGAATTAAACTGCAAAATGAAAATGGATATGGAAATACCACCATGACGTAATTAATAGCCACATTTCACGCCTCAAATAATGCTTCTACATGCAGACTCCATAAGGTTTTATTTATTTATTTATAGGAGCCAAGAGTGTCCCAATGCTGGGCCAAGGCCTCCCTCCTTCCCTTCCACGTGTCCCGGTCTTGAGCCGTCTCCTCTGTTTATAATCTACTAGCTTTCCGCCCCGCGACTTCGTCCGCGTATGATAGCACCTTCGCACCCCTATTTAACCCTCTCATGAGTAGAATTTTCCATAACGCTGAAAGGACTTTTATTATATTTCAATAAGTTATCTTCCCACAAAGTTAAAAGACTAGCTCAAAAAAATAAATATCCTACATACAAACTTTGAACCTCTTTTTAACCCCGTCAGGGGTGAAATTATCCAAAACGCTAAAAGTACTTTTATTGTATTTGAATAAGTAATCTTCCTACAAAGTTAAAAGATTCTAGCTCAAAAAAATAAATTTTCCTGATACAAACTTTGCACCCCTTTTTAACGCCCTCAGGGGTGAAATTATCCTAAACGCTATAATCTATTAAGTTTGAGAGATAACTCAGGTTGGGATTCGTCTTGTTAATGCATTAACTGGTTATACAAACAAGCTTTTTTGCAAAGATTATTAGTACAAGGTTATACAATACAAGCTTATTTGGTAGGTAATCCAAGTACTTATTCAGTGACGAAAACATTTATCGCAATATTTCTAAATCAACAATACATTGCATTATGAATAGCGTAAACATAACCTTGAGTAAAAAGGATTACAATTAACAGGAAGGAAGGGAAGTTTTCAATACTGATAAAAACGGTTTGCCATTTTATAAGTAGGTATTTTACAACAAATAGTACCTTC
The DNA here is from genome assembly GCA_947086415.1 of Pammene aurita. Lineage (NCBI taxonomy): Eukaryota > Metazoa > Arthropoda > Insecta > Lepidoptera > Tortricidae > Pammene > Pammene aurita. The sequence continues at coordinate 2,211,197 of OX352309.1, read as the reverse complement.
GATCTATGTTAAAAGATTGTTTTTGTCTATCAGGGGCCGTATTCTAACTTAAAACACGTATAGACACGATCCAACTTCAATACAACTTCAATGCATTAACTACGCAATACAGCTAGCGCCTGAAGGTCTGAATCAGAGATATCACAATTTGCTTGAAAATTATTCTGATGCAACTCCAATACAACTTCAATATTGGTTGATTATTTGTTGTGTGTTGGAGTTATGTTCGGGATAGATTGAGTCTTTAATGTATTGTTTATGTACTTTTAAATTAGAGTAGCACAGGGCCAGCAGTCTAAACCCATCCAATTGCGCAGAAGGGTGAGACAGGGGGATGTCATATCCCCGAAGCTGTTCACAAGCGCATTGGAAGACATGTTTAAGACGCTGGACTGGAAAGGTAAGGGCATAAACATAAACGGCGATTACATCTCACACCTGCGATTCGCTGATGACATAGTCGTAATGGCGGAGTCGCTAGAGGAGCTGACCCGGATGCTGGACGGCCTAGCTTCAGCCTCGCGACGCATCGGTCTTGGCATGAATTTGGATAAAACCAAAGTCATGATCAATGGCCACATTGATCCAGGACCGGTCGTCGTACATGGCCACCTTCTTGAAATTGTTTCTGAGTACACCTACCTTGGGCAGATCCTGCAGTTAGGTAAAAACAATTTCGAGAAGGAGGCCAAAAGGAGGATCCAGCTAGGCTGGGCAGCATTTGGGAAACTACGCCGAGTCTTCTCGTCATCCATACCGCAATGCTTGAAAACGAAAATTTTTAATCAGTGCGTCCTACCCGTAATGACCTACGGAGCTGAGACGTGGACACTCACGGTAGGGCTGGTCCACCAGTTCAAAGTCGCTCAGCGAGCTATGGAAAGAGCTATGCTCGGAGTTTCTCTGAAGGATAAGATTCGTAACGAATACATCCGACAGAGAACCAAAGTTATCGACATAGCTCAAAGAATTAGCAAGCTGAAGTGGCAGTGGGCCGGCCATATCTCGCGAAGAACCGACAACCGCTGGGGTAAACGTGTTCTTGAGTGGAGACCGCGACTCGGCAAACGTAGTGTAGGACGCCCTCTGGCAAGGTGGGATGACGATCTGCGAAAGACTGCAGGCAGATGCTGGATGCGGCAAGCTGAAGACAGGGCGCTATGGCGCTCATTGGGGGAGGCCTATGTCCAGCAGTGGACTAAAATTGGCTGATGATGATGATGATGATGAAATTAGAGTACGGCACCAGGTGTGCAAAAATATACAAAGTTATTTCATATCTTACCATTTCACATCACTAAGGATGCTACGTCTAGTCTCAATAATAGCCTGATTAGCTGCAATTTAATAGATAGTGTTACAAAAGTATTTTATGCGATCGTGACACAATGATGAGCTTTTCAGTCGGGTACCGTGTTTAGGCCACGAATCTTGCTGAGTGGCCTAAGTAATATGCGGAACAATGTTTCAGTTCAAATCTATAATATTTATCTAAATATATTGATAACAATTGTAATTGTTGTCGATCGTTTTTGAAATTATCCAACTAAAATATGTGGCAAACATTTTTTTTATCTTGAAATTTAATAGATTTACCATAATGTAATATACCTCGATACTATAATGATACCTCAGTACCATATAATTACAATACGCTTATCCTAAAATCATATTAAAAATATCATTTTCTATGTCTAGCTTTATGTCTGTCTAAATTCGACGAATCGTCGGGGTAGAAACTAGAAATATCGGAGGTAATTTTAAAGTTTAAATTATTATAATATATGTGATTAAGGGCAAGTTGTACCCACGAACCAAGAGAGAAACAGGACATTACTCTTATTCTATTCCCGTAACCATCACAGTTGAACCTTATTACCGAGCAAAATCGGTTAAGAGTAGTAAAAACGGTCCGACAAAGAACATAATGTAGGGGGCGGTGTCTCACTTGCACTCGTAACAAACTGTTACATTTGACACATACTCCGGACCCGGGTATGTCCTTAAACTACGTCCGAAAGAGAGGTATGGGTACTGCGAATGTCATCTTGCCATGTGTGGTAGGGCACAGCACAGCGAATGTCATCTCGCTCAAATCTGGAGCAGAGCCCGACTGGGGAAGTACCTCCACCTTACAGAAAACCACGACCAAATAGCACTAGACCCTACTCATAGTGTTGTGTTCCTGCTGGTAAGTAAGGTTACCAAAGAGCTCTAAGAGGACCCAGTGTGTTGACGACGAGGGACCCTCTTGTTCCTTTAGCCGTCAACACAGTGAATCCACCTTTTTGTAAAGAGTCGGCAACGTGCATGTGACACCTCTGGAGTTGCAGTGGTCCATATTCTACGGTAGCTGCTTACCATCAGGCGGGCCGTATGCTTGTTCGTCATCATCGTGGTATAAAAAAAATACATTTTGGTTGTCTGATGACGTCATGACCTCCTTAGTCAAAACGAGACAGTCCACTAGATAACCCTCTCTTGCGGCCTCACTTTGTGACCGAAGAACTCCAGTTTAAAACGATAGCTTCATGTTTGTAGCTTGTACCAAACCGCATGTCTAGTCTACGTCAACGTCATCGTTAAAGTTTACTTATATAAAAAGTTTACGAGCATATTTAACGTTGAGCAGTTTGTTTATTGTGCGTGGTGCAACTAGCTCTAAATCTCCTTTTAATTGCGAGGTAAGTAAAAGCCGTGAAAGTCCAAATCAGTCATTTACTCGATATTTCTATATACATTAACACGATACGTAAACGTTATGATAGTTAGTTCAATTTTAAAAAAATATTTTGCCACAAAATAAGTCAAACTAACTAACTGCAAAAACACTCAAAAAAGCGTTCTACACCATTCCCGATAGGTACACAAGGCTCCATTATCCTTGCAGCCAGTAGGCTGTAAGTAGTAACTTACCTATTATGTGCCACACTAGGTAATGAGTTGATATAGAATAAATAACAGATTTTATTTAAATTTAAATAATTCAAATCATTCATTCAAAATAACAACATAAGTTTACAGTATTTGACCAAAACACTTATATGCTAATACAATATACTTTACAAAATTGGTATAAACTATAAGCAAACATAATTTTCATACAGAATGGCCACGCTACGCCCCGCCCCGATTGGAATTACCTCACCGCGCGGCAGCCGATTGGTAGTAGATTAGTAGATTATCAGTCAGGTTGGCAGCGCGTCGATATAACAATGCGAAATATTCGGTGTATTGTCAAAGTGACATTTACGACAATGGAAACTTGAAAACTAATTGAATGATAATTCTTCAATTTAGGCACATTACAATGCACTTATGAACGTCAGAGAAAAGAATAACTACCACCGGTCTAACCCTACACCTCTTACCCGAGAAGTATTATGACTGGCAAGAAACTCGGCGGGACTTATTTTTTCAAAACAGTAATATATTAGATCTTAAAGATACACAATAATGCGTTCAGAAATTCCGTCTACGCGTAAGCGTTTAGTATGAGATGAGTTTTTTAGTATGACGTGTCTGCCCTGTGGTAATACAACAGAGACCTGTTGGACCAGCCAAGACGTATAAATTCGATTATTGCCATGATGGCTGTATTTATAAATAATTTATATTTGTTTGGAAGAACCGGTCTTCAGAAGAGTTTGGGTAACACTCCAGTCAGATGTTATCGACGACACGGGTACCGCCCACCGTAGACGCACACTGGCTGCCTTCCATCGTAATATACATATTCAGGACCCTCATAAGTAAAGATAAATGTATACTTAATATCACCTACTTTCTTTATATCTCTCAACAGCGCTAGAAGACAAACGCAGTCCCATAAATTTCCATCAATTAGAAATACTTCAAGGCTGGCAAGTCCAGTTACAAAATTGGATGGCAAGTAAGTTATCCTATTCTTCTTAAGATCCAACAATTGTAGCTTATTATTCCGTTTAAACATGTCAGGCGATATATATGTAAGTTCATTCTCATATAAGAACAACTCCGTCAGCTCCGTTAAGGAATTGAAAACATCTGGATGTATATATGTAATGTGATTTCTGAATAAATATATATGTTGTAATTTTGTACAAGCCGAAAATGCTTCAGCGTTGTCGATTTCTGTAATTAAGTTATCATTTAAATAGAGACTAGTCAAGTTCGGGCATGATAATCTAGCAAATACAGGTGTTTTGCGTAAATTGACACGAACCAAACTAATTTGGTTAACTGTAGGGACAACGCTGAATGAATCTCGTTCGACATGAACCACATTATTGTCGAATATAAAGATCTGTTCTAGTTGTGGTAGGCCGGTGAATAGGGTGGGTGTAATTGTAGTGAATGTGCAATTGAGCAGCCATAATGCGGAGGCGTCGTAGTCGGTCGGGTATCGACGGGGTCTGCGGTTGACGTTCGCGCACTGCTGATTCCTCACCCAGTCCCCGTAGGCATGTAGTAGCGACGCCAACAGTACCAGCCCCAATATTGTCATTGCACAAACTTATTACAAGTGCTCTTATTCTTACTTTAAAACACGACCCAACTTGATACAACTCCAATGCATTAACTATCCAATACATCTAGCGCCTAAACGTCTGAATCAGAAATATCAGAATTTGCTTGAAAGTTAATCCGATGTAACTCCAATACAACTTGAATATTGATTTATTATTTGTTGTGTGTTGGAGTTACGTTTGAGATAGATTGTGTTTTTAATGTATTGTTTATGTATTTTAATGGTATTTTAAAATTAGAATTGGAGTTATGTTGGGGATAAATTAAGATTTTAATGTTTTGAAATTAAAATACAGCACAAAGGTGTTACATGCGAGTTTCCAAGTAGTAAGGGTTTCCAAGTAATTAAATTTCCTGAATCGATTTTTTCACCAGGTGGCAGCACCGTGGCGACAAGTCCAGCTGTCATAACCCTCGAAGCATGTTTAATCACTTTTTTATTGGTGGGTTTTGACAGCTGCCGTCAAAAAGACAGTGGCGCCACCTGGATTTCTGGAAACCCTCATTTATTTTTATTTACAATTAAACTCACCGGAGGTTGAAAATGCAGCAGACATCGTTTAATTTTTTTTTTTAGTTAAAACATTCGAAACGTACGTCTTAACTTAATGAGAGATACGGGGACAGTGGCACAGCTAGTTCCACGTCCTAATAGCCGGAGAGCGAGCTTCGGATTCTTTTTTCATTTAAAATAAAATGGATTCACTAAAAGATCGTCACTTACCATACAATAACAAAAAGTACAGAAATAAAAATGTCTGTGGTAAAAATACAAAGAATGTCAACAGGTATTTTGTGCATATATATGTACGAGGGTGGTTTGATAAGTCAGTGACTTTTTGCAGAAAAAAAAATCTTTTTGACCTTTTATAATTTTATTTCTCTACATAATCTCCTTTCAACTCCATACACTTCATCCAACGATGTTCCAGCTTTTTCAACCCCTCCAAAAAATATTTTTTATCAAACCCTGAAAAATATGCTTCAGTTTCAGCTATGACTTCCTCATTTGATGAAAATCTTCTCCCACCGAGCCATTTCTTCATGTTTGGGAATTAAAAAAAATCACATGGGGCCAAATCTGGAGAATAAGGTGGGTGGGGCAGTATTTCATAACGCAATTCTACTAATTTGGCTGTTGCGACTGCCGACGAGTGTGCAGGGGCATTGTCGTGGTGAAAAAGGATTTTCTTCTTTGCCAGATGTGGCCGTTTTTTCACTACTTCTGCGTTGAATTTTTCCAACAATGTAGCATAATAAGGGCCATTTATTGTTTTACCTTTCTCCAAATAATCTATATAAATAACCCCTTGGCTGTCCCAAAAAACAGTGGCCATTACCTTTCCTGCCGAATTAACGGTTTTCGCTTTCTTTGGGGCCCGTTCGTTAGCAGAAGTCCACTGTTTTGACTGATTTTTCGTCTCTGGCGTATAATGGTGGATCCACGTTTCATCTACCGTCACAAAACGACGTAAAAATTCATTGGGATTACGCTTGAATTTGGCTAAGCATTGCTCAGAAGTTGTTTCACGAAGTCGTTTTTGATCGGCTGTCAGCAAACGCGGCACCCATCTTGCGGAAAGCTTTTTCATATTCAAAATATTATGCAAGATATGAAAAACTCGTTCAGATGAAATGTGTACAGTCTCAGCTATCTCACGAATCTTAACTCGACGGTCATCCAAAACAATATCGTGAACTTTATTCACGACATCATCAGTGGTGACTTCAATTGGCCTACCAGAGCGTTCTGCGTCATTGGTAGTGGTACGCCCAGAACGAAATTCTGTAAACCACTTATGTACCATTCCATGAGAAGGAGCAGATTCCCCATAATATTTTTTTAAACAGTTTTCAGTCTCTTTAATAGTTTTTCCACGTAAAAAGTAATGTTTAATTAACACACGAAATTCGCTTTTCTCCATTTTCCAACAATTTTCCGACCGTATTTGACATATGCCTCAATAACTTTTTTATTTTCCCACCTTTTTTAAAAAAAAAAACTGCCAGCTACCAAGGAGTTCAGAATCGTAATTAAAAAGTTTATATGTTAAAATGATTTTTGTTTTACTTAAAGTCACCGAGTTATCAAACCGCCCTCGTACATGTCTAGACATCCTAGGTAGTGGTCTATAAATATAAAAAAATAAAAGAAAAATGGCAAAACCTAAACCAAAGTCAATAAATTAAAAAAAAACAATAAGGATAAACAAAAATTACGTAAAGATACTGTATAAAAATAATTAACGTTTTGCAGTTCTTTTGAATACTGCAGTGAATTCTTCGACAGAATATAAATTCCTAGACAGTAAAAGTTCCTGTAGTCGGTGTTCAAATTTATGCGTTAAGGTGGATGCATAATAACGTAAAGATACTGTATAAAAATAATTAACGTTTTGCAGTTCTTTTGAATACTGCAGTGAATTCTTCGACAGAATATAAATTCCTAGATAGTAAAAGTTCCTTTAGTCGGTGTTCAAATTTATGCATTAAGGTGGATGCATTGACAAAATGTGTACCTATGTCTGACTAACTAGGATATTATATTTACAATTATAAAGTAACTAAAATTTCTTAGTTAATCGAACGAGCGGAGCGTAAGCGAAATGAAGTTCTTACAAACAACTTCAGACACAACAGAACTGTCAGCTGGCTACCTAGACGTCCTGCATTTCGATGGCTTTTTCTTTTTGAAAAGTTGTTCCGCGATAACTTAAATGTGTATGTATGTATGTATGTAAACACTTTATTGTACATAAAAAGTAACAAAACAAACATGATAAAAGAAAAATAAACAAAGTACAAAGGCGAACTTATCCCTTTAAGGGATCTCTTCCAGTTAGCCTTTGAGCAATTGAGAGAAAAGTATAAGTAACGTTTTTCTGAACTTTATGAAATTTGTTGAGGTTGTAGAAGAGATAAAAATAATTTGAGAGTTTGTATATGAGCAGGATCAGTCAAGGGGTTATGGCGCGAAAAAATCATCCGAAGATCTTGTTATATTGCTCAATTCGTTTGCAAGGAAATCGCGAGTTCTCAGTTCGAGGCGCACTACTAGTATTTTCATAAATTAGTCTTAGTTGAACGAGCGCAGCGTAAGCGAAGCGAGTTCTTACAGACAACTTCGGACACAACAGAACTATCAGCCGGCTACCTAGACGTCTGTGCATTGCGATGGCTTTTTGATTTTGAATAGTTGTTCCGCGATAACTTTAGTAACGTTTTTCTGATCTTTATGAAGTTTGTTGGGGTTGTAGCAGAGATCTATACAATTTAAGAGTTTGTAAAGGAGTAGGATTGATCAAGGGGTTATGGATAACGTACATTTTCCTGTTTCCTTAAAATTTTAAACAAAGGATAATCAACACAATTTTCCAAGTAATTTATGGTGAGGGAAATGACGTTAAATTCAATCGAAAAAACCTGTAGCCTATATCATCCGCATGAAAAAGCGGAGTCGATTGACGCCTATTAAATCAGCTCAGCAGTTTCAACAAAACAGTGTATGTAAAACGTGTAACCTACTCACAAACTTAGACGGTAAAAATAATGCATCCTCGTAGTAAGCAAGAAATAAACTTAAAGCCTTAAGCTGTATAAATCTTCAAATAACTTTTTTTTGCCTGCCATCCTCCACCTCCACCGATGAATAACTGTCAGATTCACGGGTTTAGTAAAACTAACTAGAAATTTCATTGCACTCAAAATCGTATGTAATTATCCGGGGATAGCTCTTTTTCTACAATAATGCGGCGAATTTCGTCGAACAAATTATTATTTTGTTGTTAATTAAACTTATCAATACTAGGTAACCATTTTGAAATGATACTTGAAAACAAATATAATTAAAGAAAGGTTATCAGCAGAAAGCGGCCACGATAACAAAACGTTTATAAGAGTGAGACGACATAAAATAATAATGTATTTATCTGTAGGTGCAACTAAAATATTTTGTTATGATGATAATTTTAAACAAAAAAGAACCGACTTCTAAGTAGACTCCATAATTCCAACAGGTCCTAGGCCCTCTGAGTTAAAAACTATTGCGTACACTAATTTTTTGGTTTACTTTGCCAAGCGGACCTCAGACTCCATTGAACCTTGGAAAAAATCAGGAACAATCGCTAAGAAGATGACGCTATGAAGAGGACCCAGTGTGTTGATGATGAGATACCTTCTTGTTCCTTTAGCCGTCAACACAGTGAATCCTCCTTTTTGTAAAGGGTCGGCAACGCGCAAGTGACTCCTCTGCAGTTTCAGGCGTCCTTAGGCTACGGTAGCTGCTTACCATCAGGCGGGCCGTATGCTTGTTTGCCACCATCGTGGTATAACAAAAAAAAAGATGATGGTGTAGACATATCCATAGTTTTAATTGATGTAGTTACTCGGCACGTTGGTGTACCCTGTAATGCCGAGTCAACGTATCGTTATAAATGTGAAAGTGTATGTGTGTGTTTGTTTGTTTGTCCGTCTTTCACGGCAAAACGGGGCGACAAATTGACGTGATTTTTAAGTGGAGATAATTGAAGGGATGGAGAGTGACATAGGCTACTTTTTGTCTCTTTCTAACCCCCCACTTCCCTAAAATGGGGGGTGGAAGTTTGTATGGAGCATTCCGCAATTTTCAAGGTAGAAAGCTAAAAATTGGTATGCGGCCTATTTGTGACTAACAAAAAAATCGTGCATAAGCTATAAAGACAAATAATATCGTCTACAGTAGCGTATTAAAATAATATTCTGTTACGAGTTCTCTTCTGTGTTTTCAACCAGGAAAGGGAAACCGTGTTACCCCGAATTTAACGCGAGCGAAGCTGCGGGCAAAAGCTAGTTGATAATAAATAATAATATTTCTAAATGGGTTAAAATGTTACCGAATGTCACACTTACGGTAACGGAATATACGCAAACACGTAAAATTTACGTTTTTGTGCAAGTTTTGTGATGAAATCAAAGCACTTAAGAACGTGGCATGATCTGAAGGGACAGTCAGGTTTCAAGTGAATAATGGTTTTCTCCTATATATCATAATTAGGTATATACATGGGGTATAAAGTGCAGGGATATTTTTAACCAGTTTGTAGGGCAGCTACTAGATCCTGTGGCGCTACGTGAAATAGTCTTAGAAGATTAGATCTTTCCTAACTGCTATTGTTATGTTTTCCAAAATCGTACAGTCAGCGAAAGTTAAATGGTAAATATGTAAAATGTTTTCTTTGATTTGTGCCTTTCCACTAGGCACTAGCCCTGACCGAGTTGGTTCCTAAAAGACTTTTAATCCCTTGATTTTGTTTGAAACTGGATTGAATGGCACAAAAAACATATTTTTGTAATAAAGTGCGATTTTCTAGCTGACTATAATTTTTGAAATAAAAATAATTAAAAAGTTAGGAAAGGTCATTATTACATATGTGTGCTCAACAAAACTATGAATTAGGTTTGATTGTGGGGTAATATGTTACGAAACTATAGAAACTTATATATATCTATAATCTAACGACACCCACATATTTATTGAATATTTACGACCTAAAATCAAGCCGTCCCATGTTTCCTGAAAAGGGTATCGACAAATTACCCGATTTCCAACGATATCATACAAATACCGGGAGGAGATGAATCATCCCTTGACAGCTGAGGATACATTATACTATTGTTGTTCGAATTTATTTATGGCCCGTTGGGTTATTTGAAGAATACAATTTTTTATCGATTTGATTTTATATCGATATTTAACAGGACTGAACCATGTAGTTGCATTCTAGCGATCGAGAAGCAAATGCAAAGAGTGCGACACAGACACTCTAGTTACAAGATTTATTAATCACTAGCTGTGCCCGCGGCTCCGCCCGCGTGGAATTTGGTCTGTGTCAGTAAGCGGCTAATTCACCCCTAATTTCTCTCCCGCTACCCTGGAGGCGGAACTTGAAGTAAAGTTGACAGATGGATACGCTAGAGGACAGTAGTCCTAATAAAAAAATTATACAATTACCACTAAATGAACTACACTCATAAATGAATACTTTTTTTTATTATATTTGTTTTTGGCATGATTTAAACGACATAGAGAGTAGTAGGTGTATATCGGACGATACAGGACCACTTTTGTATTTATACGTTCATGTCCACGGCAAATATCATCCAAATCGATCCTCCCGTCAAATCAGTTGGGGGGGGTGTCACAAATGCAGAAATGTTTTTTTTCTATTTTAGGTGCACTTGGAGGGGGGGCGGGTCCATGACCCATGCAAATTAGTGGCTACCCCCCCCCGCCCCTTTCAAAAACGGCTGAACCGATTTTATTCAATATAGTTTTTATTGAAAGTTCTTATCAGGCCTCACCAAATTTCAGCTTTCTAGTGCGAACGGTAACTGAGCTAGACCGCGGACAGACGGACGGACATGGCGATGTAACTGTTACGTAATATGGCCTAATTATGTACAGAAGCATACACTGCTTTACCTACACACATATTAAAAATCCATTGAAACCATTACAATGATCACCATTACACCGCCATGACCAACATTATTGCGCCGGCGGTCGGAGGGGCATGCCGGCGGTCGGGGGGGCGGATTTTCATTACGTTACCGTAGGTAATTAATTTTCATACGTTTTTACCACACTGTCACAGATAATACCTATACACTGATGTTACGTTATTGGTTGCAATAATGTTGGTAATTAATTACATACGGTTCCGAACGCGGAATAGAGAGGCATATGATATTGGTGTAGATCAAGATATTTATTCGTCAATGTAAGCACATTACAATGCACTAATGAACGTCAGAGAAAAATAAAATACGTGAGTGTCGTGGAAAGTGTGTGAATCAAGTGCGATTGGAACGAAGTTATGTTATTAAATTTTATTTCATTTTTTACTTTTTCGTAAATTTTGTGGTTTTAATTTTTTTTGCATTTTTTAAAAAAATTGAGAAATTTTGGAAATTTTAGAAATTTTGGAAATTTTGGACATTTTGGAAATTTTGGAAATTTTGGAAATTTTGGAAATTTTGGAATATTTGGAAATTTTGGAAATTTTGGAAATTTTGGAAATTTTGGAAATTTTGGAAATATTGGAAATTTTGGAAATTTAGAAATTTTAAATTTTTGACATTTTCGAAATTTTTGACATTTTCGACATTTTTAAAATTCTCGACTTTTTTCACTTTTATCACTTTGCCACTTCTCAGTTTCACTACACTTCACTTCACTTTATTCTATTTTATATATTTTTTATTTCATTCCATTTTACACTCTCCAGCACCAACACTCTCCTGAGGGTGATTGCAGAGAGGGTCGATAGCCCTCTTATCACTCATTGGATGTCCATGCACGTTCGATCCAATGAGCATTATAAATTTTACTAACACATTATGGTTTTATTTTATTTTTATTGTTATTTTATATTATTGTGTTACTAACATAGTTCTGTAGACAAAATATGGATACCTACTTGTGTGTCTGAAATAAATATTTTCATTTCATTCATTTTATTCACCTTCGACCTTCAAATATATTCGCAGGGTATGCATAGCGATCTCAATTCAGTTATAGAAGCCACGAATCTTGATCTGCTCCGCATATCAAATTGGAGTCAAAATTACGGTTTAAAAGTAAACCCCCTAAAGTCACAGGTAATTGTGATGGGTAGCGCTAAACAAATCTCCAAAATTGACTTTCTCAGGCTCCCTCCGATAGTCTTCGATGGTATCCAAATTCCTTTTTCCAACCAAGTGAAAAATCTTGGCGTAATCATGGATCGTTGTCTATCATGGGTGCCTCAGGTGAGTAAAGTGAGCAGGAAGATGTTTGCTGCCATAGGGTCTCTCAGACGGCTCCGGAATTTCCTGCCAAATGCTACTAAAATTGCGCTTGCTCAGTCGTTACTTCTCCCCATTCTTGATTATGCAGATATCTCCTATTTAGACCTAACCGAGGAGCAACTTAATAAGCTTGAGCGTATTCAAAATGCCTGCATTCGGTTCATTTTCGGATTACGCAAATTCGACCATGTTTCTAGTTTTCGTTCTCAACTCAAATGGCTCCCTATCCGTCACCGCCGTAACTCTCACATACTTTCTTTACTCTTTTCTATACTTTTTAACCCTGCAACTCCCCGCTACCTCAAAGAGCGTTTCTCTTATCTTAATTCTATTAGATCCTCTCAAAAATTGCTCCTTAAAGTGCCATCTTCATCTTCCAAATTTTATAATTGCTCATTTACGTTCCAGGCCGTTCGTTTGTGGAATTCTCTCCCTCTCAACATTAAACGCGCGCAATCTATTGGTAGCTTTAAATCGCAACTTAAGAGGCCTTATTCCCATGAACATTCCTCAATTTCACGAAATCTTACTCGATAGATGGCGGTAGCGCTCAGTACGCGACCGCTGGCAATGATCGACGATCGAACGATCTTGATCGTTTTCAACTTCAATTACAAGTAAAATTCTTTTTACGCATAAGTTACACAGGCTATTTATTTTCTTTATATGGAAGATACTACTAAATAAAGTATGTTTTAAGGAAATATACGCATCTAACACCAAAGACGGGTAATCACTTAATCAGTAGGGACTGTTGGAGATACTTTTCGAATTAAAAGTATAATAAATTTCGAATTTCGAAAATTAGGTTTGTTTAAGTATTGTAAAGACTGTTTTTTACACTTATGTTTCATTTTTTACCCTCCTTCAATATGCCTGTATTCGGTAGGAAATAATCTATTACTTATAGGTAGAATTTTTTTAATTTTTTATTTATTCCAATATGGCTGAAATATTTTTTTTTTGTAAAAATGGTCATGGTAGCCAATTTCGACTACTTCGGGTGTGTAGATTACGAAAATGATGTCTGTTAAATCGAAGATGGCGGTGATATTCTTAATTCAGAAAAATCGTCGTGGTAGTCCTTTTCGGCTAATTAAGGGACGTGGATTTCGAAAATTATGTCCGTTTTAAAATCCAAGATGGCGGAAATATACTTTTTTGTTAAATCGTCATGGTAGTCATTTTCGGCTAATTAGGGGATGTCGATTTTGAAAATTATGTCTGTTTTAAAATCCAAGATCAATCCCAAATCTGTGGACATTGTCGTTGGTCTCATACTTTGTAATTTTTGTATTGTTACTATTAGCCATAATCTCGTGTGTAACTGTTTTTTGTCCCAAATAAACTGATAAAAAAAAGATACACTTTATTCTGAAAAATCGGCACGGTAGTCATTTTCTGCTAATTAGTGGGTGTAAATTTCGAAAATTATGTCTGTTTTAAAATCCAAGATGGCGGATATACTCTTTTTTTCTGAGAAATCGTCATGGTAGTCGTTTTCGATTAATTCAGGCGTGTATATTTCGAAAATAATATCCGTTTTAAAATTAAAGATGACGGAAACGGAAAATGTTGTCAAAATCGTCATGGAAGTCATTTCCGACTAATTCGGGTGTGCAGATTTCGAAAATAATGTCTATTTTTAAATCCAAGATAGCTCTCGCACACTTATTTGGTTAAAATCGAATGAGTGTCGTTTTAAATCAATTTGGGGATTTAAATTTCGAAAATAGACACCGTTTTAAAATTCAAGATGGCTGAAATGGACAATTTTATTAACATCGTCATGATAGTCTTTTTTGTCTCATTTGGGTGCGTACTGTGTAGATTTCGAAAATAATGTATGTTTTAAAATCCAAGATTTTTTTTTTTTTTATACTACGACGGTGGCAAACAAGCATACGGCCTGCCTGATGGTAAGCAGCTACCGTAACCTATGGACGCCTGTAACTCCACAGGAGTCACATGCGCGTTGCCGACCCTTTACAAAAAGGAGGATTCACTGTGTTGACGGCTAAAGGAACAAGAGGGTCCCTCATCGTCAACACACTGGGTCCTCTTTGAGCTCTTTGGCAACCTTACTCACCAGCAAGAACACAACACTATGAGTAGGGTCTAGTGCTATTTGGCTGTGGTTTTCTGTAAGGTGGAGGTACTTCCCCAGTCGGGCTCTGCTCCAGATTTGAGCGAGATGACAGTCACTGAACGTGCCCTACCACACTAAGCGAGATGCCATTCGCAGTGCCCATACCTCTCCTTTTGGCATAGTTTAAGGACATACCCAAGTCCGGACGTAGTTTAAGGACATACCCCGGGTCCGGCGGTATACACTTTTTTCTAAAACAATTTTATGGTAGTCGCTTGTGATTAATTGAGGGGTGTAGATTTCGATATAAGGGCCGATTTGAGATCCAAGATGGGTGTTAAAGGATAATTATTGTAAAAATCATCATGGTAGTCATTTTTACTAATTCACGTGTGTAGATTTAGAAAATAATGTCTGTTTTAAAATCCAAGATGGCAGTCATACAATTTTAGTAAAAATCGTTATAGTAGTCGCTGTTGATTAATTCGCCAATGTAAATTCCGATAATAAACACTGTTTTAAAATATAAGATAGCAGTGATGACCTTTTTGTGAAAATCTTCATGGTACTCTTGTTCAACTGATCCAGGTGTTTAGATTTCGAGAAAAGGGTCTGTTTTAAATTCCAAGATGGCGGCCATAATCTTTTTACTAGATAAACGTTATGGTAATCATTTTCGATTCAATCGGGGATACAAAAAAGTATATGGCCGCAGTCTTGAATTTTAAAACAGAATTTGTTTTTGTAATCGACATATCTGAATAACGACGATTTTTATAAATGAATGACCATTTCTGCCATCTTGGCTTTTGAAACAGACTTTATTTTTGAAATCTACACGCTTGAATTAATCGAAAATGGCTAAAATAACAAGTAAAGTGTGTGATAGCTATTTTGGATTTCGAAATAGACATTATTTTCGAAATCTACAGTTACCGAAATAGTCGAAAATGACTCCCATGACGAATTTGACAATTTTTTTCATTTCCGCCATCTTTGATTTTAAAACGGTCCTTATTTTCGAAATCTACACCCCTGAATTAATCGGAAATGACTACCATATGGATTTTAACCAAGAAGTGTTTGATCGCCATCTTGGATTTTAAAACAGACATTATTTTCGAATCATGACGATTTTGACCAAATAATCAGTTCCCCCCATCTTTGATTTTAAAACGGTCCTTATTTTCGAATTATTCATCCCAGAATTAATCAGAAATGACGTCCATTACGATTTTTAAGTAAAAAGTGTATGGCCGCCATCTTGGATTTTGAAATACACATTATTTTCGAAATCTACACCCCCGAATTAGTCGAAGACGACTACCATGACGATTTTGACAAAATTTTCCATTTCCGCCATCTTTGATTTTAAAACGGTCCTTATTTTCGAAATCTACACCGCTGAATTAATCGAAAACGACAAACATGATGATTTTTACCAAAAACGTGTATGACCCCGGTCTTGGATTTCAAAATAGACATCATTTTCGAAATCTACACCCCCGAATTAGTCGAAGACGACTACCATGACGATTTTGACAAAATTTTCCATTTCCGCCATGTTGTAATTTAAAACGGTCTTTATTTTAGATTTAACGATTTTTACCAAAAAAGTGTATGACCGCCATCTTGGATTTCAAAATACACATTATTTTCGAAATCTGCACACCCAAATTAGTCAAAAATGACTACCATGACAAATTTAACGATTTTTACACAAAAAGTGTATGACCGCCATTTTGGATTTCAAAATAGACATTATTTTCGATATCTGCTTACCCGAATTAGTCGGAAATGACTACCATGACGATTTTGACAAAAATTTCCATTTCCGCCATCTTTGATTTTAAAACGGTTCTTATTTTCAAAATCTACACCCCTAAATTAATCGAAAACGACTAACATGATGATTTTTACCAAAAAAGTTTATGACCGCGGTCTTGGATTTCAAAATAGACATCATTTTCGAAATCTAAACCCCCGAAATAGTCGAAGGCGACTACCACGACGATTTTAACAAAATTTTCCATTTCCGCCATCTTGTATTTTAAAACATTATTTTCGATATCTGCTTACCCGAATTAGTCGGAAATGACTACCATGACGATTTTGACGGAATTTTCCGTTTCCGCCATCTTTGATTTTAAAAGGTCCTTTTTTCCGAAATCTACACCCCCGAATTAGTCGAAGACGACTACCATGACGATTTTGACAAAATTTTCAATTTCCGCCATCTTGTATTTTAAAACGGTCTTTGTTTTCGATTTAACGATTTTTACCACAAAAGTATATGACCGCCATCTTGGATTTCAAAGTAGACATTATTTTCGATATCTGCACACCCAAATTAGTCGAAAATGACTACCATGACAAATTTAACGAGTTTTACAAAAAAAGTGTATGAGCGCCATCTTGGATTTCAAAATAGACATTATTTTCGATATCTGCTTACCCGAATTAGTCGAAAATGACTACCATGACGATTTTGACAGAATTTTCCGTTTCCGCCATCTTTGATTTTAAAACGGTCCTCATTTTCGAAATCTACACCCCTGAATTAATCTAAAATGACTACCATAACGATTTTTACAAAAAAAGTGTATGAGCGCCATCTTGGATTTCAAAATAGACATTATTTTCGATATCTGCTTACCCGAATTAGTCGGAAATGCCTACCATGACGATTTTGACAGAATTTTCCGTTTCCGCCATCTTTGATTTTAAAACCGTCCTTTTTTCCACAATCTACACCCCCGAATTAGTCGAAGACGACTACCATGACGATTTTGACAAAATTTTCCATTTCCGCCATCTTGTATTTTAAAACGGTCTTTGTTTTCGTTTTAACGATTTTTACCAAAAAAGTGTATGACCGCCATCTTGGATTTCAAAAAAGACATTATTTTCGAAATCTGCGTACCCAAATTAGTTGAAAATGACTACCATGACAAATTTAACGATTTTTACCAAAAAAGTGTATGACCGCCATCTTGTATTTCAAAATAGACATTATTTTCGAAATCTGCACACCCAAATTAGTCGAAAATGACTACCATGACAAATTTAACGAGTTTTACAAAAAAAGTGTATGAGCGCCATCTTGGATTTCAAAATAGACATTATTTTCGATATCTGCTTACCCGAATTAGTCGAAAATGACTACCATGACGATTTTGACAGAATTTTCCGTTTCCGCCAATTTGATTTTAAAACGGTCCTCATTTTCGAAATCTATACCTCTGAATTAATCTAAAATGACTACCATAACGATTTTTACAAAAAAAGTGTATGAGCGCCATCTTGGATTTCAAAATAGACATTATTTTCGATATCTGCTTACCCGAATTAGTCGGAAATGCCTACCATGACGATTTTGACAGAATTTTCCGTTTCCGCCATCTTTGATTTTAAAACCGTCCTTTTTTCCGAAATCTACACCCCCGAATTAGTCGAAGACGACTACCGTGACGATTTTGACAAAATTTTCCATTTCCGCCATCTTGTATTTTAAAACGGTCTTTGTTTTCGATTTAACGATTTTTACCAAAAAAGTATATGACCGCCATCTTGGATTTCAAAGTAGACATTATTTTCGATATCTGCACACCCAAATTAGTCGAAAATGACTACCATGACAAATTTAACGATTTTTACCAAAAAAGTGTATGACCGCCATCTTGGATTTCAAAATAGACATTATTTTCGATATCTGCTTACCCGAATTAGTCGGAAATGACTACCATGACGATTTTGACAGAATTTTCCGTTTCCGCCATCTTTGATTTTAAAACGGTCCTCAGTTTCGAAATCTACACCCCTGAGTTAATCGAAAATGACTACCATAACGATTTTTACAAAAAAAGTGTATGAGCGCCATCTTGGATTTCAAAATAGACATTATTTTCGATATCTGCTTACCCCAATTAGTCGGAAATGCCTACCATGACGATTTTGACAGAATTTTCCGTTTCCGCCATCTTTGATTTTAAAACCGTCCTTTTTTCCGAAATCTACACCCCCGAATTAGTCGAAGACGACTACCATGACGATTTTGACAAAATTTTCCATTTCCGCCATCTTGTATTTTAAAACGGCCTTTGTTTTCGATTTAACGATTTTTACCAAAAAAGTACATGACCGCCATCTTGGATTTCAAAAAAGACATTATTTTCGATATCTGCTTACCCGAATTAGTCGGAAATTACTACCATGACGATTTTGACAGAATTTTCCGTTTCCGCCAACTTTGATTTTAAAACGGTCCTCATTTTCAAAATCTACACCCCTGAATTAATCGAAAATGACTACCATAACGATTTTTACAAAAAAAGTGTATGAGCGCCATCTTGGATTTCAAAATAGACATTATTTTCGATATCTGCTTACCCGAATTAGTCGGAAATGCCTACCATGACGATTTTGACAGAATTTTCCGTTTCCGCCATCTTTGATTTTAAAACCGTCCTTTTTTCCGAAATCTACACCCCCGAATTAGTCGAAGCCCAAGTAACACAGGAAGCATTATAACATATGAATAGTTAACTTATTTCGAACTTAAGGACCGTATAAACTCTTATATACGTTCACCGAGCAACTTGTCGCATTATATGATGCTTTGAGCTGTTTAACGGTTGTATAATGGCATATCTAAATGCTTTTGTAAAGCCTTTAGCTTTAGTGCAGCAAACCACAACGCAACTGTACAGCTTTCGACTGTTTAAAAGCACTTAAGTGCTTTAGGTTATATAATAGCATTATATAATGCTTTAAGCTGTATAACGGTTGTATAATGGCAAGTATAAATGCTTTTTTAAAGCCTTTAGTTTTAGTGCAGCGAACCAAAATGCAACTGTACAGCTGAATGCTGTACAGTTGCGTTTTGGTTTGCTACACTAATGCTTCGGTGTGGTTTAGTGTCTTAGGTTCTACAATAGCATAAATAAATGCTTAATGCTGGTTATGAGCATGAATATTAGCCATTATAATGCCACGTAAATCCGGTATGCAGCTTTCAGCTGTTTTTAATGCTTTAGGTTCTACAATAGCATTTTATGATGCTTTACGCTGTATAACGGTTGTATAATGGCATATGTAAATGCTTTTGTTTAGCCATTAGTTTTAGTGCAGCGAACAACATGCAACTGTACAGCTGAATGCTGTACAGTTGTGTTTTGGTTTGCTACACTAATGCTTCGGTTTGGTTTAGTGCCTTAGGTTCTACAATAGCATAAATAAATGCTTAATGCTGTTTAAGAGCATGAATATTAGCCATTATAATGCCACGTAAATTCGCTATACAGCTTTCAGCTATTTTTAATGCCTTAGGGTGTACAATAGCATTTATAAGTAGGTAATACGTTCCTAATGCAGTATAATAGCAATAATATAAACCATTATAAAGCCAAGTAATTCACTATAAGGGGCTGTTCATAAATTACGTCATATCAAATGGGGGGGGGGGGGGGGGGTCTGGACATCGGATGATGGTAGCATGACGTAGGAGGGGGGGGGGGCGGTCATTCCGAAGATCACATCATCAATGTATAAAAAAGGAATGAAAGTCGTGTTTCTATAAACTTTTAATGCTATAAAATATTATCTACTAAATAGTTTTTTATTTTACAATTAAGCTTAAAACGCATTTTTTTTAATGACGTCACTTTATTTGGCAGCTTTACTATCAAAAATTGATGACGTCATTTATGAACAGCCCCTATACAGCTTTTAGCGGTTTTAGTGCCTTAGGTTCTACAATAGCATAAATAAATGCTTAATGTTGTTTAATAGCATAATTATTCACGTGTAATGCTGTAGGCATAAATAAGGCATTTTTTAAGGGTCACTGAGCTGCTATTGGACTAAGAGCTAGCCACGTCAGATATGACACAATAATGAGAGCAACAAAACCCGTCTGGTTAGATTGCTATACTATTCTTATTGCTAGATCCTGGCATCTGGCAGCTTTTAATGGGTGGAGGTCACAGTGACAGACTAGCAAAATGTTTTAATTGGAAAATAGTAATACCAAACTAGGTACAAATTGCCGAAGTTGTCTCAGTTATAAAGGACAGGGCCTATATTTTAAGGGGCTCCCTGGCGCCAACGACCTTAGATCTGATTGCCTTAGTTTTCTAATTATTTATATAGCTTATCATATTATCAGTAACGGCTTTAAACAATATAGTATCCTATATTTACTTCAATATTCATTGTCTTCGAGATATTTGACATCAAAGTCGAACCGGTTTAGGCTAAAAAAGTGGTTTTATGGTCATAAATTTTGTTTTAATTAGTTAAAAATTAAAATCTCTACAGTTTTTAGAGACATCAAAGAGGAACCCTAATACGTAGATTACGTATATGTAAGATTCTTTACACCATTCGAATATCGATAAAAGTGTTTTTTTAGACCATATTTTAAAAATATCATAAAAAAATAACGGCTCATTTATTTCAAGATCCGGCTCTACTGAATGGAGATAAAAGTTTCAAAAACTGATAGTCGTTTGCCTTATAATTCTATCTATAGTGAATATGTTGGAATATCGACTCAAAACTGGTCAAAAATCGATAAAAAAAAACGCTAGACCAAAAAATATTGTGTATTCTTACCATACATCGGGGTTTTCGGTGCGGGAATGTTTGACATTAGCCAAAGAGTAGGCATTAACTTAAAAAACAGAATGTACTCTAGCACGTTTCTACCTAATGAATAATTGATCGAAAAAATCATAGGTATATACAATTTATATGAAATAGCTGACTATTATGTATATATATTGTAGGTACATATACCTATGATTTTTTCAAGTATTTTTTTATTAATTCATGTAGTGACTGATCATTGTCAACCTCTTCAGTTAATCAAATAGTGCATAAATATCGGACGTCAAGATTAATATTTGACACTTACTATACCGTGTCTTTGTCTTAGGTAGATCTAGTTAATACATTTCGGATATGCAATTGCATTTTTAAAATACTAAGTATATAATAGTCAATACAAACATGCCTCTAAGAAAAAAAGCTCGTATAAGCTATTCACAGAGAGGTAGTTATTCATTAAGCATAATATGATATTTTCTCAGACTAACTCTCAACCTATCTGTTTATCTCTACTCTTTCTCAAATCGTTCCCGCACCGAAAACCCCGATATATGATTATTACGGAAACAAAAACAGTAGGCGAAAACTATGAACTATATTTTATTATACATCGTTTGGCACTACTTTCTCCCAACATAAATTTTTGTATAATTTTTCTTAATATTGTATAGTATTTGTATAGTTTCTCATAATATTGCATCAAACCCAGATCTCTAGGATTTATTTTCTTGAAATGGTTTGCATTCTTTGACCTCCACTACTTTAAAGCTGCCAGATGTCCAGATCTAGAAATAAGCATAATATACCAAACTGACTAGAGGGGTTTGGTTGCTCTCATTATTGTCATATCCGACGTGGACGTGGCTAGCTCTCCTAAGTATAGACCAACGCCATTTTGTAAATAATTAATAACCTAAAAATAAAATCATGCGGACCTATTTATACAAGGAAAATACCTATATAATAAAGAAATTACTTAATTTAAGACTGCTCAACCAACACTATTGTGTTCATAATGCAAAACTCGTTCTATACGAGGATTACACAATTGTTTTGTTTATTTGACGCATATCTTTTTATAATATTTTATAGCAAAACCACAATAAATCAAAGGCGCGTGAAAATTTTCAATGAAACTTATATACACATTTACAGTAAACTACATTGCGCAGTCATATTTGAAGGATATAATAACGTAAAAGTGTCAAAAACTTTTATAAATTTTGTTAGGATGCAAACAAATATGACTTGTCACTCATTCAGTTTTTTGTACCGTCTTCGTCCATTTTATATTGCGAGACAAAGTAGTTAAATCACAACGTTCATTGTATTATAACATTTGTTCCGTCGGTGTTAGAGACGTTTTTGCATTGACGTAAGGTTTATTTTACTACACTCTTATGCTAGTATAATGCGTTTGTATTGCGACTGGCAAGTTAATCGAGAGCACTTATGCTTCTTTACTGCGATTAGCAAGTTTTTTGGCCGTATTAAGGCTTCTTTAATGCAGTCGGCAACTTAATAGAGCGTACTAATGCTTCTTTGAGGCGATTGGCACTTTCCATGACAACGATAATGCTAATAGCGCAGACATAATGCGCCTGCAATGCTATTAAATGACCTGTATAGGATCTCAAGCTGGGTAATTTGTGCCCATTTAAGACCTATATCAGCACTATAAACGTTTATAATGCTACTATAAAACGAACTCAAAATGCTAAAAGCATACCGATATGCTGTAAGACGGCCGTTATTCTGCTTTGATGTGTTACTTGGGAGACGACTACCATGACGATTTTGACAAAATTTTCCATTTCCGCCATCTTGTATTTTAAAACGATCATTGTTTTCGTTTTAACGATTTTTACCAAAAAAGTGTATGACCGCCATCTTGGATTTCAAAATAGACATTATTTTCGAAATCTGCGTACCCAAATTAGTTGAAAATGACTACCATGACAAATTTAACGATTTTTACCAAAAAAGTGTATGACCGCCATCTTGGATTTCAAAATAGACATTATTTTCGAAATCTGCACACCCAAATTAGTCGAAAATGACTACCATGACAAATTTAACGAGTTTTACAAAAAAAGTGTATGAGCGCCATCTTGGATTTCAAAATAGACATTATTTTCGATATCTGCTTACCCGAATTAGTCGAAAATGACTACCATGACGATTTTGACAGAATTTTCCGTTTCCGCCATCTTTGATTTTAAAACGGTCCTCATTTTCGAATTCTACACCCCTGAATTAATCGAAAATGACTACCATAACGATTTTTACAAAAAAAGTGTATGAGCGCCATCTTGGATTTCAAAATAGACATTATTTTCGATATCTGCTTACCCGAATTAGTCGGAAATGCCTACCATGACGATTTTGACAGAATTTTCCGTTTCCGCCATCTTTGATTTTAAAACCGTCCTTTTTTCCGAAATCTACACCCCCGAATTAGTCGAAGACGACTACCGTAACGATTTTGACAAAATTTTCCATTTCCGCCATCTTGTATTTTAAAACGGTCTTTGTTTTCGATTTAACGATTTTTACCAAAAAAGTATATGACCGCCATCTTGGATTTCAAAGTAGACATTATTTTCGATATCTGCACACCCAAATTAGTCGAAAATGACTTCCATGACAAATTTAACGATTTTTACCAAAAAAGTGTATGACCGCCATCTTGGATTTCAAAATAGACATTATTTTCGAAATCTGCACACCCAAATTAGTCGAAAATGACTACCATGACAAATTTAACGAGTTTTACAAAAAAAGTATATGAGCGCCATCTTGGATTTCAAAAAAGACATTATTTTCGATATCTGCTTACCCGAATTAGTCGGAAATGACTACCATGACGATTTTGACAGAATTTTCCGTTTCCGCCATCTTTGATTTTAAAACGGTCCTCAGTTTTGAAATCTACACCCCTGAATTAATCGAAAATGACTACCATAACGATTTTTACAAAAAAAGTGTATGAGCGCCATCTTGGATTTCAAAATAGACATTATTTTCGATATCTGCTTACCCGAATTAGTCGGAAATGCCTATCATGACGATTTTGACAGAATTTTCCGTTTCCGCCATCTTTGATTTTAAAACCGTCCTTTTTTCCGAAATCTACACCCTCGAATTAGTCGAAGACGACTACCATGACGATTTTGACAAAATTTTCCATTTCCGCCATCTTGTATTTTAAAACGGCCTTTGTTTTCGATTTAACGATTTTTACCAAAAAAGTACATGACCGCCATCTTGGATTTCAAAATAGACATTATTTTCGAAATCTGCACACCCAAATTAGTCGAAAATGACTACCATGACAAATTTAACGATTTTCACCAAAAAAGTGTATGACCGCCATCTTGGATTTCAAAATAGACATTATTTTCGAAATCTGCACACCCAAATTAGTCGAAAATGACTACCATGACAAATTTAACGAGTTTTACAAAAAAAGTATATGAGCGCCATCTTGGATTTCAAAAAAGACATTATTTTCGATATCTGCTTACCCGAATTAGTCGGAAATGACTACCATGACGATTTTGACAGAATTTTCCGTTTCCGCCATCTTTGAGTTTAAAACCGTCCTTTTTTCCGAAATCTACACCCTCGAATTAGTCGAAGACGACT
The DNA here is from genome assembly GCA_947086415.1 of Pammene aurita. Lineage (NCBI taxonomy): Eukaryota > Metazoa > Arthropoda > Insecta > Lepidoptera > Tortricidae > Pammene > Pammene aurita. Next base: position 2,186,515 of record OX352309.1, on the reverse strand, counting down.
ACCATGACGATTTTGACAAAATTTTCCATTTCCGCCATCTTGTATTTTAAAACGGCCTTTGTTTCCGATTTAACGATTTTTACCAAAAAAGTACATGACCGCCATCTTGGATTTCAAAATAGACATTATTTTCGAAATCTGCACACCCAAATTAGTCGAAAATGACTACCATGACAAATTTAACGATTTTCACCAAAAAAGTGTATGACCGCCATCTTGGATTTCAAAATAGACATTATTTTCGAAATCTGCACACCCAAATTAGTCGAAAATGACTACCATGACAAATTTAACGAGTTTTACAAAAAAGTGTATGAGCGCCATCTTGGATTTCAAAATAGACATTATTTTCGATATCTGCTTACCCGAATTAGTCGGAAATGACTACCATGACGATTTTGACAGAATTTTCCGTTTCCGCCATCTTTGATTTTAAAACCGTCCTTTTTTCCGAAATCTACACCCCCGAATTAGTCGAAGACGACTACCATGACGATTTTGACAAAATTTTCCATTTCCGCCATCTTGTATTTTAAAACGGTCTTTGTTTTCGTTTTAACGATTTTCACCAAAAAAGTGTATGACCGCCATCTTGGATTTCAAAATAGACATTATTTTCGAAATCTGCGTACCCAAATTAGTTGAAAATGACTACCATGACAAATTTAACGATTTTTACCAAAAAAGTGTATGACCGCCATCTTGGATTTCAAAATAGACATTATTTTCGAAATCTGCACACCCAAATTAGTCGAAAATGACTACCATGACAAATTTAACGATTTTCACCAAAAAAGTGTATGACCGCCATCTTGGATTTCAAAATAGACATTATTTTCGAAATCTGCACACCCAAATTAGTCGAAAATGACTACCATGACAAATTTAACGAGTTTTACAAAAAAAGTATATGAGCGCCATCTTGGATTTCAAAAAAGACATTATTTTCGATATCTGCTTACCCGAATTAGTCGGAAATGACTACCATGACGATTTTGACAGAATTTTCCGTTTCCGCCATCTTTGAGTTTAAAACCGTCCTTTTTTCCGAAATCTACACCCTCGAATTAGTCGAAGACGACTACCATGACGATTTTGACAAAATTTTCCATTTCCGCCATCTTGTATTTTAAAACGGCCTTTGTTTCCGATTTAACGATTTTTACCAAAAAAGTACATGACCGCCATCTTGGATTTCAAAATAGACATTATTTTCGAAATCTGCACACCCAAATTAGTCGAAAATGACTACCATGACAAATTTAACGATTTTCACCAAAAAAGTGTATGACCGCCATCTTGGATTTCAAAATAGACATTATTTTCGAAATCTGCACACCCAAATTAGTCGAAAATGACTACCATGACAAATTTAACGAGTTTTACAAAAAAGTGTATGAGCGCCATCTTGGATTTCAAAATAGACATTATTTTCGATATCTGCTTACCCGAATTAGTCGGAAATGACTACCATGACGATTTTGACAGAATTTTCCGTTTCCGCCATCTTTGATTTTAAAACCGTCCTTTTTTCCGAAATCTACACCCCCGAATTAGTCGAAGACGACTACCATGACGATTTTGACAAAATTTTCCATTTCCGCCATCTTGTATTTTAAAACGGTCTTTGTTTTCGTTTTAACGATTTTCACCAAAAAAGTGTATGACCGCCATCTTGGATTTCAAAATAGACATTATTTTCGAAATCTGCGTACCCAAATTAGTTGAAAATGACTACCATGACAAATTTAACGATTTTTACCAAAAAAGTGTATGACCGCCATCTTGGATTTCAAAATAGACATTATTTTCGAAATCTGCACACCCAAATTAGTCGAAAATGACTACCATGACAAATTTAACGATTTTTACAAAAAAAGTGTATGAGCGCCATCTTGGATTTCAAAATAGACATTATTTTCGATATCTGCTTACCCGAATTAGTCGGAAATGACTACCATGACGATTTTGTCAGAATTTTCCGTTTCCGCCATCTTTGATTTTAAAACGGTCCTTATTTTCGAAATCTACACCCCTGAATTAATTGAAAATGACTACCATATCGATTTTTCCAAAAAAAGTGTATGACCGCCATCTTGGATTTCAAAATAGACATTATTTTCGATATCTGCTTACCCGAATTAGTCGGAAATGACTACCATGACGATTTTGACAGAATTTTCCGTTTCCGCCATCTTTGATTTTAAAACGGTCCTTATTTTCGAAATCTACACCCCTGAATTAATCGAAAATGACTACCATAACGTTTTTTACGACAAAAGTGTTTGACCGCCATCTTGGATTTCTAAATAGACATTATTTTCGAAATCTGCACACCCGAATTATTCGGGAATGACTACCATGACGATTTTGACAAAATTGTCTAGTTTTCAAATAAAAAATCATTTTACGTCACACCTGGCCATAATGTGAGTTTTACCGCACGCTACGCTAATTGTTGTACTCACCACGGGCAGTAAAAAAGAAAGCCCTCTATCGAATATTTACAACCCTCGCCTGCGGCTCGGGTTACAAATACCTGCGATTTCGGGCTTTCTTTCTTTTACAGTCCTTGGTAAGTAATGTACTATAATAATATAAAGTAAATATTTAAAGGATCTTTATAATTCAATCGCACTTCTCGCCACTATAGGGCAATGGAAACAGGTCACTACGTGTTGGGGATTTCATACAAGGTTACCCGTTTTAGTGGCCTCTTAGTGTATCTAGCTGGCAAACTTACGTAATGCGAGTAGGACGATTTAGCACAGGTCCATCGTCTGTGAGCTCTCGTTCCATACTGAGCCAGAGGCGACGGCGCGATGTGTTTTGTCAAGTTTTTAACCGATTTAGAGTCATATTCAAAAAATTACACTTTATTTAAATTTTGCGTTACAGTAATGATTTTTTTTTTCGTGGTAGATCTATAGCTGAACTTTAATATATTTATATTTTTAGAGCAGAATATTTATAGGACTTCCGTGAAAAAAATTAAATATAAACCTGTTTTCATCAAAAAAATTGCAATATTCAGAAGGTATTTTGTCTATTATCCAAGATGAATCTTCAATTTTTCTTACCATGGCCGTCTTGAACATGATATACTGAATTGAATTGTATTCAAATTTTATAAGAAAGGTTCCCTTTATTTGAGTAATCTGAAAAAAAACCAGACGTCTAACTGCAAACTCTGAAGAGGCCTACCAAGAGAAGCCATGTTTTTCAGGTGTTTTTCTCACAAATGTAATTTTTTTTCCCATGGCCGTCTAGATAAAGGAACGGACTATTATATGCATTAAAAGTTAATTTAATAACACAAAGCATTTTCGCTATAACCTCCGAAGAAAATGATGCATTTCGCAAAATACGCGCATTTTGGGAATAAGGCCTCTTAAGGAATACTATTTATCTCTTCCTTAGGTTTTTAAGTTGACACTGTTGTTTCTTATTGTGTGTATTATATATGTATATATGTACGTATATGTATGTTTATTTTGTATTTATTTAAGTATGTATATTCATATGAATGTGCTGTGTTATCTATTTCGTCTCTTTTGTTTCTATGCACCACCTACTGCTTATTGTTTTTCTCTAGTCTCCACTACCCAAAGGTTGTCTGGAAGAAATCGCTCATTAGCGATAAGACCGCCTGTTGTTACCTCTACCTAAATTTATCTAATTGTAAAATTTGTGCTTGTAACTGTATGAGGTGTGCAATAAAGAGTATTTATTATTATTATTATTATTATTTATTTACATGTTTCTCAATCGTGTGGGTGTCGCGTTTTCGTGACGTGACGCTTTTTCGTACCGGTCACGTGACTTTTTTTCGCCTAGGCCCCCATCCGCGAACCGTCCGATAAGGAACTTCGTTCCAAAACTCCACCGGTTCTAACCCTGTAGGTGTGTGTACCTCTGGCCCAAGAAGTATTATGACCGAAAAGAAATTCGACGGGACTTATTTTTTTCAAAACAGTAATACATTATTAGACCTTAAAGATACAAAATAATGCGTAGTTCTTCAAGAAGACATATCAAAACTGCTTGAGAGACAGATAATGTACCTATTGTTTAATTATAAAGAAAAATAAATCCTAATCTGACTGCTTCACAAAACGTTTGATATGTTTTCCTACCTAAACGGTGTCCTATAAATGTTAGATGATTTTGTAGTAGTTTTTTGGTTTGCTGCAATAACCCTTTGACATTCATGACATTTTCAAATATTTCTTAAGAGCGGGTAAAGGTAAATTTAAAGCATCGACGGGTTACATGTTATAAATATGAACACCTTGACCAAAAAATTACAAATTATTTCAATACCAACTTTCAACATACAAACTTTCAACCCCCTTTTCACCCCTTCCAGGGTTGATTTTCGGGATGAAAACTGTTCATTGTCCTTTCCCGGGACTCAAACTATCTCTACACAAAATTTCATCATTATCCGTTCAGCCGTTAACTAATTAAAAATACTTGGAACGTGTTCTGTTATCGATTCTAAGTATCTCCAGCCAACTTTTTTTCGAATATATTCCATGAACAGACTTTCGACCCTCTTCAGCTTTATTATATGTATAGATAGTTTTAATTGAAAGTACCTTTCAGGCGTCACTTCCATTACTTTTTTAAAAAATTTTGGACCTACGGTTCTAAAGTAAGATGGGGGGGGGGGGGGGTTTGAAGAAGAAACTATCCTTCGTCATTTCTCGAGACCCATACTATCTCTATACCAATTTTCATCTAAATCAGTTCAGCGGTAAAAAAATCCTCATACCACCTTCCAACCCCCTTTTCACCCCCACAAGGGTTTGAAAACTATCCTATGACGTTTCTCGAGACTCAAATTATCTCCATACCCATTTCTATCTAAATCGTTTCAGCGGTTAAAAATTCTCCATACAAACTTTCAACCCCATTTTCACCCCCACCAGGGTTGATTTTCGGGATTAAAACTATATATTTTCCTTTCCCAGGACTCAAACTATATCTATCCAAAATTTCATCAAAATCCTTTCAGCCGTTTTCACGTGATGCGCGGTCAAATAAACAGACAAACAGATAAACAGATAAACAGATAAACAGATAAGCAGCAGATTTGATTAATAAGAGACAAAATATAATTTATTTCATTTATTCAACATTGAATAGATTAAAGGAAAGAGTCCATTTTATAAATATAAAATGCTAAGAACAACCATGGTAAATGCAATGATGTTTATTAAAGAATATTACTTATAATAATTCTGAATAATTTAATCAATGTTGCAATGCTGCCATCACCACTAAGTAAGTCAAGATATAAAACAAAGTATATTAAATCCATTCTAATTCCTCAACCATTACTACAAGTATCCCGTAAGGCCATTAATCATAATATTCTGCACATAATATATAGTCTAACACTTGTAGCAAAAACAGAGTAATATATAATCTCATGTAATCAGAAAGGCTAAATTATTTCCAATATAAGGTTGGTGTGTACGTTGTACCATGCACCAACTTGAAATACAGTATTACACGTTTATATATTTAAATACATTATTAGGTACACGGTAACAAGGTACACACTGATACATTTTATTTAATTAACCCTCAATATTATTTAGAGGTGAGTAATCAATATTACACTTAACTTGGTTCTTGCTGGTTAGCTCTCCAATCACCAATGTGTCCCACAACCCGGGACCCGGACCCGGGTACAGTTTGGACCCGGGGTATGTCCTTAAACTACGTCCGGACCTGGGTATGTCCTTAAACTACGCCAAAAAGAGAGGTATGGGTACTGCGAATGGCATCTCGCTAAGTGTGGTAGGGCACGTTCAGCGAATGTCATCGCTCAAATCTGGAGCAGAGCCCGACTGGGGAAGTACCTCCACCTTACAGAAAACCACAGCCAAATAGCACTAGACCCTACTCATAGTGTTGTGTTCCTGCTGGTGAGTAAGGTTGCCAAAGAGCTCAAAGAGGACCCAGTGTGTTGACGATGAGAGACCTTCTTGTTCCTTTAGTCGTCAACACAGTGAATCCTCCTTTTTGTAAAGGGTCGGCAACGCGCATGTGACTCCTTTGGAGTTACAGGCGTCCATAGGTTACGATAGCTGCTTACCATCAGGCGGGCCGTATGCTTGTTTGCCACCGTCGTGGTATTAAAAAAAAAAAAAAAAAAAAAAAAAAAAAACAGACAAACAGATAAACAGACAAAAATTCTAAAAATTGTTGGAACGTGTTCTGTTATCGATTCTAAGTATCCCCAGACAACTTTTTTTCGATTATCTTCCATGTACAGACTTTCGACCCTCTTCAGCTTTATTATATGTATAGATTATTTTGTCGAGCTAAGTGATTTCTATGGCCATCTTTCAGCGCCAATTTCAGATCAGCTTTATGTTATAATAATATTGCATTGTCATCTGATTTACACAAGCATGTAAAATTTCAGCTCAATTAGAAAACTGGAAGTGGGGTAAATTCAACTTGCAAGATTTGATTACAAACAGATATCGGAAGAAGTGAAAGTAAATAAAAGCTCGTAAAAATTGTTTGCGCATACAAACATATATAAGGTGCTAACAAATTAGTCACGGATGTTTTTACCGCTGATAGTACTCGGTTCTCGGAGTATATTTAAGTATGAAACATCATAGGTTTTGTTATGTTTTTTTGGAGAAAACTAGGAAACAAATTTCCTACGTTAAAACACCCTGTTAATAAGATAACTAAATGAGACCTCTTTAGACCCGAATCATACTGACATTTAAGAAAAAAAAACTTTTGACGTGACATGACAGACAGTGTTAAACATCTTGACAGGTACATTATAGGGGTGGTTATTTTAAAAAATAATTATAATTTTTTGTTTGTTCGGTAAATGAAAACAAAAAAATGATATACAAAGGTTCCTTAATTACAGTTAAAAGTTAATTGTTTTATGGCCTGTTTCACAATCTCCAGTTATAGCATATCTGTCAGATAAATGTTTGCTGTCCTTTTCTTTTATATGACTGGAGAAAAGGATAGCAATAATTTTAACTGGCAGATAAGTTTATCTGGAGATTGTGCAGCAGGCCCTTAATGTAATGTATTAACTCTTAAAATATCCGTGACTAATTTGTTAGCACCTTATATATATAATGTGTACAGTCGACGTCAAAGATATGTTTACACTTTTGCACCTAATTACAAAACTCTCACTTCACTCGGCTTCACCTTTCTTATATAACATATTAAAAATTAATAAGCAGAACTATTACCTAACAAAATACGCGCAAACACAAAATAGGATACGCGCGTTATTACCTAGGCATTTTGCAAAACATGTTTATGTTTATCAGCGCACAATTTAATGCCTAGCGGCAGAAACAATGCATATTGCAAATTGTATTTATATTATTGTAATAATAATAAATACTCTTTATTGCACACCTCATACAGTTACAAGCACAAATTTTACAATTAGATAAATTTAGGTAGAGGTAACAACAGGCGGTCTTATCGCTAATGAGCGATTTCTTCCAGACAACCTTTGGGTAGTGGAGACTAGAGAAAAACAATAAGCAGTAGGTGGTGCATGGACACAAAAGAGACGAAATAGATAACACAGCACATTCATATGAATATACATACTTAAATAAATACAAAATAAACATACATATACGTACATATACGTACATATATACATATATAATACACACAGTAAGAAACAACAGTGTCAACTTAAAAACCTAAGGAAGAGATAAATAGTATTCCTTAAGTTGCGATTTAAAGCTACCGATAGATTGTGCGCGTTTTATGTTGAGAGGGAGAGAATTCCACAAACGAACGTCCTGGAACGTAAATGAGCAATTATAAAATTTGGAAGATGAAGATGGCACTTTTAGGAGCAATTTTTGAGAGGATCTAATAGAATTAAGATAAGAGAAACGCTCTTTGAGGTAGCGGGTGTAATACCTACTTACCTTCCTTTTTATTTTTCACACACTGCAGAGCAATTTTGAAACCTATAACTTGTTTTTAAATACCTTATTGTTTTTTCTTTCTATGTTGCCTGTTAAATTATTTATTTGTTTATAATTTTTTTGTCTGTAGTTGTGTCGTCACTTCTTAGTCATAAGTTAAACGGGTATTAGACATTGCAATTTGTAGGGTCCAACCTGTCATGTTGGAAGGTGTAATGGCACCTAGGGAGTAGGAGTCCCGACCTAGGGCGATCGGCAGTGCCCTCAGAGAAATAAACCAATGGAGTGGTAATTGTCAGGCGTCCCCCTCTGCCAAAAGTACAAGACCACTGGTCGTAGCGGTTATATAAAACTAGTTGTCGCGCGTCAAACGCCATTCAATGAATGTCAGTCAGCCCGGAACGACCTGAGGTAAAAATTCCGAATTGCTGCGTGTTTTCATGTAAGAAAAGATCTGAATTATCTAGTTTACATAAGGATAACGTTTCTTTTCATCTATAAGTATAATTACGTCTAACCTGGGGGTCGTCGTAACCTGCTAGCGCAAGGCAGTCATAGTCACGCTTACTCTGTTGTTATTAAATCAAAATGGAGCAAAAAAATACGTTTTCGTGATTGTGTAATACACCGTTTTCAAGACAGTGAAACAAGGAATACAGTGAAAAAAACCGTTTCAAAATCCGTGCTATACTTTAGGAGATATGACAATAATCATTTTAAATATTTTATTTAACGGCCCATATACCACACACTCAAGAGGCGAGCGAGCGGTGCGCGGTGGTGAGTCATCCGCTACTTGTTTGTGACGTACCTGCGGCCCGAGTGGCTGCGCGCGGCTGCTGACACAAGATCGAAGCGGACATTATACACACGAGTAAACGGACATTATGGCCACATGCATTAACTGTCATGACGACATTTTGGATAGACGATTTCTCACCTGCTCTCGATGCAAAAATATGTTTCATGTGAAGTGCACTAAAATCTCAGAAAAATTGTTTGACCTTATGAGAGCAAAGGAGTCAAAAACCTGGAAATGTAATGCGTGCGTACATGCACCAGGTAGTTCAAACTCATCACAAACTACAACACCATCAAATCCAACTATATCTTTACGTAACTTACATACCCCTACAAACTATGTGACGGAACGCGTAAAACCAAATATTCCTACGGAGAACTCATTCGACTCTCTACCGTCGGATGCACCCAGCAACGAGGAAGAATCTTTCATTTTGAACCGAAGCTGTCCAGAGAATGGTTATAGTATGAAAGAAGAGTTAGAAGAATTGAAAATTAAAATAGTTAAACTGGAGATGCAACTAAAAACTGCTGATATTGAAATTGAAAATTTAGGATTAGAAAACTTATGTCTAAAAAAACAAATATTAGCCTATGAAAAGAAGACTGAAAAACTAGTACATATATGTAAATCGACGCCGTCAAAAACTACTAAAGAACACAGAAGTATAAATAGGACAAGGCTAAATTTTACGGATCTAGAAGCATTAGAACAATCGAGTATTGAACAAAACGATAAGGAAAAGACCGTAAAAACGACTTTTAAAAAGGTAGTAGAAAATACACCAACAGCAAAGTGTCATATGAATTTGGAGACCAAAAAGAAGACAGTCAACATAACGGAGACCAGTATAGTAGACCACGGACGGAAGAAGAAGATACAAGTGCAGGATAGAATTTCGAAAAAACAAGTAAAAATATTTTGTGATCAATATGGCAAAGGACTTCGTAAGGTACTGCAAGATTTATTAGGTGACAATTTTAATGTTTCAGCTATCATAAGGCCCAATGCACGTATAGAGCAAATTTTATCAAATTGTGAATCGATGTGTAATGATCTGACAATGTCTGATTATGTAGTGATCGTTGGTGGCTCAAATGATGTGAACCCTGCTAGTTTTAAATCCACTATTCTTGACAACATAAATCTGCTAACAAATACGAATGTCTTGATCGGGGGGATAACATACAATGAATATTTAAACATACATAGCCTTAATGAGTCAGTTCGTATAGCTTGTGCTAAATCCACTCATGCAAAGTACGTACCTTTTGAGTACAATCAATATAAAAATAACCTTCGTAATTGTAAACTCGTTGGTGGATGGTTATTAAGGGAAATTTTACGCATTGGTTACGATAAAAGTATGACAGATCACATTTACTTGATAAACAAAACTACAATAAATCACCAACCACAGATACGACAAAAGACTATTACGGATTACTTTGTAAATAAAAATAATGTAAATACACACAAACATAGTAACACTGAACCATGTAAATCGCAAAACAACACTATTCCACACATGTTTGAAAAAATGAAATTAAAACATACCAAGATAAAGACAGCACAAGTACCTACAATTAATGAAGAAAAACAAAACGTGGCAGAATTTTTTCGTAAATAAAGATGAAAATGTTTGTAAAAAAAACCAAAATAACCTAATCATACTACACCTAAATACACAAAGTATAAAATCAAAACTGGATGACTTAGAATTAATGCTACATGAAAGGGGAATAGATATTTGTTGTTTTAGTGAGACTTTTTTAAAAGACGAAGAAGTTAAAATTTTACAGATTGAGGGATATAAAAATGTTTCACACTTTTCTCGCAAGCTAAAGAAACGTGGTGGAGTAGCAATCTATGCGAAGCACTCAATCGAGTGCCGTGAGCTGGATTGGGTGGCTAAGATGTCAGTTGAAAGTCACTTCGAGTGTTGTGGGGCAATAGTGTGCGGATTAAACTATTTAATTATATGTGTATATAGAACTCCGAATAGTAACCTCGACATTTTCTTGGTGAACTTGGAATTGCTATTGAATAAGTTAGTGACAAGGCAAAGAAATAGCTACAAAAAATTATTCATTTTAGGTGACTTCAATGTAAATATTCTAGAAAAAAATAAAAAAAGTGAATTATTCCTCAACACCTTCCGCTCATACAAACTTAAACCCAAAATTTTTGTACCAACAAGGATTACAAATTATTCCCAAACATGTATAGATAATATTTTCACTAATGCATTGCACTCTCAAGTGGAAGTACTGGACCTCGGACTCTCCGATCATACGTGTCAAATTGTCACAATACCAACCAGCTTAGGTTTTAAGGAACATTATTGGTATATTCATAACCGAAATCCAGACAAGTATTTAGACATTTTTCTGAAGTACCTTACAGACATCAGTTTTTCGGATGTTTACTCTGAAACGGACCCAAATAATGCCTATAAAACATTCATTAATAATTTCAGTCTTATTTATGATCTTTGCGTACCGACTAAAAAAATTAAAATAACACACAAAAAGAAACCAAATTGGAAGACTAAAGGGATTGTAATTGCTAGTAAACGCAAAAGGCAGTTATATTTACAAACACTTAAATCGAGTAATGGAACTGCCAGAAATGAATACAAGAAGTATTGTCGAATCATGAAAGCAGTAACCAAGCAGTCAAAACGAAACACGAACAATAATTTTATCAACAAGAGTACTAACAAAAGTAAAGCTACATGGCAAATAATAAAACAAAACACAACTCAAACAAATATGATAAAAGATACAATAGAATCTATAAGAAAAGATGACACTATTTTGGAAAACCCTTTTGACATAGCTAATACAATAAATGATTTTTTTATACAATTAAGTAATAGTCGTAATGTAAGTAACTCTAATTATAAACCACTTGTCCCACCTATCTTATCAAGCATCTTTATAAGACCAGCGACAACTGAAGAAGTCATTAAAATAGTTAAAGAATTAAAAAATAAAAATAGCACTGGACATGACCTAATACCAATGACTTTAATCAAATCTAGCATAGAATACATAGCGGGGCCATTAACTTATATCATAAATTTAACATTAGAGAATGGAATCTTTCCGGATGATCTTAAGAAGGCGCTAATAAGGCCTTTACATAAAAAAGGGCCCAAACAAGACATAAATAATTATAGGCCCATTGCATTATTGCCTAATTTTTCAAAAATTTTTGAAAAGGTTATATTAAATAGAATGATTTCGTTTTTTGACAAACACAAAATATTGAATTCAAACCAATTCGGGTTTCAAAAGGGGAAAAATACGACAATGGCCATATTCGAAATTTTACACAAAGTTTGGACGGATATGGATAAAGAGAAAACTTCAATAGGATTATTTATAGACTTATCAAAGGCTTTCGATTGCGTTTCTCACGAGATTCTATTGAAACAGCTAGAACATATTGGAGTACGAGGTGTCGCCTTAAAATTAATACAGTCTTATCTAAATAAAAGAACACAAGCCACGGTTTTAGACGCATATGATAGGAATACAAAGACAGTAACAAGAGTACAATCACAAGTTGAAATCACCTTGCAAGGGGTACCCCAGGGCAGTGTCTTGGGACCCCTACTATTTCTTGTATATGTGAATGAGTTTCCCTTTATTATTAACCACTTGTGTGTTATGTTTGCCGACGATGCCACTATTTTCGTTTGTGAGGACAAACGGTTAGATATGAATAACGAGCTATTTAATACTTTGAAACTTGTAATTGACTGGTTGCAATCTTTAAATTTAAGTGTGAACATTGACAAAACTAAAATGGTACAATTTGTAAATTATAAGCAAAAGCCAAAAAATCTAAATGTAGTTATAGATGGTAAAATTATCGAACAAGTGAATAGTACAAATTTCTTAGGAGTTACAATAGACAGTAACTTAAACTGGAAGAATCACATCGATAAAGTGAATAAAAAACTATCCAGCGCATCTTATGCACTATCTATATTGACTAATATAACTACAGTCGATGTCGCAAAGAAGGCATATTATGGAAACGTTTATCCCCACTTGAAATATGGCATAGTATTTTGGGGAAACTCGGTAAATGTCGAATCAACATTTATTCTTCAAAAAAAATGCTTACGTATTATATTTAAGTTTAAGTATCTAGAATCTGTAAGAGAATTATTTAAGGAAAATGACATTTTACCACTGACATGTATTTATATATTAGAAATTTGTTTATTCGTTAAGGAACAAAATGACATTTTTACCAAAAAAAGTAATTTTAAGAGGAACATTAGAACACAATATAAACACGATCTATGTACGGTGAAACCTTCGAGCTTTATTCTAGAAAAGAGCACTTATGTCTCTGGAATTAAAATATATAATCATTTACCTGATCATATTAGGTCACAAAATGGGACAAAATTCAAAAACATGCTCAAGAGATGGTTGTTAGTTAAGAGTTTTTACAGTCTGAATGAATATTATAATCACACGGAGTAAAAGTATTTTCTATATAATGTAGGATATGTTTTGTTATTGTGTTATTTTATCTAGTTGTAAGTTTATTATTGTACGCCCGAAATGGGCAAACTGTTGGACTTTTTCTGTAATTATGACATCTGCATGTACACAGTTTGACAATAAATGATATCTTATCTTATCTTATCTAAATATCATCAAATAGTGCACGAAATTAGCAAAAAACTAAAAAATATTGTCAATCAAAAAATGTTGCCACTTAATGGTACTACATCTGACTAGGGTAATTTTTAAATTTGACTCTTCATACTACATTGTACCATCGGGTTCATAATTGCATACCCAATTTATCAATGAATTTATTCATAAATTTTGGTATGCAATTATGAACACGATTACATCGAGGGAGGTAAGTGAAATATTGCAAACAAGAGTAATCTACTCCAGTGCGGCAGAAATACGTGCCATTATGTCATTCATTGTCATTGTTATGACAGGTTAGGCAATACACTTAAAAGATACTCCGTGGGTTAGGCAGAGACCCATTCGGCATACAGCCATAACATAATTGTCTGTTAAAGCAGCAGTGTGTCTGAGTGTGTGTGTTGTTACTAAATTGTTTCTAAACATATTTTAATCGACTTTTAAACTATTCAAATTACATATTATTTTTAATCATTAACAAAAATGAAAAGATTAACGTCAGTACTTCAAAGGTAAAACTCATTCACACGCACAGCTTTTTAAATTATATATGTCGTCGAGGACCGCCGAGGGCAGGGCTGTAAGGTGGTTTGGAACTCAAAAAACTGACACTATCAGGATAAACTAGCCTATAGCACATTACGCACGGACGCACGGTAATCAAATAAAACATAAACACTGGTTTAACAACTGTATTGAAATCAAATCTTTTTAAAACCGTATTATGGGAAGGGCAATAAACTACTACTGGTTCGGAAAGGAGCCTCAACTGAGAAGAACCAGCGTAAGAAACTCAGCGTATGTGTGCTTGTAGTACGGCACAATAGCTGAAATTTGTCTATGGTCTCAATAATACAGCTACTATAAACAGATTTCCGTTTTAATAGACAAATTTCAGCTAGTGTGCTGAATTCCGCACTGAATTCCGCTCTAATGTGTGGCGCCCCTTAAGTGAAATATACTTATAGATGCTTGAAATAACGATGTTCCTGTATAGAAATTAATTCGTTCCTTTATTTTTACCATACATTTTATGTAGCATTTCAATTTTGTATGGATTATACTTTATTTATTATAAGGTACGGTATACACACTTATCCCCTTAAATAGGCACTTTTAATTTCTGATTCTGGTATCACTGTACCATGTACATGTAGGTTTTAGTGATGGGAAAGCACAAAAATAAATGTCGATATTAACATTAGCAGTATGTTATACTTTTTATTCATAATAGAAAATGAAGAAGAGATAATAGAAATAGAAACACAAATTGGAAACAGATGCCCATTACAATCAAAATATCAACTGCGAAGGACTCTGGAACATCACGATGTCGCTAGTGACTGACACATCATTGTTCATTACAGTGAAAAATTCACTGAGGTGGATAGAGGAACGTCTAGTGTAATTGGAAGCACATTGGAACGGTAATCTAAACACGTGGGTTCGAATCCCGTGATGTTCCAGAGTTCTTTGCAGTTCAATGTTTCATTGTAATAGTTATTTGTTTCCAATTTGTAGTATTTTCCACTAAATTTAAAAGCAAATACACAGCAAAATATTAAATTGATAATATAAAAGTTATTCTAAATCAGCTTGCAAGATTTGTCCTGAACAAATAGACAAACTAACTTACGTAGAATACTAACATTGTAAGTAATATGCTGGTAGAAAAACTTGATATTTAATCACAACTTAACATTATAATTTTATCAATAGCTAAACCTTATACTTGGTAAAGAAACAAAAATATATAACTAACCTACGATCAATGTTTCTCTGCGTCCGTAGAAAACACCTTAGACAACCCTACACGTGATCCCTGGGTGGTGCTAAAAGAGTTACAAACTTGGCAGCTCTGCTGTCCTACCTGGACCTCGCAGCACTCACTGGATTTTCTTCATCATCTGCTTTCCCACTACCCTAGGGAAGAAATGCCTATCTATATCCAGTGACATGTCGGCATACGATAAATAAATCAACGATAAAATGTGACATTTTCAAGTCAAAGGTACATCATTATCGGTTGTCAATAAGGCGTTACCATAAAAAAAATCATTTAGAAATTAACTCTATTAACAACCGACAATGATGTACCTTTGACATGAAAACGTCACAAATATCGATACTTAAGTATATTATTATCGACGCGTTCCTCGCACTCTGTACGTTTACTTAAAGATGACATTATCTCGTTCACGGACAGGTTGGCTGTGTCTGTGTTTATACTTGTGTGAGTATATTTTATGCTAGTGTTTGATAATTTTATCGTGTGCGTGTGTAGCGACGTCAATGGCAAATGCATTAGTGTTAAACGTATTTGTGTGCGTTTCCTCGTCCCCCGCGCCAAAATTGGCAGACTTTTTCTGATAGAAATTAGTGCGCGTCTCGCATCCGGTTGGTTTAATTATCAAAGGCAGTGCCCCGACACCCACAGCTGTTTATGGAGGTCGTTAGAGTTATTTTACCTTTTTTATTTATAATGTTAGCCATTTTCTACACATTCCGTCTGTTTAAAATAAAAGTTAAAATGTGTAGACTCGCTGTTAATTAATATATTTATCTAGTTTTGTATTTAAATAATAGAAGGGCTGGCAGATGAAGTTAGATTCAGCCAGCTGCCGGTAATTTATATATCAATAATAATAAAGACAGTTTCTTTTTAGGGTTCCGTACCACGAAAGGAAAAAACTGAACCATTATAGGATCACTTTGTTGTCCGTCCGTCCGCCCGTCCGTCCGTCCGTCCGTCCGCCCGTCCGTCCGTCCGTCCGTCTGTCAAGACCTTTTTTCTCAGGAACGCGTTCAGGTATCAAGCTGAAATTTATATCAAACTAGCTTTTGCCCGCTGCTTCGCTCGCGTTAAATTCGGGGTAACAAACCATACAAACTTCCACCCCCCATTTTAGGGAAGTGGGGGGTTAGAGAGAGACAAAATGTAGCCTATGTCACTCTCCATCCCTTCAACTATCTCCACTTAAAAAATCACGTCAATTCGTCGCCCCGTTTTGCCGTGAAAGACGGACAAACAAACAAACAAACAAACACACACATACACTTTCCCATTTAAAATATTAGTATGGATATGGATACTCAGGTCTACTGTCCCTTGGAGCTGTGAAAAAATCAAACTTCTAAGCCAACACAATCAAAAGATCCGTTTATGCCGCAAATTTCCGCAAATTTTCGAAACTCGCAAGGGAATCAAAACCTACAGGGTCCTTCCCGTGAACTCAGAATCTTGAAATTTGGTACGCAGTGTACAACATGTCTTATAGCACAGATAAAGGAAAAATTGCGAAAACCGTAAATTTTTAGTTACATCATATCATAATAGTAGTTTATGTAACTAATTACGTACAGTTGCCATACACTGCTTTATCTACACTCATATTATATATTCTAAATGAAGTGTTCGGAAACCATAGAATGACCGCCATTGCACCTCCATGGCCAACTCGATTGTGCCGGCGGTCGCGAGGGCGCGTGCCGTTGGTCAACAAGTAGGACAAGAATCTTGAAGCAAATCAAATTATTTTGTTCAATATTTTTTGATTTGCAATTTTTTTAAGTAGTTACACTACTATATATAAACTGAAAAGATAGATGTCATATACTTCAGAAAAAGTGACCAAACCCTCCGGTGTCCGAGGCCAGATTTGAACTGGCGTCTTCAGCTTTCGCGGCTGACTACTAGACCACCCGGTCACGGCGGAACTTGACAAATTTTCTCATGTATATGCAATCTCTGAATTTGAAACGGCTAGGCGCCGTTGACCATACTCTAAGGGCATGCGCAGTACGTGCTTGCACCTCCTATCCGAATCTCTTACGTGATTCTGGTATAGCGAGAGAGATGGTGCTGCCATCTATGAATCTTGAAGCAAATCAAATTATTTTGTTCAATATTTTTTGATTTGCAATTTTTTTAAGTAGTTACACTACTATATATAAACTGAAAAGATAGATGTCATATACTTCAGAAAAAGTGACCAAACCCTCCGGTGTCCGAGGCCAGATTTGAACTGGCGTCTTCAGCTTTCGCGGCTGACGTCCTGACCACTAGACCACCCGGTCACGGCGGAACTTGACAAATTTTCTCATGTATATGCAATCTCTGAATTTGAAACGGCTAGGCGCCGTTGACCATACTCTAAGGGCATGCGCAGTACGTGCTTGCACCTCCTATCCGAATCTCTTACGTGATTCTGGTATAGCGAGAGAGATGGTGCTGCCATCTATGAATCTTGAAGCAAATCAAATTATTTTGTTCAATATTTTTTGATTTGCAATTTTTTTAAGTAGTTACACTACTATATATAAACTGAAAAGATAGATGTCATATACTTCAGAAAAAGTGACCAAACCCTCCGGTGTCCGAGGCCAGATTTGAACTGGCGTCTTCAGCTTTCGCGGCTGACGTCCTGACCACTAGACCACCCGGTCACGGCGGAACTTGACAAATTTTCTCATGTATATGCAATCTCTGAATTTGAAACGGCTAGGCGCCGTTGACCATACTCTAAGGGCATGCGCAGTACGTGCTTGCACCTCCTATCCGAATCTCTTACGTGATTCTGGTATAGCGAGAGAGATGGTGCTGCCATCTATGAATCTTGAAGCAAATCAAATTATTTTGTTCAATATTTTTTGATTTGCAATTTTTTTAAGTAGTTACACTACTATATATAAACTGAAAAGATAGATGTCATATACTTCAGAAAAAGTGACCAAACCCTCCGGTGTCCGAGGCCAGATTTGAACTGGCGTCTTCAGCTTTCGCGGCTGACGTCCTGACCACTAGACCACCCGGTCACGGCGGAACTTGACAAATTTTCTCATGTATATGCAATCTCTGAATTTGAAACGGCTAGGCGCCGTTGACCATACTCTAAGGGCATGCGCAGTACGTGCTTGCACCTCCTATCCGAATCTCTTACGTGATTCTGGTATAGCGAGAGAGATGGTGCTGCCATCTATGAATCTTGAAGCAAATCAAATTATTTTGTTCAATATTTTTTGATTTGCATTTTTTTAAGTAGTTACACTACTATATATAAACTGAAAAGATAGATGTCATATACTTCAGAAAAAGTGACCAAACCCTCCGGTGTCCGAGGCCAGATTTGAACTGGCGTCTTCAGCTTTCGCCAAGCCAAGCAAGCAAGACGCCAGTTCAAATCTGGCCTCGGACACCGGAGGGTTTGGTCACTTTTTCTGAAGTATATGACATCTATCTTTTCAGTTTATATATAGTAGTGTAACTACTTAAAAAAATTGCAAATCAAAAAATATTGAACAAAATAATTTGATTTGCTTCAAGATTCATAGATGGCAGCACCATCTCTCTCGCTATACCAGAATCACGTAAGAGATTCGGATAGGAGGTGCAAGCACGTACTGCGCATGCCCTTAGAGTATGGTCAACGGCGCCTAGCCGTTTCAAATTCAGAGATTGCATATACATGAGAAAATTTGTCAAGTTCCGCCGTGACCGGGTGGTCTAGTGGTCAGGACGTCAGCCGCGAAAGCTGAAGACGCCAGTTCAAATCTGGCCTCGGACACCGGAGGGTTTGGTCACTTTTTCTGAAGTATATGACATCTATCTTTTCAGTTTATATATAGTAGTGTAACTACTTAAAAAAATTGCAAATCAAAAAATATTGAACAAAATAATTTGATTTGCTTCAAGATTCATAGATGGCAGCACCATCTCTCTCGCTATACCAGAATCACGTAAGAGATTCGGATAGGAGGTGCAAGCACGTACTGCGCATGCCCTTAGAGTATGGTCAACGGCGCCTAGCCGTTTCAAATTCAGAGATTGCATATACATGAGAAAATTTGTCAAGTTCCGCCGTGACCGGGTGGTCTAGTGGTCAGGACGTCAGCCGCGAAAGCTGAAGACGCCAGTTCAAATCTGGCCTCGGACACCGGAGGGTTTGGTCACTTTTTCTGAAGTATATGACATCTATCTTTTAAGTAGGACAAGATTTACATTATGTTATCACATTCGATGTTCGGAATTTTAAACTCATAACGTATCAATATATGAGCATGTAAAGTTAAAATTACGTTACTGCCACAGATAAAAAGCTTATCATAGTAAAATCGGTTGTGGTAATGCTAGCCATTGCCTACCGTTTTTGAACACGTTTTAGAGGACTTACAATGTGAGTGTAGATAAAAATATTTTTAAAATTTTTAAAGTTACTACCCCTTTCCTCATGAACGCGTAGTGGTATTCAATTGAAATGCATATCAAATCAAATCACTCAGGTCTATAATACCTTTAGGCTGTAACAAAATCAAATTTGTATGTCAACATAATGGGTGAAGTTTTACTTTTATACCTACAGGTTTGTACCGAACCCTCGGTGCGCGAGTCCGACTCGCACTTGGCCGGTTTTTATTATTTAATGTGTACTGCTATGAGTACTATCACCGTGCTTCACCAATAAATTTTTTAGATTTTTTGAAGGCATCTCTGTAAACGTTGAGCTAAGGCCGACCGGTAAGGACGATTTGTTGGTGAGGTAGGGTCGGTAGGGGCGATTTGTACGGAAAGTGTAATAACGGGCGTTGGGACCGACAGGAGTTCGACACAACAGGTTGGGCCCTACAAATTGCCATGTCTAATAGCCGTTTTAGCTATAAGTTAGGTCCCCACTGAAAATCAACGCCGCGGCTTGCCGTGGCATTATGTTGAATGGGGGCCTTTATATTGTCAGTTTTTTATACTTGTTCTTGTACAATTTAACTGGTGTGACGTAAATAAATGTATTTTTTCTTTCTTTCAAAAGTAATTGTATCAAAAAAAAATCCTTTTCAACTTAACATCAGATTTTTCGTAAATAATGTATCTATGAAGTGTTTTTATCCCTATTACAAGAACCATATTTCACACAAGATATTCCGTTGTCAGAAACCAATCTACAGCCTCAAGAGAATATAGGGCAGACGCGAATGGGGCGAGATTGTACACTGATTCGTTTTTTATCGTATAAACAAAAGACTCTGGGGGATGCTTCCAAAATTACTACGTATTTTTGTGGCGTACGTATTTGTGTGGGCGTGTATATGCTTCACAAATTTAATGAGAATCGAGCAAGGAGATGTGTAAGGGTGCAGGGTATACCTATAGGTTGAGGTAATATATGAAAGTCTATATGCGGCAGCACTTACGGTTTTATTGAGGTGGTATTTTTTAAGACGTCGGAATCTTACTAAAGAATCCTTAGACAACCCTATACGTGATCCCTGGGTGGTGCTAAAAGAGTAACAAACTTGGCAGCTGCACTGTCCCATCTGGACCTCGCAGCACTCGCTGGATTTTCTTCATCATCTACTTTCCCACTATAACTACCCGAGAGAGGAAATGCGTATCTATATCCAGTGAGCCAGTGACATCTAGCCATACTGTTACGAGCCACAGGGTTCGTTGGATAGAAAACAGCCGTTAGGTAACGTTAAATAATTTATTGAACAAAAAGGAATCACTTAGGAACACTATTGACTTAAAAAAAACACTAGGTAATTGACTAAAACACTATTCGCTTTAAAACAACTTGGGTTCACTCGCTAGTCACTTAATTCTCTCCGATGTTTATCGCTTTGTATCGCAATCGAAACTACCCGAGTCCGCTACGGTCTCCTTTTATATACGTGCGATAGGTTTTCTAGAATGTTCACAGTAGGTATACAGGTTGGTAAACTGTAGGTATCGAGAACATTCCGGGCCGTACTAGAACATGGCCCTCTCTGTCTAGCGTGTAGCGAAAAGCGATGCCTCTCACACATTCTCGATTGTTCCAGAGATATGGTCGGTTAGTGTAGTCGCCTTCGCGCGTGTAGGCCGTCCCTTTCACTTCCTTCTGGAATGTTCCGGAGACACGTTCGAGTATAATCGTCTCTCTCGCTTCCACGCACAGGCTGTCCTGCTCACACACCTGCTGGAATGTTCCGGAGACAAGAGGGGTGTAACTCGGCCTAAAACGGCCTGAAAATGGGTTTTCAGGAAGTAGTGACATAAGATTGTTAGTGGCCTGAAACGGCCTGAAAACATGTTTCAGGCGCCTGAAAACGGTGTTAACTGGGAGTAATTTTTGATTCCCTGATGTGTCAGGGCTTCCCCTGAAACGGCCCGAAAATGTGTTTCAGCCTACTGAAAACGCCTCTAACTGACTGAAAAAAAAAACGTTCCTTTGATGCCGTCTTTAACCCGTCTCCGTAACACTGCCCCCTCCTTAGACATGCTCGTCCCGAGCATCATTAGATCCATTATAACGTGCCAATCGATTTAGATGCACAATCTTGGGCTTGTTCCTCACACTTCCTATCTTCTTTATGCGATAAGTCACGTCATTAATCTTCGTAATGACTGTATAAGGACCGTCCCAATCAGCTTGAAGTTTTGGTGATTTTCCTTTACGTCTTATTGGATTATGAAGCCAGACGAGTGAGCCTTCTTCAAAGTCCACGTGATGCATCTTCCTGTCATATCGTGTTTTCGTTTTATCACTCATTTTACTTTCAGATGTTCTAACATGTTCGTGGATCTCATGCAATTTTTCCCGTAATTCTGCGGCATATTCTGTTATACTCTTTACTTCAAGATGACATTATCTCGTTCACGGACAGGTTGGCTGTGTCTGTGTTTATACTTGTGTGAGTATATTTTATGCTAGTGTTTGATAATTTTATCGTGTGCGTGTGTAGCGACGTCAATGGCAAATGCATTAGTGTTAAACGTATTTGTGTGCGTTTCCTCGTCCCCCGCGCCAAAATTGGCAGACTTTTTCTGATAGAAATTAGTGCGCGTCTCGCATCCGGTTGGTTTAATTATCAAAGGCAGTGCCCCGACACCCACAGCTGTTTATGGAGGTCGTTAGAGTTATTTTACCTTTTTTATTTATAATGTTAGCCATTTTCTACACATTCCGTCTGTTTAAAATAAAAGTTAAAATGTGTAGACTCGCTGTTAATTAATATATTTATCTAGTTTTGTATTTAAATAATAGAAGGGCTGGCAGATGAAGTTAGATTCAGCCAGCTGCCGGTAATTTATATATCAATAATAATAAAGACAGTTTCTTTTTAGGGTTCCGTACCACGAAAGGAAAAAACTGAACCATTATAGGATCACTTTGTTGTCCGTCCGTCCGCCCGTCCGTCCGTCCGTCCGTCCGCCCGTCCGTCCGTCCGTCCGTCTGTCAAGACCTTTTTTCTCAGGAACGCGTTCAGGTATCAAGCTGAAATTTATATCAAACTAGCTTTTGCCCGCTGCTTCGCTCGCGTTAAATTCGGGGTAACAAACCATACAAACTTCCACCCCCCATTTTAGGGAAGTGGGGGGTTAGAGAGAGACAAAATGTAGCCTATGTCACTCTCCATCCCTTCAACTATCTCCACTTAAAAAATCACGTCAATTCGTCGCCCCGTTTTGCCGTGAAAGACGGACAAACAAACAAACAAACAAACACACACATACACTTTCCCATTTAAAATATTAGTATGGATATGGATACTCAGGTCTACTGTCCCTTGGAGCTGTGAAAAAATCAAACTTCTAAGCCAACACAATCAAAAGATCCGTTTATGCCGCAAATTTCCGCAAATTTTCGAAACTCGCAAGGGAATCAAAACCTACAGGGTCCTTCCCGTGAACTCAGAATCTTGAAATTTGGTACGCAGTGTACAACATGTCTTATAGCACAGATAAAGGAAAAATTGCGAAAACCGTAAATTTTTAGTTACATCATATCATAATAGTAGTTTATGTAACTAATTACATACAGTTGCCATACACTGCTTTATCTACACTCATATTATATATTCTAAATGAAGTGTTCGGAAACCATAGAATGACCGCCATTGCACCTCCATGGCCAACTCGATTGTGCCGGCGGTCGCGAGGGCGCGTGCCGTTGGTCAACAAGTAGGACAAGAATCTTGAAGCAAATCAAATTATTTTGTTCAATATTTTTTGATTTGCAATTTTTTTAAGTAGTTACACTACTATATATAAACTGAAAAGATAGATGTCATATACTTCAGAAAAAGTGACCAAACCCTCCGGTGTCCGAGGCCAGATTTGAACTGGCGTCTTCAGCTTTCGCGGCTGACTACTAGACCACCCGGTCACGGCGGAACTTGACAAATTTTCTCATGTATATGCAATCTCTGAATTTGAAACGGCTAGGCGCCGTTGACCATACTCTAAGGGCATGCGCAGTACGTGCTTGCACCTCCTATCCGAATCTCTTACGTGATTCTGGTATAGCGAGAGAGATGGTGCTGCCATCTATGAATCTTGAAGCAAATCAAATTATTTTGTTCAATATTTTTTGATTTGCAATTTTTTTAAGTAGTTACACTACTATATATAAACTGAAAAGATAGATGTCATATACTTCAGAAAAAGTGACCAAACCCTCCGGTGTCCGAGGCCAGATTTGAACTGGCGTCTTCAGCTTTCGCGGCTGACGTCCTGACCACTAGACCACCCGGTCACGGCGGAACTTGACAAATTTTCTCATGTATATGCAATCTCTGAATTTGAAACGGCTAGGCGCCGTTGACCATACTCTAAGGGCATGCGCAGTACGTGCTTGCACCTCCTATCCGAATCTCTTACGTGATTCTGGTATAGCGAGAGAGATGGTGCTGCCATCTATGAATCTTGAAGCAAATCAAATTATTTTGTTCAATATTTTTTGATTTGCAATTTTTTTAAGTAGTTACACTACTATATATAAACTGAAAAGATAGATGTCATATACTTCAGAAAAAAGTGACCAAACCCTCCGGTGTCCGAGGCCAGATTTGAACTGGCGTCTTCAGCTTTCGCGGCTGACGTCCTGACCACTAGACCACCCGGTCACGGCGGAACTTGACAAATTTTCTCATGTATATGCAATCTCTGAATTTGAAACGGCTAGGCGCCGTTGACCATACTCTAAGGGCATGCGCAGTACGTGCTTGCACCTCCTATCCGAATCTCTTACGTGATTCTGGTATAGCGAGAGAGATGGTGCTGCCATCTATGAATCTTGAAGCAAATCAAATTATTTTGTTCAATATTTTTTGATTTGCAATTTTTTTAAGTAGTTACACTACTATATATAAACTGAAAAGATAGATGTCATATACTTCAGAAAAAGTGACCAAACCCTCCGGTGTCCGAGGCCAGATTTGAACTGGCGTCTTCAGCTTTCGCGGCTGACGTCCTGACCACTAGACCACCCGGTCACGGCGGAACTTGACAAATTTTCTCATGTATATGCAATCTCTGAATTTGAAACGGCTAGGCGCCGTTGACCATACTCTAAGGGCATGCGCAGTACGTGCTTGCACCTCCTATCCGAATCTCTTACGTGATTCTGGTATAGCGAGAGAGATGGTGCTGCCATCTATGAATCTTGAAGCAAATCAAATTATTTTGTTCAATATTTTTTGATTTGCAATTTTTTTAAGTAGTTACACTACTATATATAAACTGAAAAGATAGATGTCATATACTTCAGAAAAAGTGACCAAACCCTCCGGTGTCCGAGGCCAGATTTGAACTGGCGTCTTCAGCTTTCGCGGCTGACGTCCTGACCACTAGACCACCCGGTCACGGCGGAACTTGACAAATTTTCTCATGTATATGCAATCTCTGAATTTGAAACGGCTAGGCGCCGTTGACCATACTCTAAGGGCATGCGCAGTACGTGCTTGCACCTCCTATCCGAATCTCTTACGTGATTCTGGTATAGCGAGAGAGATGGTGCTGCCATCTATGAATCTTGAAGCAAATCAAATTATTTTGTTCAATATTTTTTGATTTGCATTTTTTTAAGTAGTTACACTACTATATATAAACTGAAAAGATAGATGTCATATACTTCAGAAAAAGTGACCAAACCCTCCGGTGTCCGAGGCCAGATTTGAACTGGCGTCTTCAGCTTTCGCCAAGCCAAGCAAGCAAGACGCCAGTTCAAATCTGGCCTCGGACACCGGAGGGTTTGGTCACTTTTTCTGAAGTATATGACATCTATCTTTTCAGTTTATATATAGTAGTGTAACTACTTAAAAAAATTGCAAATCAAAAAATATTGAACAAAATAATTTGATTTGCTTCAAGATTCATAGATGGCAGCACCATCTCTCTCGCTATACCAGAATCACGTAAGAGATTCGGATAGGAGGTGCAAGCACGTACTGCGCATGCCCTTAGAGTATGGTCAACGGCGCCTAGCCGTTTCAAATTCAGAGATTGCATATACATGAGAAAATTTGTCAAGTTCCGCCGTGACCGGGTGGTCTAGTGGTCAGGACGTCAGCCGCGAAAGCTGAAGACGCCAGTTCAAATCTGGCCTCGGACACCGGAGGGTTTGGTCACTTTTTCTGAAGTATATGACATCTATCTTTTCAGTTTATATATAGTAGTGTAACTACTTAAAAAAATTGCAAATCAAAAAATATTGAACAAAATAATTTGATTTGCTTCAAGATTCATAGATGGCAGCACCATCTCTCTCGCTATACCAGAATCACGTAAGAGATTCGGATAGGAGGTGCAAGCACGTACTGCGCATGCCCTTAGAGTATGGTCAACGGCGCCTAGCCGTTTCAAATTCAGAGATTGCATATACATGAGAAAATTTGTCAAGTTCCGCCGTGACCGGGTGGTCTAGTGGTCAGGACGTCAGCCGCGAAAGCTGAAGACGCCAGTTCAAATCTGGCCTCGGACACCGGAGGGTTTGGTCACTTTTTCTGAAGTATATGACATCTATCTTTTAAGTAGGACAAGATTTACATTATGTTATCACATTCGATGTTCGGAATTTTAAACTCATAACGTATCAATATATGAGCATGTAAAGTTAAAATTACGTTACTGCCACAGATAAAAAGCTTATCATAGTAAAATCGGTTGTGGTAATGCTAGCCATTGCCTACCGTTTTTGAACACGTTTTAGAGGACTTACAATGTGAGTGTAGATAAAAATATTTTTAAAATTTTTAAAGTTACTACCCCTTTCCTCATGAACGCGTAGTGGTATTCAATTGAAATGCATATCAAATCAAATCACTCAGGTCTATAATACCTTTAGGCTGTAACAAAATCAAATTTGTATGTCAACATAATGGGTGAAGTTTTACTTTTATACCTACAGGTTTGTACCGAACCCTCGGTGCGCGAGTCCGACTCGCACTTGGCCGGTTTTTATTATTTAATGTGTACTGCTATGAGTACTATCACCGTGCTTCACCAATAAATTTTTTAGATTTTTTGAAGGCATCTCTGTAAACGTTGAGCTAAGGCCGACCGGTAAGGACGATTTGTTGGTGAGGTAGGGTCGGTAGGGGCGATTTGTACGGAAAGTGTAATAACGGGCGTTGGGACCGACAGGAGTTCGACACAACAGGTTGGGCCCTACAAATTGCCATGTCTAATAGCCGTTTTAGCTATAAGTTAGGTCCCCACTGAAAATCAACGCCGCGGCTTGCCGTGGCATTATGTTGAATGGGGGCCTTTATATTGTCAGTTTTTTATACTTGTTCTTGTACAATTTAACTGGTGTGACGTAAATAAATGTATTTTTTCTTTCTTTCAAAAGTAATTGTATCAAAAAAAAATCCTTTTCAACTTAACATCAGATTTTTCGTAAATAATGTATCTATGAAGTGTTTTTATCCCTATTACAAGAACCATATTTCACACAAGATATTCCGTTGTCAGAAACCAATCTACAGCCTCAAGAGAATATAGGGCAGACGCGAATGGGGCGAGATTGTACACTGATTCGTTTTTTATCGTATAAACAAAAGACTCTGGGGGATGCTTCCAAAATTACTACGTATTTTTGTGGCGTACGTATTTGTGTGGGCGTGTATATGCTTCACAAATTTAATGAGAATCGAGCAAGGAGATGTGTAAGGGTGCAGGGTATACCTATAGGTTGAGGTAATATATGAAAGTCTATATGCGGCAGCACTTACGGTTTTATTGAGGTGGTATTTTTTAAGACGTCGGAATCTTACTAAAGAATCCTTAGACAACCCTATACGTGATCCCTGGGTGGTGCTAAAAGAGTAACAAACTTGGCAGCTGCACTGTCCCATCTGGACCTCGCAGCACTCGCTGGATTTTCTTCATCATCTACTTTCCCACTATAACTACCCGAGAGAGGAAATGCGTATCTATATCCAGTGAGCCAGTGACATCTAGCCATACTGTTACGAGCCACAGGGTTCGTTGGATAGAAAACAGCCGTTAGGTAACGTTAAATAATTTATTGAACAAAAAGGAATCACTTAGGAACACTATTGACTTAAAAAAAACACTAGGTAATTGACTAAAACACTATTCGCTTTAAAACAACTTGGGTTCACTCGCTAGTCACTTAATTCTCTCCGATGTTTATCGCTTTGTATCGCAATCGAAACTACCCGAGTCCGCTACGGTCTCCTTTTATATACGTGCGATAGGTTTTCTAGAATGTTCACAGTAGGTATACAGGTTGGTAAACTGTAGGTATCGAGAACATTCCGGGCCGTACTAGAACATGGCCCTCTCTGTCTAGCGTGTAGCGAAAAGCGATGCCTCTCACACATTCTCGATTGTTCCAGAGATATGGTCGGTTAGTGTAGTCGCCTTCGCGCGTGTAGGCCGTCCCTTTCACTTCCTTCTGGAATGTTCCGGAGACACGTTCGAGTATAATCGTCTCTCTCGCTTCCACGCACAGGCTGTCCTGCTCACACACCTGCTGGAATGTTCCGGAGACAAGAGGGGTGTAACTCGGCCTAAAACGGCCTGAAAATGGGTTTTCAGGAAGTAGTGACATAAGATTGTTAGTGGCCTGAAACGGCCTGAAAACATGTTTCAGGCGCCTGAAAACGGTGTTAACTGGGAGTAATTTTTGATTCCCTGATGTGTCAGGGCTTCCCCTGAAACGGCCCGAAAATGTGTTTCAGCCTACTGAAAACGCCTCTAACTGACTGAAAAAAAAAACGTTCCTTTGATGCCGTCTTTAACCCGTCTCCGTAACACTGCCCCCTCCTTAGACATGCTCGTCCCGAGCATCATTAGATCCATTATAACGTGCCAATCGATTTAGATGCACAATCTTGGGCTTGTTCCTCACACTTCCTATCTTCTTTATGCGATAAGTCACGTCATTAATCTTCGTAATGACTGTATAAGGACCGTCCCAATCAGCTTGAAGTTTTGGTGATTTTCCTTTACGTCTTATTGGATTATGAAGCCAGACGAGTGAGCCTTCTTCAAAGTCCACGTGATGCATCTTCCTGTCATATCGTGTTTTCGTTTTATCACTCATTTTACTTTCAGATGTTCTAACATGTTCGTGGATCTCATGCAATTTTTCCCGTAATTCTGCGGCATATTCTGTTATACTCACTGGTGGATCTGGGGGCCCACCAGTGATCATATCTGCTGGCGATCGAAGCTGCCTACCGTACATGGCCAGGGCAGGTGTTACATTCGAGCTCTCATGTACTGCAGATCGATATGAGAGTAGAAATAATGGGATATACTTGTCCCAGTCCTTTTGATGACTATCCACTAACTTAGCCAGGTGTCTTTCCAAAGTTTGATTAAACCGTTCGACCATTCCATCTGTGGGTGGTAAGGCGTAGTCCTTGTTTTATGAATTCCCATTATTCTGCACATTTCTTGAAAGAGTTGGGACTCGAAGTTTCTTCCTTGATCACTGTGTATCTCTAAGGGTACCCCAACTCTACAGAATACCTCGTTCACCAGTACTTCGGCAACTGTAATTGCCTCCTGATTAGGAATGGCGAATACTTCTGGCCACTTGGTGAAATAGTCCATTACCACCATTATGTACTTGTTTCCTCTTTTTGATAGTGGAAAAGGTCCAGCTACATCAACTGCAATCCTTTCCCATGGAGCACCGACGTTATATTGCTTCATTCCAGCTCTACTTCTGGTCTGCGGTCCTTTCACAGCTGCACACGCTGTACATTTCCGGCACCAATCTTCTACATCCTCGCGGCAGTGTATCCAATAAAATCTTTCTTTGATTTTCATCAGGGTTCTTTTTACCCCTAAATGTCCACCTGACAAACCATCATGAAACATTTCCAATATATCACGGATCTTGGATCTTGGTACAACTAACTGTAAATGGGATACGTCACCACGAGCATTTTCCCATTTCCGGCACAACACTTCGTTGTGCAGAACTAAACTGTCCCATTGAGCCCAATAACTCTTGGTTGTAGTGCTTGTGGAGGCGATATCACTCCACCGTGGCTTATTACCCGACGATCTCATCCAATCCAGAATGGGCTTGATGTCGCAATCTTGTTCTTGTGCTTCTTGAATAGCTTTCCCACACCAATCTGGACTAATGCTGTCTGTCCAAAGTAGCCTCACGTGAGAGAGTTCTTTTCCTTCATGCCTCACGCAATATTTGCACTCGTCATGACATGACATGGCCTTCTGGATAAAGCATCTGCGTTTTCGTTGGATCTGCCTTTGCGATGTTCAATTGTAAAATCGTACTCTTGCAGTTGTTCAATCCATCGAGCCACTTGTCCTTCCGGGTTCTTGAATTGAAGTAGCCACTTCAGTGCAGCGTGATCAGTTCTTAGACGGAACTTGCGTCCAAGCAGATATTTGCTAAAATGTTGTAGCGTCTTTACAACAGCCAATAGCTCCCTCCGAGTGACACAGTAGTTCCGTTCCGGTTTTGACAATGACTTACTGAAGTAGGCTATTATTTCTTCACGTTCACCTTTAAACTGGGATAGTACTCCTCTAATGCCAGTTCCACTGGCATCTGTGTCCACTACGAATTCACACTCTTGATCAGGATAGCCTAGTATCGGAGTTTCACACAGACGGTTCTTCAGTTCTGCAAATGCAGCCTCACATTCTTCGTCCCACATAAACTGCCTCTTCTCTTCAGTAAGCCTGTGCAAGGGTTTCGCAATATCAGCGAAGTTTTTCACAAATCTTCGGTAATAGGAACACAATCCTAAGAAAGCGCGTACTTGAGTTTTATCATTAGGTACTGGCCAATCTTGAACAGCAACAATCTTTTCAGGATCAGTACTGAACTAGAGCTCCATTTTCAGATATCAGGTGGCCCAAGTAACTAACTTCCTTTTTGAAGAACGAACACTTATTTGGACTTAGTTGTAGATTAGCCATGCGCAATCTTGTACGCACTCGTTGCAGATTCCGGATATGATCATCAAAATCCCTTCCGATAATAATCACATCATCCAAGTATACTAGGCAGGCCTCCCCAATTAGTCCAGACAGCAGTTTTTCCATTAATCTTTCGAAGGTGGCAGGTGCATTACACAGCCCAAATGGCATAACTTTGAACTGCCAAAGTCCTTTGCCAGTAGAAAATTCC